>OX352772.1:165952718-166102718 GCA_947095535.1 Poecilobothrus nobilitatus | reverse complement strand
TTATCATACTTAGGATTTTAGCTGGAATTCTATATTTATTAAGTGCGGCCCAGATCGCGCTGCATTTTATTGTGTCGAAAGCGCGTTCGAAGTCTATGAATGTTACATATAGTGCGCTGTTTCATTCTACTGACTGTTCGATTATTAACCTTAACGTGTTGGCATGTTCGGTGCACCCTCGGTTCTGTCGAAAACCCGCTTGTTCTCTCATGTCGTTGTCTAATTTTCCACCTATTCTTGCATATATTATTAGAGCTATAATCTATGCTATACTGTTTAGCACTGTTATTCCTCTCCAGTTTCGGCAATCCGTCAAATCTCCTTTCTTGGATAATTCAATAATTATTCATATTTTCCATTTTTTTGGAATTTCTTCTTCTTGCCATATTTTTTCTATTATTGATTTTAGCATCCTGGCAGATGTAACCCCGGCTTTTTTAACAGTTCATCTGGTGTGTCATCAATTCTTTTAGCTTTGTTTTTTTTGATTTTTTTTATGGCTTCTGTTATTTAACTAAGGGTTGGTGGTCCTTTCTCGTTTAAATTGTCTTCTCTAATATTAGTTTGTTGTTTTTCTATTTCTGTATCTTGGGTATTGGTTTCTTCGAAATGCTATCCCCATCTATTTAATTGTTCTTGAGTGGAAGTGAGTAGGATTCCGTCTTTGTTTCTTATTGGTCTTTGTTCATGGTAGTTCTTACTCGAAAGTATATCTATTTTCTATACAATACTCGGCTATTGTTCTGTTCTGAGGTCATTTGAGCTTCATTTGCGATATTGCTTTAGAATCTGCTCTTATTCCTTTTGGCCAGTTTCTTAATTAATTGCAGATTTCTATGTGCCGGTTACTCAGTTCTGTGTTATTATTTGTTAATAGCTGCTGCTTTATATTTTTTCTTTCTTCTATGGCTGCCCATGTTTCTTCTGATATCTATTATTTTTTCAAAGGTCTAAATGTTCCTAGGACTTGTTCACTGTCTTAGCCATAATTATTTTGATAGTTTTATGTTATATTCTGTTGCCTGTTAAGCTCTTGCTGTATATGTGTGATACAAATTATTCTATACTAAATTATATTTTAGTATATTTGATTTTAGCTTTTGTAAACACAGTGGTTTTTTCCTAGAGTTTTCCATTGAGTTTAATGCTGCTGATTTGATTCTTATGTTAGCATTTATGAGCATATGGTCGCTCTGGACCTATGCCCCTCTCTATGTTCTTACGTCTAATATTGACTTTACCCAATAATGTGAATATGCATTAATTGTACAGATATCGATTTGGATTATTCTGGTTCGGATTAATAAGTTTCTTTTTGGTTTTTTTTAAAATCTTGTATTATTTTTTATAATGCTTGAAACTTATACTTATATTTGAGTTTTTTATACTAATACTTAATTTGAGTTTTTTATGAATAATTATAATTTACGTTTCAAAAAAGATCAATAAAGGACTGGTTTTCTTTTTGTCTCGTAACCTTCTGAAAAAATTTTTATTCATTTATTTTATTTGTTATTTACTTTTTGCTGTGAAACAAAATACTGAAAAATGCTAAATTATGTCATCCTTATTTACATTTTAAAATAATTTTTCAATTGACCTTAACAGCTATAAAAATAAGGCGTAAAATTTACGTTACCTGAGTGATTACGATAAAAAAAATCACCATATCAGTTAAAGGTCAACTTATATTCTCTATTTTACGCAGCAATTTATTTTAGAATGGTGTGATACTACAATGCCTGAGTTACGTCACAGTTGGTAAGTTCAACCAAGATATTAAGTAATAAATCTCCAATAAAAGATAAAACCCAATTTCATTTTTATGAAATTTAAAACATAAATATGATGATAATCAGTCCCAGCAAGGAGTAAAAATGCGAAATTGACCAACAATTTTAATTAAAAGAAAACTATTTCATACTTTATGTTCTTGTTTATAAAAATATATTATTAAATATTCTCTTTTAAGTACTTTGTTGTGACATAATTTTTATGTAACATGAAATAAGTATGTAAAAATAATTTGGAAGGGGGGTATTAGTGTTGGTTTCAAAATCAGGGTGTCAATAACAGCTTTATTAAGGCTTTGGGGGTGGCAGTCCCCACTATATGAAATGCTTTTGCTCGGAAATATACATGGGAAAAGTAATTCCGAGTGATTTTACGGTTGCATTAAAATCAGGGTTTCAATAATTGGCTTAGCGAGAGTTTTGGGGCGGTAGCGCGCACTATATGAAATGCATTTGAAAAAAATGGAAAAAAATAATTAGGAGGGATTTTAGAGGTGGATTCACAATCAAGATTGCCCCTTTTCCGGAATATTTATATATATAATATGAGTTTACCAGATTCTGAATCAGGAGAAATTTTATAGTTGATTTAAAATTTGTGATAGCAAATTTACAAACAAAAAAAAATAAAAATTAATATACATACATGCATACAATTTTATATAAACAATGAATAATAATTAAAAGAAAGAAATAATAATATAAAACGAGGAAGAATACAGTTGACTTTGTCAACTCTTAGATACCCGTACGAACCGTTAGTATGTTCACAGCCTGTCACTCTGCTTACAATATTATTTTTTTAATATTTTAGTATTTTAAAATAATTTGGGTGAATTTTATAATTTCTAGAACTATGGGTTGTACATATATTCAAACTACATGTTTATATGTACATTCTTCAAAAGCAGATTCTAACCTTCCACATAACGATTATCAATCCAAAACTTTTTCAAATATTCTATAGTACCATTTAATACTAAGCGGTAAATGTATATTAAATTTACTAAGTACAAAACAGTAAATATAATTTTAAATATTATATTATATTATATTTAAATATTCCATTGACAGAATAATTTCTTATAAGTACAATAAAATACATATATGTATGTAAATACGGCGCTATATAATATACATCTATACTCTTATCATTCATGCACTAGTGACATATACGATATGTAAATAAACATGATATTATATAAGTATGTATATATATCAATATCATATAAATAAAAATTCTTCAAGCAACCGTTATGTTGTTTATTTAATTACATTTTTTTGTACTACGCATTATATCCTCAACAATTTCAAATTATCGAGTAAAACAATATGCAAAAAAAATTCGTTAAAGAAATTTGTTAGAAAATTTGAAAAAATCAAGTAACACTTTCGTCAATTATAAAGTAACCCTATATTATTAAAAAAACTTGTTAACAGAGATAAAAGTATAATGTTGGAGCTTTAATTTTTGTGTATTACTTCAAAAAAATTTTAACAGGTGTTCAAGTTACAGGTGTTTAAAAATAGGAAATTTTCAGTTTTTGACCCCTTACAGCTCCTAAACGGGGGGTGATGCAAAAAAAATTTCTGAAATGACTCATACTAATTTTCAAAGATCTAACTTCTATCAAAATTTCAAGTTTCCAACTTTAACCGTTTAGAAGATGGAAGGGTTAAAGGATTTTGCAAAATTTGAGTTTCGCATAACGGTAAATTAAGACACCGTATGCCAAAAATATATATTTATTGTATATATACTTTTAAAGCTAATGAATGTAGTAATCGTTTGGCGCTACGCTATCTTCAAAATGAAGATATACCTTATACAACTTGTGCTATAACAATTTAAATATAGAGCTTTTTTGAACCTTTGGGGAGCTGTAGCTCCGTAACGGGTGGGGCTACAAAAAAAAGTTATTAAAAATAAAATTAATATTTTTGTGAGATCTATCAGTATTTAAAATTTCATAGCTCTATTGCAAAAAAAATGTGGAGATCTAAAAGTTAGGTGTTCGAGAGCTACCCTAAGGCTTGGTCCAAACTCAACCAAAAAAAATAGGGAACCTACAAATTACTCCCAAAATATTTTGTGTAAATTTCAAGATTCTAGCTTTCTTAGTTTTTGAGTTAGCGTGCTGACGGACGGACGGACGGACGGACATGGCTCAAAAGTCTTAGAATTTTTTTCTGATCCGATCCATACCTTTGAAGGTATATCTAGCTCGCTTATTTCGAGGTGTTACAAACGGAGGAGTAATTTTATTATACCCGATCCTATCGTACGGGTATAAATATGATATTTATAAGGGCGCTACGAAATAAGTGCGAAATCAAAAATAAAATAATTTATCGGGCACTATATGGCGTTTCCGCAACCAGTGACATATATATTCGGAAAGGTAACATCATACAGTACCGTTACATTATGACGCTATTACGTAACTCCACTTTCCCTATACGGAAGGATCTCCGAAATTGTTTTACGTAAAACTCAGTACGAACTTTTGTTTAAGAATATATTAATTTTGTAATAAATAAAAATTTCTTTTGTAATTCGATACTGAATTTTGTTTCGAAAGATATTTTTCGATTAGTGACTAATTATTAGCATTAAGAGAATTATTTGTGACACAAGATACATAAATTAAAGAAAAAAAATTTTCCTTTTTTTCTTTAATAAGGAAATTGTTTTTGTAAAATAAATAATAAAGATTTGAAAACCTTAAGAAATATAATCGTTGTAAAAGTTAGTTTTAAGACCAATTTCAAACTATAAAGTTGAAAATAAGAAAAAATATAATTTATATATAATTTAAATTTCGGTGATTTATTTTTAACCAAGATAAAAACCCATATTCGTGCAGTCGTGTAGTTTTTACTATCCAAAGATAGTAAATTTTGTCATCTGAACCGTGAAATAAAATATTTAAATATTTGATAAAACATTCAATAAATATATAAATAAAAGAAGTAAATAAACTGAATATCGTGAACATTTTTATACCCTACTCCTAAAGTATAGGGTATATTAACTTTGGTATGGTGTTTGTAACCACCAAAAGGAAGCGAGTTAGGTATAGACATATATATTCTGAATCAGAATCACCTCCTGAGTCGATTTAACGATGTCCGTCCGTCCGCCCGTCCGTCCGTTTACACGATAACTCAAAAACTAATGAAGCTATCTTGATGAAATTTATATAGTAGGTTACTAATTACGAAAGAAGGGTTAAGTTCGAATCTGGATAAAATCCGTCCATGGGTTCGCATTCTGGAAGCTTCCGAATGATTCCGGAGCAAACGAGATTATCTCCAAAACCAACAAAGATAGAACCTTCAAATTTTGTACAATGATGTTGCTTCCCGTTCGATTTATGTCTCTGAAATTTAAGAGGACTTGGTCCATGGGTTTGGGTTTTGGAAGCTTCCGAACGAGCACCAGAGCAAATGAGATTATCTCCAAAACCAACAAATATATAACCTTTAAATTTTGTACAATGATGTTCCTTGATTTGAGAGGATTTGGCCATGGGTTTGGATTTGGAAGCTTCCAAACGAGCACCAGAGCAAATGAGATTATCTCCAAAAACAACAAATATATAACTTTTAAATTTGGCCGAATGGTGTTTTTTCATGTTTGATTTAGGTCTCTGAAATTTGAGAGGATTTGGTCCTTGGGTTCGGATTTTGAAAGCTTCCGAACGAGCCTCAGAGCAAATGATATTATCTCCAAATGCAACAAAGATATAACCTTTAAATTAGGCAGAATGATGTTCCTTCATGTTTGTTTTATGTTTCTGAAATTTTGTGAGGATCTGGTCCTTGGGTTCAAATCTTGGAAGCTTCTGGACGAGCCCCAGAGCAAACGAGTATATCTCCACAACCAACAAAGATAGAACTTTTATTTTTAGTACAAAGGTGTCCTGTTATGTTTCCTTTTCTGTAAAATTGGAAACTGACATTTGAAAGAATTTGAATCATGGGTTCGTATTTTGGAAACTTCTGGACGAGCACAAGAGCAACGGAGTATATCTCCAAAACCAACAAAAGTAGAACCTTTAAATTTCGTACAATGGTGTTTTGACATGTTTTCTTTATGTTCCTGAGATGGATTCGATGAATTGGAGTGGCAATTCGGGTAGCTGACACAAACCTCCCAAGGGCTATGAATCTTCGAAAATAATTAAGATAGAAACCTAAAATTTTATACAAGGGTGTCAAGCATATCCCAAGCGGATGCCTCTTTTACGTTCTTGAAATTAGAGTTGAATAAGACAGAAAAGGGAAGAAGTTCAAGCAGCTGACAAAAACACTTATGGATTTTTAATTTAATTCGAATTATTCAGGTGTAGGGTATTAATAAGTCGGTTGCATCGACTTACTATTACATTTACTTGTTTTAATCTCAAATAATGACTGGATTTTGCCATAACAACCATACTCTATCTATCTAAGGAATTTTTATTATAGAAGTAAATAATTAAAACTATTATGTAATTAAATTATAATAAGAAAATTATAATTAAAAAATAATAAGAAATAATATTAATCCGATTGAAAAAAAAAATTTATCCGAACATAAAATAAATAAAAATATAATTACTAATAATCACACCATCCGTTAATAACCAAACGCCGGCCACCCTACGTGGTTATGTGTAATATTAAATAATATGAATAATACTAATTTTTGGAATATAAATAAAAATAATAATAATAATAGTTATTTTTAATAATAACAATAATTTTTTATAAGTTAATATAGTGCTATAAATATCTTAATAACTTTTAAGTATTGAAAAAAAAATATGGAAAAAAAAAATAAAAATTTTTAGTTTAGTTTTAATTTATCATGAAATAAATTAAATTAAAACTAAATTAAAATTAAATTTAAATAATTGAAAAAGAGTGAATTTAAAACATAAGTGAAGAACTTTAAAATACCAGTGAAATAAAAATATTAGTGAAACAAATATGCCAGATCAAGCTCAATCAACATTCGTGATTACTGCAAGTCACAACTTAAAAGATGCTCAGCGGATTCGTGACGACGGTCAATCAAGGTGATGGTCAATACGTCCTAACTTCATTCTTGAGGGAAGTATATACAATCCCTCCAACAATTGTCAACAATCAAAAACGTACATTTTCCAGAGAATAATCGTCAATAAAATTCAAGGTCCAGCGTTAGATGTGGTAAGGACATTAGGTTCAAGCGCAGATTGGGACCAGATAAAATCAGCTTTAGTAAAAAATTTAGCCATCAAGGAAAACTATCACCAGCTTTACCAGCGAGCCCTGTCAACAAAAAATTTTCAGGTTAGACCATATTTTAATACATTAGTTTTAGTTTTAATAAATTAAACGAAAAATATGAATATGATGCTAATAATCCAACTGGATTTGCTCCTAATAATAACGAAAAATTTATTTTAAATACTTTTTTAAATAATAAGATGCAAAAAAAAATAAATAAATAGATGCAAATTTTTTAAATAAATAGATGCAAATTTGACATCTATTATAATAAATAAAAATTTAATAAATATAAGGGTAGTTTTCGATTTACTTGAAAGTTTACGTATGATTAGAGGTAAGAATAAATTTAATAATAACTTTAACATTGATTTTAAAAATGTGAATAGAAAAAAAAATTTTAATCAAAATAATAATTATTATTATCAATATCAAAATAATGCTGGACATTCAGGACAATTCCGACAGAATACAGAACCACAAAATACTTATAGAAATAATAACCTAAGTGGTTATCAAAATGCTTATAGAAATAGTAACTAAAATACTTATAGAAATAATAATCAAAATACTTACCAAAATACTTACTAAAATACTTCTAGATATAATTATCAAAATACTTCTAGAAACAATTACCAAAATACTGACCGAAACTCTGGATAGTCGAGAATTAGTCGAACAATAATAATAGAAATTTTGAAAGATCAGAACCCATGGATACTTACGAACAAACTGAAGAAGCCTCGAAAATTTAACTACCTTTCTTTCTTTTTTCTACTTTCCTTTTCTTTCACAGCCTCGAAAATTTAACTACAAATAGGAATACTTACTATTAATAATACAAAGCTAAGATGTTTAATAGTTACGGGTTCTTCTACTTCACTTACCCAATATAAAAGAAAAATTTTAGCAAAACCTATAAATTTTAGTACCCTTAATAACCAACTAATTGTAAGAAAAGAGATTAAAACCGATTTACCTTCAGAATTCAATGAAGATGCATTCATGATTTGAAAATTAACGAATTTCAAAAATAAGGGATTTGATGCTATATTAGGAAATATACTTAAACCAGTTGGTGCTGTTGTTATTGATTTAGAGAGTGATATCTTAAAAATCTATAATAATGAAATTAAATTTGTTAATAATTGCCCGTACAAATTTGAAGAAATCTATCAATTAGAAAAAACAAACTTCATAATTCTAAATTTAACATCCTTTTTCACTCTTTAAATAAAGAAGAAAGCAAAACCTTAAATAATTTGCTTAAATCATAAAAAGATTTCTTCTTTAAAGAAGGTGGTCAATTAACAAGCACTCCAAATATTCAACATCAAATAGTAACCAAAACAGATAGACCTATATAGTCTAAAATATATAGATATCCTTGTATCCATGAACAAGAAATATCTACTCAAATCTCACATTATGCTGAAGCAAGAGATAATAAAAGAAAGTAGTTCTCCTTACAACAGTTCACTATGGTTGGTGCCCAAAAAATTCAATTGTCGATTATAGAAAATTGAATGAGGATACCATAGACGATAAATATCCTATACCTAATATAGAAAATATATTGGAGAAATTAGGAAATTCGCAACACTTTACAAATCTTAGTGAAAAAAGAAGACCGTCCGAAAACAGTCTTCTCTACACCTTTTGGACATTATGAGTACGTAAGGATGCCGTTTGGATTAAAAAATGGTCCGGCAACTTTCCAACGCCTTATGAATAATGTTCTTAAGGAATACAATTAAGTATGTGTTACTTGGATGACATACTTATATTTTCTACTTTAGATTTAGAACATGTAGTTAATACAAAAAAAATATTTAACAAATAGAGGGACTATGCCAAATAGGCTAAACCTATGACAAACTATCTGAAAAAAAAATAGTAAAATAAACATAAAGAATTATATAAATGCATTTGAAAAATTAAAAATAGTTATAAACGAAGACCCTATACTAAAATATCCCAATTTTAACAAAAAGTTTCAATTAGTAACAGATGCTAGTGCTTTTGCCATTGGTGCAACGTTCCAATAGGATTCACATCCAATATGCTATGATAGCAGAACTTTAAATGACCATTGAAAAAAATTACTCTACCACAGAAAAGGAATTGCTTGCCATTGTTTAGACAACCAATTATTTTATACCGTATTTATATGGTAACAACTTTAAACTTTTAACATACCATCAACCATTAAAATGGTTATATGCAAAATCTCAAGAAAAAGACATCAATCCTACATTAAATAGATGGTTACTTAAATTAAGAGAGTATAACACGGATATTGAATACATAAAAGGAAAGGAAAATAAAGTGGCAGATTTCCTTAGCCGAATAAATACAAACAAACACGAAATAAATCTCTTAGAAAATATAGGAAATTTTAATAGTTCTGATAATGAATCCCAAACAAACTCTAGTACAAATTACTCTCTTAAAGACAATATAGATTCTTCTCATACAGATAATAGTGATGAAATTATATCTAATTTAAGTAATAGTTTTAATTATTCAATGCAAAATAATATAAATATATCTGGCGTTGAAACTTTGTCTAATAATAACGAAAATTTTGGCATTGAGACTGTACATTCTCAAGAAGAGGAGGCACATGACCATTTTTCAATTCTTGATTCAGTCGTGAACAGATTTAAAATACAAATTATTTTTACTGACAATAAAAATAAGGATGTAGAATCAATCTTTGGTAACAAAAGAATATTTACAAAATTCAGAAAATATAGAAAAGAATTTTAGCGATATATGTAGAAAGAAGGTATATAGGAAAAAGTAGAATAGGATTTTTTTCTGAATTGGATGACCAGAAATGCAATATCGTAAAAAGAAAGCTAATTGAGCTATATGGAAGCTTTCAAAATATAAAATTTGTTAGATGTAGTTATTTCGCAAAAGATATGAATACAGAAGGAGAGACTTTTAAGACAGATACATAAATATCACAAAAAAGAAACAGGAAGTACCGGTATATATTTTCCAAAATTAAAAAACTATATTCAAAAATATATTAATAATTGCGATGTATGTAGCCAGGTCAAATATGATAGAAAACCAATAAAAAAGAAATTCAAATTGACAGAAACACCTAAAGACGCTAAAGAAATTATACATATGGACATATACACTAATTCAAAACAAAATTTTTTGACGTTTATAGACTGTTTTTCTAAATAACTTTCCACCTAAATGATAGAAATAATCAAACTATAATAGAAAAACTTTAAATAGAGGGTATTTCAAGAAACTAATCACCGATAATGAATTCAAGAGTATTAATATTAAAAATTTCCTTAAAGACGAAATTGACCTCTACTTAGTAAAATCTAACAACCACACTGGCAA
Source organism: Poecilobothrus nobilitatus (assembly GCA_947095535.1). Lineage (NCBI taxonomy): Eukaryota > Metazoa > Arthropoda > Insecta > Diptera > Dolichopodidae > Poecilobothrus > Poecilobothrus nobilitatus. The sequence continues at coordinate 166,092,291 of OX352772.1, read as the reverse complement.
TTCTGACATTGAACGCTTCCACAATACAATTAGCGAAAAAATTAAAGTTTTAGGTATTATTAAAGAACTTAATGTTATTGAAAAAATGTATAAATCAATTGAGTGGTTGTAATAAAAACAAAATTTATAATTCGTTGCTAACAGAAAAATCTAGATATCTAAATAAACTTAATTCAAAAAGAGAAAACTATACAGAAAATAGAACTGAAGGTTATATAAAAAACTATAAGATTATTAGACATAAGGAACAAGCTAAATTCATAAAATGTAAGCTATAAAATATACTTACATTAAATATTAAAAGAAATTGGTAATTGTAAATTTTCAGTTAAAATTAATATTGACAATCTTCCTAATGCTATCAACAATACCGACGCTAACCCAGTCCCATCTAACATTTGAAAAGATCGAGTCAGACTTGGGATTATATAGAAATCAAAGAGGAAGATATATAATTAGTAAAAAGTTATAATACAATCCTACATATCATTAACCCTAAAGAAATTTCAGAAATATTAAATAATTTAGAAGATAATATAAATTTATCAAATATACAAAATAAACTTATTTTTACTCATCCATTAAATGTCGCTAAAAATATGATTAAAACTTTAATTCTACACAGACACAAACGGAGTCTAGTAAATTTCGTTGGTACTGTTCAGGCTGTATGGTACAATGGACAATTCTGATCGGCAAGAAATTGAAGATCATCTAAAAATAGTTGACCAAAATAACGCCATATATAATTTAAACAGGCAAATTTGAATTAACAATAACTTCAATAACACTTTTATTAAGTTTAAACAAATTATCGAAAATGACAGATTCTTAATTAATAACAAACTTAATGACATCGAGACCCATACACAACAATATATAAGTATCTTAAAATTAAAATTATACAAGATAATATTGAACACATTCAAGACAATATAGCTGCACCTAGACTAGGGATAATACACAGTATTATACTAACAAATGAAGAAATTTTAGAATACAATATGGATTTTAATACATTGAAAAGTATATTAAATTAGCCACATTAATTCATAAAGAAAACATTGTTTTTGTAATCAAAATGTCAAATGATACAATCATTGTACCAATAACAATTCCAATAGCGAATAAGTTAAATAATGAACTAATATTTGAACACCACAGAATTGTAAAATATGATAATAAAAATGTTTATTTTGAAAATAAAGAAGCTAGAATGTAAACCAACGGTTTTGAAAAGCGCACATTTCCAAAACACAATACAACCTGTTTAGAATTGTGACTTGCACAAAAATTTGAAAATTTAAAAAATAAAATTTAAGAAATTTTTTGTAATACGAAAATATGCGAAAATAGGACTTTTCTGGAATTTTGAGGGACTATAAGTCCGAAACCCTTTATAACTTAAAAACCGTTAGCACACGTAAAAGTATATTACTGGAGTTTTAATTTTTATGTCTTGCCGAAGAAAAATTTTTACAGGTGCTTAAGTTACAAGTGCCTAAAATTAGCAAATTTTAAATTTTCCAGCCTAATACCTCTTAAATAGGGGGTGGTACAAAAAACTTTTCTTAGAAAACATATTAATTTTAAAAGTTCTTTCTTGTCAGGTTTCTATCTAAAGGTGTGCCGGAGTTATGAAAAAAGAAATTTCGTGCAAAATGTGGTTTTCACATAATAGTAAATTTAAATAGTAAATTACAAAATATTGCATAATTTGAATATTGCTTTATGTAGACAATAAAATTTTCGGTCTTCCGGCGGTTTTAGATTGCAAAACCATTACGCAGAGCCTGAGATACATCTGAAAATGGGGTTTTTCGGAATTTTGAAGAGCTGTAACTCTGGAATCCTATATAACTAAAATAAACCTTTAACACACGTAAAAATATATTACAGTAGACTTAATTTTTATATCTTTTCGAAGTAAAATGTGTACAGGTTCCTAAGTTACAGGTGTTCAAAAATAGAAAATTTTCTCATTTTTGAGCCCTAATAGCGCATAAACAGGGGGTGGCCCAAAAAATTTTTTTGAGAAAATTTTTTTTTCATAATGAAAAAATCTTAAACAGAACATAAGATATATGCATTTAAAAATAGGGCTTTTTCAAAGTTTAAGGGCTGTAGCTCCGTAATGGATGAGGCTACATGAAAAAGTTGTTCCACAAAATTATTTTTTTTATGAGACCCTACCCACGGTTAAACATTTTTTTTCTCTATCTTTAACGGTGTAGAAATTTTGTAAGTAGACGGATGGACGGACGGACAGAGTGAAACTAATGAGCACATTTGTTCAAAATTTTTTTGGAAATGTGCTAAAAAGATATAAAGGGTTTGGTAATATAAAAAAAACTGTATTTTCAAAGTAGTTTAAACAAATTTTTAATAATCTATCAGAAATAATTGTTTTAAAATTAGGATTAATTTTAGAAAAAAATCAGATTAATGTAAATTTTAATAGTGTAGGTACTTGTGATAACGAAAATTTAAAATAAATGCAAATTACATCTTTAATTTTATTAAATTGTTCAATAAATTTAAATGGAACAGTTTTTATTCTAATTTAAGAGAATTGAAACAAAGTCTTTTGATATCAAATTATGTAAATATAAGTCAAGAAATTAATGAAAATATCAGTTTCAATGGTATTATACTAGAACAAGTAAAAATTATTGAGGAAATAAAATAAATTAAATATAAAAATAATTATTACATTTATTTAAGTCTTATAATTTTTATAATTTTAACAATAATTAGCATAACATATTAATAATAGTCTTCTATGAGTGTGTGGGACTCTAACCCACTAATCACCACCTCTCTTTTTGGAACAAATATTAGGTAATACAACCTTTAGTACATAACTACTGTCTGGACAAAGGAAATTGAATTAAGGAATGAAAATTAATTTCAAATTGGCAGGCATATTGTGAACAATAACCTTGAATATTCGGACATTCTGATTGTAATCATCAATAATTCTGAGGAACATATGAGTTGGGAAATAGTTTCACATTCGTGACGTTCGTATTACAAACGAATTTCCATTAGCCTAATTAAGCCATCTTTTAATATCGTTACAACAAGAACCCACACCTATAAGGTGCCTATAAAATAGGGTCAGTGCTCCTGTTAGGCGAAGGAGAACAAGTGGGGAAAGCGTAGAGGTGACATTGGAATCGTTTATTGGATAAATTGCTCTGCTTGGCACTTAATCGAGAAATTACAATGCCGTTTTATAGACTCCCGTCCAAATATGTGCATTACACTCCTTCTTTGGTCTTATATATGTTTCATAAATTTTAAGGAGATCAGAAGATGAAAAGAAGGCTTTACAGCGATACACCTAACCCATCTAACTACATCTTTACACCTAGACCATACACCTAGCTGCATCTTTAGCTATGCCAAAAATATAGTTGGACCAACCAAACTTTTGATTTAGCTCCTTGCTCAAGATGTTGAGCTCACCAGCATGTTGCAAAACTTCTCTTTGAAAAGTTAAGGTGGAAATCAAGTGTTTCTTTTCTAAAAGACTAAACGGCACGTAGTTTTCCTAGAGTTTAAACGCTGTCGATTTTGCCTCAATTTGAAATCTCAATTTGAAAGATTTAGCTCAAGTGAAGTAGAATATTTATATATTTCATAAGAAGCTACTAGCGTGCTTTCGTCTGCAAAACTATGGATTGGATTGGAGGTTATACTTAATAGGTCGTTTATAAATATTAAGAAAAGTGTTGTGCAAAAACATATCCTTTAGGGGGGACCAACATTAATTCTAAATTGGTTGGAAGAGTAATAATCGACCTAGACACTAATCAAGCGATTCGAAAAAGAATCTCCAATCTATTTTACAAATACACCATCGAGACCCATTGCTTTTCACTTAGCAATTAAAGCTTCATGCGAAACTCTGTCCAAGCTCGAGAGGTCCGACTCCCCCGTATGGTGAAGGCTGATGTTGCGCCTTTCACAAAGGCATGTCATGAGATCACCTGTTCATATTGACCGTCATGAATTAAAAATGCTTTGTGTTTTCTATTTAAATTTTTCATTATTTTGGAAAGCTTCCTACTTTTTGGGTATTGCATTTGCACAGATGCAATCAAACCAGGACTTGGGTCATATTTTAGTACTTTTCATAAAGTGATGTATGTAGGCTCCCATCCCTAAACGAATTATTTCACTAATCGCATTGGTTGCAAAGTCAATATTTCTGTTGCTAATGCACAAAGACTGATCAAAAACTTTAAAAAATTCATTCAAACATCCCAGTTAACATGGCTATAACGTCATACAATTTTTTTGGGACAGGACTGCTTTAAAATGTTCATATCGAAGCTAGTATTAATAAAACAATGATCGGAATCAAGAGGAGAGCTGACTGATACCTTATATTTCTCAATATGTATAATTAGCCACAGGTCCAGTAGATGACCAACCTGGTCTTTATGGTCAGGAATTCTAGTGGGAAGTTGAGTAAGATGGAATAGTGAAGCTCAACTTGTGTCCCAATTAAGTTTTGACTGAGAGAATTTTCGTTGGAGTAGTGGATCCAGTTTCTATTATGGGTATTGAAATCACTAACCACAACAATTTCGCAGTTTGGGTTTAATTCCAAAATTTCATTATTCTGGTCGGTGAAATCAACTGGTGATATCTAATTTTATTAAAATCACAGATGTCAAAAATTAATGCACCTTAAGGGACCTATTTCTTCATCCTATAGTTGAAAAAACAAAATCCAATGGGTACTATAAAGAAGCTGTTGGTGAACAGAAAATGTTATTGCAAAATGTTATCTACATTTCATACATTTCGTATGTTGGATAACGGTTGAGAAAAAATTTAAGAATTGGTAGAAATCTCTCGAAAAAGATACTTAATAGCAGTAGAAAAGATATGTAAAGAATTATATGATAAAATCATGGAAGTAAATGGAAATTATATTGTGAGACTGCTGACTGCTGAGAAGAACCTAATTGGAATATTACACTGACTGTACAAATATAGAAAAGTGTCTCAAATATCACAAAGACCATAAGACAACTGTTGTAATAAGTAGCAGTGAATTAATGAATGTATTACTTGCTAAATAGCCAAAGAAAAACTCAAACTGGGTTTATATATAAATTATAAAACCTTTAGCTAATTGTGCCCAATGTATATTAAAACACTAAACGAAACAATACAAAAAATTGGTTGCTAGTAACTAAAGAAAGTCAAAATTGTTGGAAAAATACTAAACGATTGTGTTGAAAATGGCTCAGAGGTTATTGCAACAGCTATGATGATAAATATAGTGAAACAATGTTAATAGTAAAAATAAAAAAAATAATAAAAATAAAAATAATTAAAATTAAAATTAAATCAATAAAAAAAATTAAAAAAATAAAAAAAAAAAAAAAATAATAAAAATAATAATAATTACTGTAGTAATAAAAATAATAACAATTACTAAGTAATAAAAAAATTAAAAAAATAAAAATAAAAATAATAATAATTTCTATAGTAATAAAAATAATAATAATGACTATAGTAATAAAAATAATAATAATAATAATTACTATAGTAATAAAAATAATAATTTTTACTATAGTAATAAAAATAATCACGATATTATTAACAAACAGTAAAGTTTGTTTTTAAAACTAATGCGTTTTAGTAAAAATAAACCTGTCAAAACTAATAATATAATAATAAGCTAATGTTTTTAAAAATGGTAATAAAAGCTCACACAGTATGAAGGATCTAGAAACCGTGTCTGCTTGTGAAAATAATAGATCAAAAGAGTTTCTAAGTAACGACTACTCAAATTGGGTTAAAGGGGAAACTATAAACATACAAAATAATTCTAAACTGGGCAAAATATATGATAAGCTGAGCTTTCAAGTACTGAAGATAATAGGAAAAGTTTTGTCGACCCCCTCGTTCTACCAATTGTTAGATTAACAAAAAAAGAGCGGTTGAGCCGTTGGGATTGGATTGATCTAATGGAGTTACTATTAGAAACAAATTAAGTTATCTACTACTACTAGAGTGACTGAAGATTCTTCTACGATCATTGATCATATTACAGACCTAGAAAAGTTTGACTTTGATTTTAAGCTTCATGACATACTAAATTTAGATCATAAAGATATTTGTGTCAAATTAAATAAAGTGAAAAAGCTGAACCTATTTTTAAAAAGAAAATCTGCGGCACAAATTTTAAGAAATATAAAGACAATGTAAGAAAGCTACTTGAAACAAATAAATGTGATTGTGTGGATGACAACCTTATTAAAATATTACAAAAAGCAAAGGTGAATTCTACAATTAAAACGCACAGAAGAGTGAGAAATAACAATCTTTGGATGACAAGTGAATTATTGAATACAATCAAAAAGAGTATAACCTGTTTAAAAAGTAGATTAACAATATAGAAATCCAAGAAAGAATTAAAAATGCAAAAAACAGGGTTACTTATGAAATAACTAAAGCCAAACAAAATTATTTTAATTACAATTAGCTGGGAGTAGTGGCCAAAGGAAAATTTGGAAAGTACTAAATAATCACATCTTGAAAAAATGAAGCAAAAAATCTAGCAAGATTATCAAAGAAATATATAGTAATGGAATTAGAATATGTGATAGTTTTGAAGGAGCAAATTCCTTTAATTGTTACTTTAGTTCAATTGGAAGCAAACTAGCAGAGAAAATTCACAGATGAAACAGAAATACATAAAATCATCATGTAGTTAAAAAAATAGTTCTCCGGGGGAGTGATAATATTTCTGCTTCAGATTTAAAACATGTTGTAATTTTCATAAGACCTATAATTGTATGCTTGTTGAATAAGTGTCTATGTACTGTTACGTATCCTGAGTGTCTAAAATAAAGTATTGTTGTACCTATATTTAAATCTGGATCAAAATTGTGTGTATCAAATTATAGGCAGAGTACTCAGTTGTTGTATCAAAAGTATTTGAAAAAGTAACAAATTCTAGAATACAGGATTTCGTGCAGAAAGTTGCAGAAAGGATTTGATATGAATCAATTTGGTTTTCTCTGCAGTCCTAGAATTGAACAACTCAATTTTATATAAATTGGACCAGGATAATTATAAGCTTGGTATTTTTTGCTCCAAAGAAGGCCTTTGATATAGTAAATCATAATATACGGGTTGCACGAAATTGGAATAAGAAGTACTGCTCATAATTTACACTACTCATATCTTAATAATAGGAAAAGTATTACAAAAATTAATGGAGTTTTTAGTAATGAGAATTATATAAATATTGGTGTTCCTCAAGGATCGGCACCAGCGCCCTATTGCAATAACCACTTAATACTTATTACTTCGCAACTTATCGTTTTATTAGCAAAGTTTCTGTTGCGTCAAAACATATTCGAGAAGCACTCAAAAAATTTTCAATAAGTAAAAGAAACTCACTTATCAAATTTTTGTTGCACCAAAAACTAATTACAACAACGTATAAGTTATCAATTGCTAAGTGAAAAGTTTATGGAATAATCAAAATTTTTCAAATTTAGTTACACCAAAAATTTTTCCTAATCACTTTTCAATAAATTTTTTAATAACTTATTAACTTATTTACAGAGAAAAATTTCTCTTATCAGTTTACTTATCAAATTATTTTTGGTTTTATTAAATGGTAGATTAGTACAAATATCCAAGATCTATTTAAAATAAAGTTAGTATATACAAAAACTGTATCCCGATTTAGTTTGATATTATAAAATCGGGATACAGTTGGTTTGGATTTTGGAAGCTTCCGAACGAGCACCAGAGCAAATGAGATTATCTCCAAAATCAACTAAGATATAACCTTTAAATTTGGCAGAGTGGTGTTCTTTCATGTTATATTTCAGTCTCTGAAATTTGAGAGGATTTGGTTCTTGGGTTCGGATCTTGCCAGTTTCCGAACGAGCGCCAGAGCAAACGAGTATATCTCCACAACCAACAAAGATAGAACCTTTATTTTTAGTACAAAAGTGTGCTGTCATGTTTCATTTTCTATAAAATTGGAAACTGACATTTGAAAGAATTTGAACCATGGATTCGTATATTGGAAGCTTCCGAACGAGCCCCAGAGCAAACGAGATTATATCCAAAACCAACAAAGATAGAACCTTTAAATTTTGTAAAATGATGTTCCTTAGAGTTTGATTTATGTCTCTAAAATTTAAGAGGATTTGGATTTTGGAAGCTTCCGAACGAGCATCAGAGTGAGATTATCTCCAAAACCAACTAAGATATAACCTTAAACTTTGGCAGAGTGGTGTTCTTTCATGTTTTATTTAAGTCTATGAAATTTGAGAGGATTTGGTTCTTGGAAGTTTCCGAACGAGTACCAGAGCAAACGAGTATATCTCCACAACCAACAAAGATAGAACCTTTATTTTTAGTACAAGTGTGTGCTGTTATGTTTCCTTTTCTATAAAATTGGAAACTGACATTTGAAAGAATTTGAATCATGGATCGTATAAATTTTAGAAGATATGGTCCATGGGTTTGGATTTTGGAAGCTTGCGAACGAGCCCCAGAGCAAATGAGATTATCTCCAAAAACAACAAAAATATAACCTTTAAATTTGGCAGAATGGTGTTCTTTCATGTTTGATTTAGCTCTCTGAAATTTGAGAGGATTTGGTCCATGGGTTCGGATTTTGGAAGTTTCCGAACGAGCCCCAGAGCAAACGAGATTATCTCCAAAATCAACAAAAATAGAACCTTTAAATTATGTACAATGATGTTCCTTCCCGTTCGATTTATGTCTCTAAAATTTAAGAGGATTTGGTCCATGGGTTTGGATTTTAGAAGCTTCCGAACGAGCACCAGAGCAAATGAGATTATCTCCAAAACCAGCTAAGATATAACCTTTAAGTTTTCCAGAGTGGTGTTCTTTCATGTTTTATTTAAGTCTCTGAAATTTGAGAAGATTTGGTTCATGGGTTCTTATCGTGGAGGCTTCCGAACGAGCCCCAGAGCAAAGGAGTATATTTGCACAACCAACAAAGATAGAACCTTTGAATTTTTTACAATGATGTTCTTTCCCGTTTGATTTATGACTCTGAAATTTAAGAGGATTTGGTCCATGGATTCGGATTTTGGAAGCTACCGAACGAGCCTCAGAGCAAATGATATTATCTCCAAAAGCAACAAAGATATAACCTTTAAATTAGGCAGAATGGTGTTCCTTCATGCTTGATTTATGTTTCTGAAATTTAAGAGAATTTGGTCCGAGTATATCTCATTTGGCAAACGAGTATATCTCCACAACCAACAAAGATAAAACTTTTATTTTTAGTACAAAGGTGTTGTGTTATGTTTCTTAAACCAACAAAAATAGAACCTTTAAATTTCGTACAATGGTGTTTTGGCATGTTTTCTTTATGTTCCTGAGATGGATTCGATGAATTGGAGTGGCAATTCGGGTACCTGACACACACCTCCGAATGACAAACAATCTTCGAAATTAATAAAGATAGAAACTTAAAATTTTTTACAAAGGTGTCAAGCATATCCCAAGAGGATGCTTCTTTTACGTTCCTGAAATTCGATTTGAATAAGACAGAAAAGGGAAAAAGTTCAAACAGCTGCCAAAAAAACATGGATTTTTAATTTAATTCAAATTATTCAGGTGTAGGGTATTAATAAGTCGGTTGCATCGACTTACTATTACATTTACTTGTTTTAATCTCAAATAATGACTGGATTTTGCCATAACAACCATACTCTATCTATCTTTTTCGATTTAGAAAAAAAGCTTTTTGATAAGGTGGGGAAGAAACTTGTAATTGTAGAATTTATCCAATTAGGTATCAAAGATATATTTTAAAATTTATGCAAAATTTTCTTAAAAACAGAAAACCTCGAAATTGAAATCCCTCAAGGGTCCGTTTTGAGCGTTATTCCTTTTAGCATAGCAATTAATACAATAACCAAAAATATAAAAATAAACAATACAATAACTAAAATTACAAAAAGCTTTGGATCAATGGGCAAATGAAACCAGCTTCAATTTTTCGGCAAATAAAACCGTTGCTCTACTTTTTTCGAGGAAAAAGAAAAATATTTATTATCCAGATCTTCATTTGGATATTAAAAAACTGTCCAATGTCGAAAAAACAAAGTTTTTAGTTTTAATATTTGAAAAAAGCTAAATTGGAGTGAACATATAAGAATTGTCAAAGGCCACCAAAAATATAAATCTTTTAAAATACTTTTTAAAAGCAATTAAGCAGCAATTTTGGCGCGGATACGAAGCTTTTATTGAGACTCTTTAACCTTATAATTCCCTCCATACTGTACTATGGATCTTTTATTTATGATGTAGCAAATAAAAATTTAATTTCCTCGTTAAGTATAGTAATAAACTTTGGAACTCGTATTGCCACAGGCGCTTTCGAACGAGTTCAGCGGTAAATTAATAGCGGTTCAGTCCTGAAGCTGCGCAAATTTCTCTTGATCTAAGACGAAAGAAATATCAACTTAAATACGGCCCAAAAATAAAATCTTTGGAAAATCATTAACTACATGATTTTTTAAACAATGATGCACTTTATAAAACAAAAAAACAGATAATTATCAAGCAGTTTTTTCACGAATCCGTTTAACTATTACGAATAGTATAATATAAATAAATGAATACCAAATATAGTTTCATAAAAGATCAAAAAAACCTCCATGGCTGTTAAAGCTAGTTGAAAAAGATTTGTCTCTTACAAAATTTAAAAAAGAAAGAAGCAAATTCAAATTATTTGTAGAAAATCTTTCAGAAATTTAATAAACACTTAATATAAAAATCACTTATAATTATTTACGGATGGATCAAAATATATACGAATTTATATACATTAATATATACATATAAAATATGTATATATGTTTTATATGTATACAAAACTGTCAAAATGCAAGCAAAGCGAGTTGTTTTAAGTGCAAAATAATTTTAAATTTAAGAAGGGATAAACGCAGGGAGTGTGATGGTGTGTGTAATATATTTATAGAGCACCATTAAATTATAGATATTCAATTCATAAATTTTTTACACTTTTTAAATCACACTTAAATGAAATAAAAACAAATGCAATAGTTCTTGGCGATTTTAACATTAATGTAAACAACACTGTAACTTTAATGTAAACAACACTGCCCTGGATAGATTCTGATTGTATAAAAACTATTAAAATAAAAAATTACTGGCATAGAAAGCTTACTCTAGATTATAATAATCTTTTAGTAAAAGAGAAATATAAATATTGGTTAAACAGGCTGAAAACATTAATAAAAAGTAAAAATAATAGTAAAAAGACTTGAAATGTAATAAAAAAAATTATCACATATGGAAACACATCTAATAAATGTAACGACTTTTTTAAAGTCACATCGTCTGATAATTATAAATTTATTTATTTATTTATTTATATTTATATTACATACATAAATATAATGCAATATTATTGAACCATCGGCTACTAAGGCCATTATAGGTTTTTATACTATTATTAAATTATATACTAATATTATTTATTTTGTTTATATTATATACTATATATTTACATTATATTTAGTCGTAAGGGGGTTATGTAAAGAAAAAAACACTTACGACCTGTGCAGGGATCCCACACTCCTTCGGTTAATACGCCACACGCCTACCCACTAGGCTACCGAAGCCCCCATAATTATAAACTAAACAACGTTAACAATTTTGATGAGTACTACTGCAATATGGGTGGCAACATAGCTAAAAACTTCAAAACTATATATATTGGCCAAAGTAGAACGCCAAAGTTTTCAATTTAAGTGCGTAAATGAATATTTAACAGAAAAACTAATAAGTAATTCAAAACTCAGAAACAGTTCAGCTGTAATATCAGTAATAACATAATAAGATGCTGAAGAAAGCTAATAAACTCTATTACACTAGTCATAAATTTGTCACTGGGAGTGGAATTATGCCAGAATGCTTTTTTTTTTTCTTTATTAATTTATTAATTCCATATTGTTAACACTTAAATTTCTAATTACAAGATAACTATTTATGTGCATACAATGATAAATCCAAACAAAATAATTACAATATTGAGCACAGTTTTATAATAATTTATATGTGATATTTTAAAATAAGGTTTTGTTTTTTTTTTAATTAGTTATGTGACCTTAGCCAATATTGGCTGTCTGGTCTTACTATTTTTTGCTCTTTTGTACAAATTCTTCTTTTGCATCAATTACAATTTATATTTAAATTTAAAAAAATAAAATTTTTTTTGTTTATATTCTTTTTATTTAAATTAAAATTAAATCTTCATGATTTATTTTTCTGAATATAACATCTTAGTGGGAAATGGCAACGGATATCTGTGTATAACTTTAATAGATTTTTTTACAAGAATATCTAGTTTTTTTAACATAAAATTCGAAGCATTCTTCCAAATGGGATTTAGGTATATTACATTAGATAAAATATGAGATGAGTAAATTGAAAACATAGCGGATTTCGATAGATAGTTACGAAGTCTTTTTAAGATGAAAATGTAAGGACTAATTTTTTAGCTATTTAATCAATATGCTCGAACCATTTCAATTTACTATCTAGGATCAAACCTAAGTAGTTAAATGTTTTAACCGATTCAAAAGTATGGTTATACCATATGAAATTATAGAATTAGAAAACTTTTCATTCTCAAAGAATATTACTTTGCTTTTGCGAAAATTTAGTAGTAATCGATGATATCCTAAAACTTCCTCAATTTTTTTAGATCTTCTCTTATCCAATCTACTAGTTCACTCTCAGTACATTCGGCGTATTTTAAAGCAGAATCGTCAGCATAAAGCTGAAGAGCACCCTTTAAGTTTAATTTAGCTAAATCATTGATGTAGATTTTAGAAAATCTGGACCCAAGATAGATCACTGCGGAACACCCATTTTAATATACTTCAACCGACTTTAAGTAGAGTTAATGCTAACTACTTGCTGCCTATTTGACAAGTAACTCCTGAAGAATTTTAGATTAGATTGATGTAGATTAAATTTATATAATTTTAAAAGCAAAATTATATTATCCTGACGATCTTGCTGTAGCGTATACGGAAAATAATTTTAAACTACAAAAATGCATAGCAATGAATGAAGATTTATCACGTGATGATATCGAATTACTTCATCAGTGAATAAGTATGACTATGGTAGTAACATTTGAAGCTTGGCGTTATAGGCAATGTCCGCATTTTAAATTCTGCTACCCACTCGTAGAATACAATCGTTTCCAGATAAACGAGCACCCTTATCTTTATTCGTACAATTTACACTGAAGCGATGAATATAAACAAAAACTAAAAGTAAACGAAAATAATTATTAATAAATTTATTTTTGGCGATTAAATCAGGTGTTTTTGTTGCAATGAATGAAAACTTGGAAAATTTTCTTTTCTGGGGCTTCTGTTTTTTCCTAAATATGGTTGGACAGGCCAACATGAACTAGCTTGTGATAGGAATGCTGGACCTCCGAACCACGGTTCATTGGGAATCAGTTGTTTAGGTGAGCAGCCTCTAGGATGTGTTGTCAGCACATCCTAGCAGGTTTTACTTCGCCTAGGATGTGCAGCCATATGTAACCTTGTGTTAAAGATTGAATTTCAGATATTCGACTGGGAACAAATGTTGAAGTTGAAAATCCTCTCAATTTCAAATTTATTGTTTTGGAGCTGCAAATGTGTTCTAATAATTCGGCTAGGAGCAGCGCGGCGCACAATTCTAGTCTAGGCAACGATATTTGTTTTAGGGGTTCTACCCTCGAATATAATAATTTTATGGAAACCATATTTTGAGTGTCAATGCAGCGAAGATAAATGCAAGACCCATAGGCCTTTTCACTAGCATCTGCAAAACAGTGTAATTCCTTGATGGAATCAAGTTTATTTGCTTATCTTGTAATTCTTATTTGATTAACGCTATTTCGAGTGTAAATTCATCGGCAAACACTCATCCCAATCAATCTTGATTTTCCATCGATGTTGTTGTAGTTCATGTTTCATAAAAATTTTGGCTGCGATTAGACCAACTTGATCGAAAAACCTTGCAATTTCAGATAATATATTTTTATCTCATTTAAATTTCGGTCATGTCGGCATGATATGCATTGAAAGTTTCGATCTGAGCTGTGCATTAATACTTGTCGGTAAATTTTTACTATATCCGACATAATAACATATTGATGAAGACGAAAACGCAAAATTATGGTGAACAAATCATGTTGAATGGTAGGTCCAACCATCAATATGTCGTTTAACGATTAGGAAGACGAAGATTTGCTAGAGCCGTCAAATACGACTCTATATTTGGTGGAAAATTATTCAAATTTTGTAATACAATGATGTGGAGGAAAATAATGTGTTAACTTAACTGCTTCTTTGAAATTTCTTTCATATATCCCAATTCTAAATATTCTCTCATAAATTTGAAGTATTCCATTTTTAGGTTGTAATCGCCGTTCAATTTTTTTTCCAGATTTAAAAAACATTTAAGAGCAACTAGAAAGGAATCACCTAGTTTATTTGGATAGTGACGGAACGGTAGTTTAACAACATATCTTCCAGCTCCTGTCCGGCAGAAATTATTTGTAAAATGCTCTTCACAAACGATATCATCTACTCAATGGTTTTTTATTACTTCAAAAGAACTTTCTAAATCCCACAATCTTCGTCCAATTTTTCTTCTGGACTATCTGCTTGTTCATCAGAAGTAGTGCAAACTGAGAATTTTAGAATGTCATAAATGTTACCCGAAACGATCCAGCCAAAAATCGTCTTTTGAAATGTTGGTGAATCATTTCCATTTCATATTTGTCCAACGGAAAGTAACCTCCAAAATAGGTGGCCCCTAATAGAAGATCAAGAAGATTTGTTGAGTTGATTAAAAAGATAGATCGGCTAATGGAATATTTGCTGCGATTTGAATCTTATTTAGGTCAAAGTGGAGATTGGGTTGATATTTTTTAATATTTTTTGTAAGTGCTTTTAGTTCGGTCGAAAATTAGTTGATACGAGATTTTATGTTGGCTTTTATTTTATTTTCTGCCTTAGTGCCAACATTTCCCAAACCCCAAAATGAAATGTTAGTACGAGAAGGTTTAATTGAAAGCTTGGAGGCAAGATCCTCTGTTATAAAGTTTGATTGCTAGACAGAATCCAGCAACGCTCTACATGGTAAAGAACGTCCAGATAAATCCATTATTTCCATCAGAGCTGTTGGAAGAATAATATAACGATTTCGATTGGAAATGTATGAATTTGGTTGTGTGTTGTTCTTCAAAAGTTGTTGCATCCAGTGAAACTGCTTGTTTGAATCTTCTGTTATCAATCAGTTCTAATAATTTAGATTTAATCTCAAAATAACTGTCTTCATACAGTTGACGATCATTAGCCTTTTCTTCATCTTCATCCAAGCTTTCTCGTTTGGTTTGAATGTTGTTGAAATTGGTGAGTTTGTGTCCAACTCAAATATATTGGCTGCTGAACCTTTGTTTGCGACATAATTTTTCATAGCTGCAAATTGCCTTTTTACGACGGTGCGATTGGCTTTGACTTACTTGCTAGCCTTTATGTATTTTCTTGATGGTAAAAAAAAACAACGGATTCACTTTCTAACGGTTAAGAATGCCACCAATACCAAATAGTAGTTGAGCATCTGACAATTAACTTGATAACGAATTTGGCATTTCATTTTCTAGTTCCTTATATTTTAAATTCCATAAATTAAAAAATTTGCTCAATATTATTAATATTATACTTATTTTATTTATATTTTATTTAACGATCACTATTATCAAGGATTTTATTTTAGTTTTATCTATAACAAATTTATTAAGTCTGTAAAATATTTTATTATTATTACTGGTAAATTATGTATTTATTATTATATATGTATAATGTGCTAGTTCTTATTTAAATTGCTGAATTCTATTTATGACAATATGGATGTATGTATTAATGTGTACTATCAGTTAGTTGAATGTATGACATATGTATGTCTTGCCGTGTGGAGAAGCTTAATTTATGTTTAATATTTATTATTAAAAACAATATTTAAATATAAAGTAATGATTAAAAAAAATTAGCAATTACTTTAAGATTATTAAAAAGTACAACAATATTTTTATTCAAAAAGATATTAATATATAGTTAGAAAAAAAATAAATAAGGTAGAATATAAACCAACGGTTTATAAAAGCGCACACTTCCAAAAGACAATACAAACGTTTAGAATTGTGATTTGCATAAAAATTTTGAAAATTTCATGTAATAAGAAAAAACGTTAAAATAGGACTTTTCTGGAATTTTCAGGGGCTGTAAGTCCGGAACCCTATATAACTAAGAAAAACCGTTAACACACGTAAAAATATATTGAAGCTCAAATTTTCATGTCTTACCGAAGAAAAATTTTTACAGATGCCTAAGTTACAGGTGTCTAAAAATAGCAAATTTTGAATTTTTGAGGCGTAATAACTCTTAAACAGGGGTAGTACCAAAAAATTTTCCGAAGAAACTTATACTAATTCTAAAAGTTCTTTCCCGTCTCAAAATTTCAGGTTCCTATCTCAAAACGTGCCGGAGTTATGAAGAAAGAAATATCATGCAAAATTTGATTTTAACATAACGGTAAATTTAAATAGTAAATTACAAAACTTATACTAATTCTAAAAGTTCTTTCTTGTCTCAAACTTACAAGCCCCAATCTAAAAGCGTGCCGGAGTTATGAAGGTAGAAAAATCATGCAAAATTTGATTTTCACATAACGGTAAATTTAATTATAAACGGTAAATTATTCTAATTCATTTGTAGATTTAAATTAAGAATAATTTTTTGAACGAACGAACATTTTGAAAGAACAATTGTTTAGAAAATTTAATTAAATTAAGAGTAAATTTTGAAGTTGCAAGAAATAAATTAATTTTAGTTATGGCGCCGATAGATAAACGTAGTGAATAAACAATTGCATCAAATAATTGTTCAAAATGTACCGAAAAAATTGTATACTGAAAAGCTCAAAAATCAGAAATATTGTAAATGTGTGAAAACAAACATAAAATAAAAGTGCTTTCATTAAATCAATTAGAAATATTAAAAATTTTTTTGATAAAATTGATATCATTGAAATTTGTGACTCCAAGGTATAGGAATCCTTCTTTTGGCTTAGAAATATTCTTCCATCATTGACCCAAAGAAACTACATATTTTGAATGGTTTTAATTGTTTTAGCTTCTTTGTACAGTTTAGCTTGCAATTGCGACAAGTGATGGCGAAAAAATAGTTCATGATTATTAGTTTGCTTGTTTAAATTTAATTCGGCGGTAAATAAGTTTTTTTTAAATTTTTGTTTTGCATTAGCTCTTTTTTAGCAGAAACTACTACAAGTTTTTGATGCGCTTTGATTGTTCACTTGTTGTTGTAGTGGTATAATACTTTTTATATCTGCAGTTGTAATATTTGGCTCGATTTTTTCCGCGATTTGAATTACTGCACTTGTGCAATCTTCAATTTTAGATGGTAACCCAGCTAATACAATATTATTACAATACTTTTGTTGTGATTTTAATAATTAAATT
This sequence comes from Poecilobothrus nobilitatus, assembly GCA_947095535.1. NCBI lineage: Eukaryota > Metazoa > Arthropoda > Insecta > Diptera > Dolichopodidae > Poecilobothrus > Poecilobothrus nobilitatus. The sequence goes on along the minus strand of OX352772.1, from coordinate 166,074,680 downwards.
TGATTTTGATAAATAATTTTATTCCGTAATATATATGGTTTTAGCGATTTGTTTTATTTCACCGAATTAATGTTTATTTGCGAGTTCGAATTATTTTGTATACTGTTTTATATTCAACGAATTATAAATTAAGGAATTATTTCTTCTATTCACAAGTTCAAATTATGTTCACTTTGTAATTCACATATTCGGCTCGAAGAACCAATTGTTGTATCTTAAAGCATTTTTTAAAAGAGGTTGAAATAACAATATTTCGGAATAATTTTAATTTTCAAAGCAAAATTTATTAACATGCTCAAACTTAATTTATGTCACATTTATTTCAGAACAATAATAATTTACAAATTAACGTTTTTAAATTAAATTTAAATCATTCTTTTTATTTCAAAAATTCTATAATATATTTTATAAACAAGCGATAAATAATAATTTTAATAGTTTTCTTCTAGTTTTTCTTCTAGTTTTTCTATTTTCTTATTCTACATTTTCTTATTCTACTTTCTTATTATATTTTTTTTATTCTAATTTTTCGTTTTTCTTCTAGTTTTCCTATATTTAAAGACTTAATATTCTTCCGCTTCGACAACTTTATTTTTATAAAACGTTGAAAATCTTTTTAATTAAGTCGGGCTATCTAACTCAACGCCATATGTTAAACTATAATTTAAGAATCAATAATGGAAATTTTGCATCTATTCCTAGAGCCCGTACTTCTCATTTTGGTCACTTCTTTGATATTCTTGCTCCAAAAATTTTCAACAAACTTCCTTGCTTTATAAGAAATGATAGAAATCCAACTTCTTTTTTATCAAATATAAGTCATTGGGTTTTTCAATTTGACAACTCTGAAATCGAGTATTTATCGGTTAACTTAATATAATTTTAGTAAATTGTGCTTCCTTGTTTTCAGATTGGTAATTTTTGTGTTGTTTTTCCTAAAATTTTATTGTCCTAGTGATTTTAATTTTTACTTTATTTTACTTTTGCATTTATGTATTGTATTATATTTTATATTTTTTTCTATCAATCCCATTGTGTTAATTTGTAAGTTATTTTATATTTATTATAAAATAATATATGTATTGCTTTAGAGTTTTTAATTTGTCCGATCCATCGTCACTAGATCAGTATAAAAGATGGACCGTTTTATTATTTTCTTTGAATTGTATAACTAACATTAATATTTAATGAATTAAACTTTGGATATACAGTTTTAGTTTTAAGTTTATAATGTAGTTTTGTATTCTCATAATTTGGAAATAAAAAGTAAAGTAAAAAAAACAAAAAAAAGTAATAAATTTATACTTATGAATAAAAATTATTTTACTTTTTATACCCGTACGATAAGTATCGGGTATAATAAAACCACTCCTCCGTTTGTAACACCTCGAAATAAGCGAGCTAGATATACCTTCAAAGGTATGGATCGGATCAGAATCAAATTCTGAGTCGATTAAGCCATGTCCGTCCGCTCGTCCGTCAGCACGGTTAACTCAAAAACTAAGAAAGCTAGAATCTTGAAATGTACACAAAAAATTCTTGGAGCAATTTGTAGGTTCTCTACTTTTTTTGGTAGAGGTAGCCTCCAAAACTTGGGGTAGCCTCCGAACAACTAACTTTTAGATCTTCACAATTTTTTTGAAATAGAGCCATGAAATTTTAACTGCTGATAGATATCATAAAAATATTAATTTTATGATAACATTAATTTTTCTGTAGCCCCACCCGTTAAGGAGCTACAGCCCCCCCCAAATTTCGAAAAATCTCTATACATATTTAAATTGTTATAACACGAGCTCTATAAGGTATATCCTCAATTTGAAAATTCCAAACGATAGGTGCTATTATGAGCTTTACAAACATGTATATAATAAATATATACTTGTACTATACGGTGTCTTAATTTGCCGTTATGCGAAACTGAATTATTGCAAAATTCTTTAACCCTTCTATCTTCTAAACAGTTTAAGTTGGAAACTTAAAAACGGTTTAAGCTGGAAATTTTGACAGAAGTTAGATCTTTAAAAATAAGTATGAGTCATTTCATAAATTTTTATTGTATCACCCTCTTTTTAGGAGCTGTAAGGGGTCCATATATGTATTTTTTTTTTCTTTATTAGTTCAAAAAAGATTAATTCAAGCAGATCTTAGCCGAAGCTGTCTGATCTTAATCTTAAAAATCCAACATTCTATAATATAATATAAAATTCTGTTTAATAAAATTATTTACAATTTTAAAGGCAATCATATATAATTCTTTTGTGCAAATCTCATTAAAACTCATATATTGTTCATTGTACAGTTGGTTGCTCGGATACAAGATAGGATATTTGTGTATTATTTTAATCGCTTTTTTATGAATTATTATTAACTTGGATAACGTAGTTTGAGGTGCCCTGCTATATATTGGATTTAAATAGGTTATATGTTATAATATGAAGGAAGAAAAAAATAGCATATAGCATATTGACAGAAAAATAATTTCGAAAACGTTTCAATATGAATATGTATGGCGAAATTTTTTTGATTATATGTTCAACATGCTCTTTCCATTTTTGTTTGCTATCAACCACTAATCCTAGATAGTTAAAAGTTGAAACTGTGTCGATGGCATTATTATTAAGATAAAATATGGTATTATTAATTTTTTTATTTTCAAAGATCATGATTTTTGTTTTTTGAATATTCAAGAAAAGACGATGTTTGTTAAGCCACTCGTTTATTATTTTGAGATCACTTTCAGTTTTAGCACGTTTTCACTATTTTCGGCATATTTCAGAACTGCGTCATCCGCGCATAGCTGTAAGGAGCCTCTTAAATTTAATTTGGTTATATCGTTGATATAAATTTTGAAGAACTCGGGCCCCAATATAGAGCCTTGAGGATCCCCTTTTTTCAAAAATCTTGAGGAACTGTATGCACTACCGATACGAACTACTTGCCGACGATTGCGAAGATAAGAATAAAAGAAATTTAATTGATTGTCACTAAAATTTTTGAATTAGTTGAAGTTTTTTTAGTAAGATTTCATGATCTACGCAATCGAAAGCCTTTTGCAAATCTAAGAAAATACATGCAACATATTTTCTGCCATCCGAATTTTTAGAAATGAAATTTGTCAGGCTTAAACATGCAGCAGTTGTGTTAGAGTTAGGCTCAAAACCATATTGCTCCTCGTGAAGTATATTATTATTCCTCAGAAAGTTAGTAAGGCGATTTTTTATTACTATCTCAAATATTTCAGATAGTGCCGTAAGAACAGAGATAGGACGGTAATTGGAACAAATAGTTTTGTTTCCATTTTTGAAAATTTTAGTAATTATAGCTTTTTTTAAGGAGTTAGGGAAACATGCCGTTTCAAAGGAAATATTTATAAATTTAACCAAAATGCGACTTAGAAGATTATAAAATCTTTTGATAAATTTTGTTGAGATCTTATCGTACCCTGTCGCTGCGGCTGATTTCAATGAAAGAATCGCCCTTTTCACCTCCTCTACGTCCCATGAATGTAAGTTAAAATTGGAATGTATAGTAGAGAAAAAATTATTCATATATAAATGATCAATAGAGTCAGCTGAGATGTTTATTTTTTCCGTTACATTAATGAAAAAGTCATTAAAAGATTCAGCGATTTCTTTCTCATCGGAAATGGTACCATTTTCGAATTCTACTGTTTTAATATTATGTGCTTCATAATTTAAGTCTTTGTTATATATGATTTGTTTATAGATATTCCAGAGTGTTTTACTACTTTTTGGGTTTCTAGACAATTTTTCTGAGAAAAAATTTTTTTTCGCCCCAAAAACTAATTTTTTATTAATATCTCTGGAGTCTTCATATAGTTTTTGCACAGCCGAGTCACCCGAATAATTTCTTTTAAATCTCTTATTTTAATTTTTTGTAAAATTTCCCTTGTGTCATCCATTCCTGTTTGTTTTTTTATCTTTTATTGGTATTGTAGCAATATTACGCTCAATTAATTCCGTTAACTTCCCCACAAAATTATCAAAATTACTAACAGATTCAAGGTTAAGATATTCTTATTTTCATACATTAAAACCGTTTTGAAATTATTTAATTTTTCTACTTTTGGCTCACCGTCAACACTCACGAAAAACAGCTGGTGGTCAATTGTATTTGCATTGTTTTACATAAGATATTAGATGATCAATTATAGTGTTTGAGGATATTCTTGTAGCACATTCAGTTGATAATTTATTATAAATAATATATCCATTAGTTATTAGGGTATTGTTGTAGTGTTCTACATCCCTAGAATTAGGTTTAAGTAAATTTATATTGAAATCACCCAAAATAATGGAGCAGTATAGTCGCTGTCGCTTTGAGTAATTTCATCAAGTTTATTGATAAAATCTCCAACTCGCGTCCTATGATGTCGATATATTGACATTATATTAAAGCCAAGCTTTGTTAGTTTGACAGTTACCCGCCATAAGGAATCTCAAGGTTCGAGAAATACGATTCATATCCAGATGTATTAAAAAAACGATTTTCACCTTCTTTTAACCAGATTTCAGTTAGAGCGATAACATGCACTTCTGAACTATATGAGTTAATTAGAATTTGCAAATTATCTAATTTATTACGTAAACGTTGAATATTCACGTATAATATATTAAGATTATTTTTATAATTTATATTATTATTCATATCAGAAAAATATTGTACCCTCAAACCATCTTTGAAATCTTCCGACTCATCTGAATGCATCATTATATAAATTAAAAAATAAAAAAAAATATATACTGTCAACACTGATCCCACTAAAAGATTCAGCACAAATTAATGACGTCATGCAAACATGTGTGTATTGATGATGATATGAATATGATAGTTTGTTTTTTATCTCGGTTCGTGCGAAATTAAAATAATTGTGTTTAAGTAACTTAAAATAATTAAAAGTAGTAACTAAAAAAATTTTTATTGAAATTGTGCGATAAATGTCATGATAACAAGAATCAGAATAAATTACACAATTGTAGTCAAAAATGTACATACAATTATGCAATTTATACTTTTTCTTGTACATATAAAAAATCATGTAAAAAATTAATGTAAAATTGCATTGCAGTTTGCTGATATTAACTAATTTTTTTTTTTTGTTTATATGAAAAATGTAATTGTTTTATAATATTCTAATTGTTATTAATTATTTATAAATTTTCTTTATTAAGTGAACTTATGAAAAATTTTGAATTGATTTAATATTTTGTGTTTTAAAATTTTTTATTTTCATTAAAATTTGAGAATATTTTGAGAATATTGAAGTTTTATTAGCCTCTATATTTATATATGACCAAAGAATATAATATATATTTTATTGTACTTATAAGGAATTATTCTATGAATGGAAATATTTTTAAAGAAATTTTGCAATGAATGGCGATATACTTATAATAATAAAGGGTGTTCAAAATTGAAGTAACATTTTAATTTTAATAAAAAAACTTTTTTTTTGAAATATTAAATATATTTTTATATTAATTTATAACAAATAGGTTCCGGTTAATAATGAAAAATTATGTCGGCCAAGTGGCCCCCTCTACTACTTCGGCAGGATTCCAATCTTTTACCAAAAATCTGAATCACGTTGTTCAATGAACTGTTCTCAATGGTTGAAATCTGCGTGTAACGTTCCATATTAACTAACCGGAATGTATTTAGAATATACCTAAAGAAACCTCGTATAAAAATTCCAGCTAGAAAAAAAATGGCGACAAAATCAAAATGATACCTCAATTTTGAACACCCTTTATAAATATACTATGTGCGCATTAATATAATATTTAAAATTATATTTACTATTTTGTAATTTAATATACATTTATCGCTTAGTATTAAATGGTACTATAGAATATTTGAAAAAGTTTTGGATTGATAATCGCGTTATGTGGAAGGTTAGAATCTGCTTTTCAAGGATGTATAAACATATAGTTTGAATATATCTACAACTCATAGTTCTAGAAATTACAAAATTTACTCAAATTATTTTACAATACTAAAAAGTTTAAAAAAATAATATTATAAGCAGCGTGACAGGCTGTGAACATACTAACAGTTCGTACGGGGGTATCTAAGAGTTGACAAAGGCAGCTGTATTCTTCCTCGTTCTTAAATTAGTTTGATATAATGCATTTTTCTTACCGACCGCATACATTAATGTATTAGGTAGGTATTGTTTTCATACTATAAAATTGTACCCGAGATGTTACCAATTAATACCTGATAATTTTGTATGTCTGTGGGCACGTGTACAGCTTAAACGACTGAGCGGATTTTTTTTTCCCAACTTCATATTTAAGCTTTTGACATAAATACCTCGAATTGATAAGCTTTTGCAGCAAATCGGATAACCGCAAGTGGTAGTTTACTAGTGTACTTTTTAAGTTTTTTACGAATATTTGTAACAGAAAAATTGTATGAGAAAAATTATTAAGAAAAAGTTGTTACACACTGAAAGAGGAACAACTTTGCCATAGAACATTTTTCGATCCGACTAACTTTAACTTTTATTTAATTTTTTTTCTAAGTCCAAATTTCATACATAACACTCCATATAATTTATATGAACAATTTTTTTTTTTATTTTTATATCTCTAAAAATTTATATACATACTTATATCTATGCATATTACATAAAATTAAAACGGTAAAATTTTTGTTAGCAGATTCAATATTAATCTTACGTTTGTTTTGTATTTGTTTACATAATAATGGAAATGGATGTATGAATGAAGGCACATATTATATTTTTAAGATTTCATTGCTTATTATTGTTATTGAATAAAACAAAATGTTGTTAAATTATCAGAAGTTATTTTGCTTTGATATAAATTATTATGTAAAAAACCTATAAATTTTGGCATGGTACTTTTCGTGTAGTGGCGGTCGGTCCTGTGGTCGAGATAGCTGATTTTTTTAATTAGCTTGGTTAGGTACCTAGTTGTATACTGCATTTGTGTTAACACGTGTTTCAGTAATTTTCATAGCAGTATATTTTTTTTTTATAAAATATACTTCTGAAATCATTTACGGTTAACCTGTAATTGACACAAAAACCACTTTTCTTTAGTTTTTTATAACAAATTTTCAAGTTTAATATTTTTTTTACTATGTTTGTAATTTTAGGATAAAAAAAATAGTTTTCTTTATAACAAAAACTCAAGTTTTCAAATTTAATAGCTTTTCTTTACAATAACTTACCTTTTTTTTCTTCACAATTTTTCCTATATTACTTCACTCGTTCTTAACCATTTTTTTGTTCATCTTGTTGAATTCTGCTGAAAGGCTAACTGGCGTTAACCACACCCTTTGACAGCTATGTTGCTAACGTTGACGGAGCTAATTCAAGAATCGATTATGATTACGTCCTCAACGATCAACTTAATAAAAAAACAGATCGTATTTCTGATTTAGGGCTGATCCTTGATAGTAGGTTAGATTTTAAGAGTCACTGCAACTCCATAATAAATAAAGCTAACTCAACTCTTAGATTTATTATGGGTTGGTCAAAAGAGTTTTCTGATCCCTATATCACTAAACAACTATTTACTACTTATGTAAGGCCAATAATTGAATACTCGAGCCGTACGTATTGAATTGGTCCAAAAAAAATTGTTTCGCTTTACGCAACCATGCTTGGGCTGATCCTATACGTTCTCCTCCATTTGAAGCTATATATGTTTTCCTCCATTTCTTTCGATAATTTGCACTCCCTCCAGTCACGCCGTCTAGTGGCGGATATCATATTCGTTTAGCAGATTGTTCGCGGTGATATCAATTCTCCCTCTATTCGCGAACAAATGAGGTTTATTATTATTTATTAGTAAGTAATAATAATAATAAATAATAATAATAATTTTGTCTTGATTTAGATCAGTATTCATTATTTTCATTTCTATTAAAACAATTACGACTGTTCGAGTTATTGTTATTATTAAAATTATTATTGTTAATTCTCTTATAAAAGCCACGATTATTTACGTTATTCTTCCTAACATTAATATTAGAATTGTTATTATTTCTATTATTATAGCCCTAATGTAATTTGAATTATAATTACTCGAAATTCCAGTTTGCATGAGCTAATAATATGCTTATTCTAAAGTAGCAACATTTTTAATTCTTAAATACACATTGGGTCAAATGCATATAACTGAGCTGAAACTAATAATCTCATTTGCTCCGGAATCATTCGGAAGCTTCCAGAATCCGAACCCATAAACCGATTTTGTCCAGATCCGAACTTAGCCTTCCTTTCATAATTAGTAACCTACTTTATAAATTTCATCAAGATAGCTTTATTAGTTTTTGAGTTATTGTACGAACGGACGGACGGACATCGTTAAATCGACTCAGGAGGTGATCCTGATTCAGAATATATATACATGTCCATATCTAACTCGCTTCCTTTTGGTGGTTACAAACACCATACCAAAGTTAATATACCCTATACTTTAGGTGTAGGGTATAAAAATTAAAAAGATAATATTATAAACAGAATGATAGACATAATTAATTGCCCAAATTTATTGCCCAAAATATTTCCATATATACCTTTCTTATCTAATATTGTTGTTCTGAGTTTTAAATTATGTACAGTTTTTAACAGAAAATTTAGAACAACAAAAAAAATAAAAAAATAAAAATCAACAGAGAAAATTTTTTTTTATATATATTACATTTAGTATTCTAACATATTTATTATGGAAAATGGCAAAAATTTTATTTGACTATTTAGATAAAACTTAAAGCTATTTGAAACTAGATTAGGCTGCCTTAAAGCTAATTTAGGTAATGAAATAGATTTTTAATTAATTAGTTGTTTGAAAATTGTGTTTTGTAATTAAGTTTATTGTTAAGTTTATCAACTTTATCCATAATAATATACATGTAGGCTTTTTGGCGTAATTTAGATGTCGAATAAAAAAAGGGTAAATTGTAAAGTTGTAGTTTGCTGATTCGTGAATGTAATCTTTAAATGTTAATTTTGTATCTAAGATTATGCCTGTATATTTCACTGTATTAGTTCAGTAAATTTCCCTGGACTCAATTCATAGGCAATTTTGTGATAAATAAAATTTTGTTCGTTTTTGTGTAAAGTATATATCATTGCATTTTGCTGCATTCACTTCTATTTTCCACTTATTAAAATAACAGTTAAGATCACTTTGTACGTTATTTAATAATTCACAGGCAGAAGACATGTTTTTAGGTTTGGAAGATCACTAGTATAAATTTTATACAGGATCGGCCCTAACACTGAGCCTTCCGGAACTCCTGTCCGAAAATCGAATGGGCCTGTTTTGATGTTGTCAATGTGAAATCGAAATCTTCTATTTGTTGAAAAACTTTATCCTATTTTTATAAGATACTTTTCTCTTGTATTTAATACTTTTCCCTTGTATACTTTTCCCAAACGTTTTTATTTAAAGATTCATCCTTCATGCTATACCCTGTCGAAGGCAGAATTAAGATCAAGTTCAATCATACCAATGCTTTTACTACTATGTACTTAGTTATTTTCGATGAAGTTTTTAATTCTTAGTAGTGGGTGAATAGTGTTGTGTTCTGGTCTGAAACTAAACTGTACGTCAGGCAGAATTTTGTCAGAATCTCTATAACAAAAAAATTTATTTTTAATTATTCTCTCAAATATTTTGGAAGGGCTACTTAGCAGATTGATTGACCTGTAAATTGTAGGACAGACAATCAGGATACTTATTGGGTTTTGAAATAGCTATAATTTTTGCTTCTTTCCAATTGTACAGAAAGTAGCTTAATTTAAAGTGTTCATTGTACATAGCGTATAGTATTTTCAGGTAGCCTTTTTATGCATTTATTTGTTTATCATCACCAGTAGCTTTTTTGTTTTTTAGTGTTGATATGATATTGTTGATATAATTAATTGAGATTAATTCGCTGTCTGGAATTTCAACTAAGATATCATCAATTGTACGCCAAATATCGCAAATAGACTCGGCTATATTGTTTACATTCAATATTTTATTTTTAGAAGCGAAATGCTTACCTAAGATATTTGCTTGTTGTCTATGTATTTAGTATTTTCCACTGTCAATTGTGGGATGTGTTGGTTTTATTTTTGACGATTTTACATACTTTCCAAAAAGTTTTTCTACCCTTTTTCATAGTTTTTAATAAATTGTTCCACTTAAAATTACTGAATTTGGTTATCTCGTTTTTGATGGTGAGATTAAAATGATTGACTTGGGCCTTATAGTATATTAGCGAACGTGTACGGATCCACTTACCTAGCTGTGTTTCTCGCGCAGATTAAGTCCAGTATTTCAGTATTTGTTTCATGTTAAGTTTTAATTGTTTTTGGCACGGAAAATTCTATAGCTTGATCTAATTTATCATTAACGTTGGCTAACATATTATCTATGTCTTGTGTATAGTTAACAGCAATTATTTTCTACTGGTGCGGCAAATTCATTTGTAATTACTGATTTGATGCGTTTGTTGTGAGATTATAATGTTGCTCAAAGTTCGAAAATATAAAAAGATCGGAAAATTATTCCGAAATGCTTTCAGCTCATGTTGTTAAAGTTTTATTAAAAAACTCCTTGAGAGTTTCAGGTGGCTGAATTCCTTGTACTGCTTTTATCTTAGGATCTGGTTTAATACCTTTACCGATTATAATGTATGGGAAGAACTTCTACTACTTCCTTGAGAAATTCGGTTTTGTCTAAGATCACTCTCAGGTTGCCTGTTTGTAATTTATTGAATATTTTCTCGACATTTTGGAGAAGCTTTACTTACTTTTACTACCAAAGATTATTACATCGTCGATATATACACGTAACAGATTCTTCCGATGTATTCCTTGAGTACGTCTTCAATTATGCGTTGGAAGATCGTGAAATGTGCGTGTAAAATGCGATTTTCGATATATCTTTTGGTGTCATCCTTATTTAACGAAATCCAGAACAATCCTTATCCAGGTGGAATTTGTTACATCAATTGTAGTCAAACAGTCTGGCTGTTGTTGATTTGTATCTGGAATTGGGTAAGTATTGGAAACTGTAATGGAATTTAATCTTTTGAAATTGATATGTAATTTTACCTAACTAGACCAAAATATACATAAGAAAGTTCAGCTTCTTTTAATGTTTATTCAAAGTAAATCATATTATTTCCTTTTATCGTATGATGAAAGATACTGCAATACGGCTTTATTTACTACGTATTCTGGATTGTGTTCCCGTGCATTCAGCTACTTGAATAAGTCTAAAAAAGAATAATTTATAAGAATAGTATGTATTATCCAGTTTATTGATTATAATACAGTTTATTGATTATAATAACCAAATTAAGCTGTAACTGAATTAATTAATCTAACATTATTAATTATTATACTATTTAATTGCTATACTACTATTTAATTATTATGGAAATTGTAAAAGATAAGAAATAAATTTTTTAAATGATTATGAAACCGGTATAGAATAAAATATATTCTAAATTTTCTCTATTATATCAATCTATTATATTAAATACTCAACGTTTTAATATTTTTAGATTTTTAACTTTACTGGAGGAAAACGTGACACAAAATCGGTTGATACAAATCGTTGGAACAACAAATTATCATATATGCAGAGACTAATGGTAATACGAATTCTCAAAAGAGAATCCTTGATACCTTATGTGAATGATTATGTTACAGTTACTATTGGAAAATACATTTACAAAAATCTTTCTACAGATGTTTTCAAAGTGGCGTAAGTAAAATATTGAATTATGTACATATCTATTTTTTACTTTATTAATATTTTTATATATTATTATGTAAACTATACTCTAAAAACGAATGTATCGCAACGTATATTTCGTTTACCGACTTTATCAAACTCCTATACTGCTCCTATACAAAACTATTTACTTTTTCCATTAATTTTAATAAATCGGCAAAAATGAAACCAGGCAGTATAAAAGTAACGGATTTTAAAGCTGCGAATGAATACCTTGAGTGTTCTTTTTGCAAAGGAAACCCTAGCCCCCTATATAATTAAAAAATAAGTCCTACAAATAGCGGAAATACAAAAAAAAGTTGGTTCATGAACACTTTGCAGAAAAAAAATCCCGAAAAAAAAAATCGCGCATTTGAATTTAGTGGAAAAAGTCCGGAATGTTACAAAATTCCGAAAAAAAAATACTGGAAACCAAAAATACCGAAATCAAGGAATTTTTGTTAAAATAAGTACATACATATGTAAAAGAAATATAAACAAGGTAGAACGTAAACCAACGGTTTTTAAAAGCACACATTTCCAAAACACAATACAAACTGTTTAGAGTTCTGACTTTCAAAAAAATTTGAAAATTTAAAAAATAAAATATAAGAAAAATTTTTGTAATATGTGAAATATGTGAAAATAACACTTTTCTGGAATTTTGAGGGGCTCTAAATTCGGAACCCTTTATAACTAAAAGAAACCGTTAACACACATAAAAGCATATCATTATTTTTTATGTCTTGCCACATGTCTCACACATAAAAGCATAGCTTTAATTTTTATGTCTTGCCGAAGAAAAATTTATACAGGTGCTTAAGTTACAGGTGCCTAAAAATAGCAAATTTCGAATTTTTCAGGCCTAATACTTCTTAAACAGGTGGTGGTGCGAAAAAATTTTCTAAGGAAACTTATACTAATTCTAAAAGTTCTTTCTTGTCTCAAAATTTCAGATTCTTATCTAAAGGCGTGCCGGAGCTATGAAAAAAGAAATTTCATGGAAAATATAGTTTTCACATAACGGTAAATTTAAATAATAAATTACAAAATATTGCATAATTTTGATTATGTTTTATGTAAATAATAAAATTTTTGGTCTTCTGGCGGTTTCAAATTGCAAAACTATTACGCAGAGCCTGAGATATATACATCTGAAAATGGAGCTTTTTCACAATTTTGAAGAGTTGTAACTTTAGAACCCTATATAACTAAAATAAACCTTTAACACACGTTAAAATATATTACTGTAGCTTTAATTTTTATATCTTTCCAAAATAAAATGTGTACAGGTTCCTAAGTTACAGGTGTTTAAAACTAGCAAATTTTCAATTTTTGAGCCTTCATAGCTCATAAACAGAGGGTGGCCCAAACAAATTTTCTGAGTAAACTTATACTAATTCTAAAAGTTCTTTCTTGCCTTGAAATTTCAAGGCTCTATCTAAAAGCGTGCCGGAGTTATGAAAGGAGAAAAATCATGCAAAATTTGGTTTTCACACAACGGTAAATTTAAAAACTAAATTTAAAAAAATTGTATAATTTTGATATTAACTTACGAAGTTAAAAAAAATATCTGTCGCATGACGTTTTCCGATTGAAAAAATCTTAAGCAGAACATAGATATATGCATTTAAAAATAGGGCTTTTTCAAAGTTTGAGGGGCTGTAGCTCCGTAATGGATAGGGGTACATGAAAAAGTTGTTCCACAAAATTATTTTTTTTATGAGACCTACCCATGGTTAAACATTTTTTTCTCTATCTTTAACGGTGTAGAAGTTTTGTAAACAGACGGACGGTCGAACGGACGGACAGAGTGAAACTAATAAACACATTTTAAATTTTTTTTGGAAATGTGCTAAAAAGCATTTTAAAATTGGACTCTAAATCAGAGTTATATGCATTTTACTGAATATTTATATACACATAAATATGTGACATTCTGAATTAGGGGATTTTAGAGTTGCATTCAAAATCAGGGTATTACCTTTTCGCTGAATATTTTTATATATGTATCTAAATGCCAGATTCTGAATTAGAAGGGTTTTTACAGTTGTATTCAAAATCAGGGAGAGTTTCCGCTTCCAGAATGTGTATATTTTGTAACCTATACCATAAGATATAATATGATAATTAGAATCCAGCGTATGCATTTATACATATATTCGGAAAAGTATGTGTATGTAATTAAGTAACTATCCTGATTTTGTATCCAACTCTAAAATACATCGCAATCATTTTTAACATGTTATGCACTTAAATATTTGAACAGATATTTCCTTCGTTCACTGATGTCAATATCCAAATAATATTCAATTTCATAAAATATATTACAAATATGTAACAATAGTTTAATATTACTTGTAGTAGTTATAATTTCTTTTATCTCTATTTTATTTTATAACAATTAATTAGTAGGTAGCACATTTGAAAAAACAAACATAAAAATTCATATTATATGATGATATGATAGCAACCCGGTTCATATTATTTGTTTAAAAGAAACGTCGTTAAAATTATTTTATATTTAAATATTAACCAGATGATCAAAATTATTTGTTTTTGGAATCACCATAATTCGGCCGCCGAATTATTACAAATAATTTTAATGCAAGATTTTTTTTTTCGAGATTTTACATTATTCGGCGTTTTAGTATTTTTGTGATTTCATGATTTTAAATCATTCGGGTTTTTTTTTTCAGTAAAGTGTCATAGACCCAAACAATTATGACGTAATTTCTACTAATTGTTCAATATCTTCCTCTTATGAAATTTTTAAATCGTCCTGCGATACATAAGTTTCTCTTATAAAAATTTTAAAGCATCCGGCGATACAAAGGAACCAAAATTTTACTGCTGGTTTTACATAACGGTAAATTTCAATAGCAAATTCCGGTGGATAAAGGATGGATTTGCAGATCAAAATAAGTTCATGGCTACTTAGTTGTGACGCGTTTTAATAATGATATTTCTAATAACTCTTCATTCCATATTATGTAATTATTCCGATTCATAAAAAAAATTACCGCTCATTGGCCACAGCGAACGAAAACACATTTGTTTTTTTGTCGGTTCTTATAGTAAGTTTTTTAATACAAAAAATCATAGATGTTAAGATTATGTCAATATTTGAGAAGATCTTTTTAATTTTTGGTCTTTTTTTTTTATATAATTTTATTTCACTATTTTTAAGACTTTTATGTTTGGTGGACGTTCTAGCTATAGGCAAATTCGATTTAAATCTATTCCTTGTGTTATAGTTGTGGATTTTTTTTCGTGTATTTAGCAACTAATTTGTTTTTAATTGTTTGTTCACTATTTTATGAATATATTTACATTTTTAAATATTTACAATTCTTCTGTGTCCTTATATACTTTTTTCGTGCTGCACCTCATATCCATCTTAAATAACATTTTTAATGCTTTATTCATTATTGTACCTATTTGCTTTAGATGAAAACTTGAAAAATGGCTCTAACTTGTAATGTTGTATCTTATCTTTGATAAAATGTAGCCGTTATAGATAACTTTAGCCACCCTTTTAGTTGTTCCACCTGATATTCTTATTGCCATTATTATTGGGAGAATACTGTTTTTTATTTTTTTGACGTGATTGTCCCATTTAAGGTTTTCGTCTATTGTGAATTCCAAATTTTGTGCTCCGCTAAGAGGAATATTGTTAACTTTTATGTTAATTTCCTATCAGCTTTTTAGTCTAGATCTGAATATTATATAATTGGTTTTTTTTGTGTTCTTAATAAGTTCATTAACATTCAACCAATTACAGTAAGCCTTTATGTCGTTATTTAATACTGTTTCTAATTTCCTTAGTGTGTTTGCTTTGGCAACAATATTAGTATCATTAGCATATATATTATATTTAGATGCAATGTTACAATTTGATATGTTCATTTGATATGTTCATATAAAAGAGGTCCGAGTAGTGAGCCTTGTGGCACACCAATTTTTATAGGAAGTTTATCACTTAGTATACTGATTCTAGTACATTGTGTTCTATTTGTTAAATAATCCTTTACTAGATTTTTGGCTACTCCTCTTATTCCATCCTCAATGATGTTTACAAGTTTTTCATGATTTACCACGTCGAACGCTTTAGTTAAATCTACAAATACAGTGCCTACAAAATTTTCCTTCATCAAGTGCTTCATATATTTGATCTAATGTTATGCTTATAGCTGCCTCTGTTCCATTATTTTCTATAAAACCATACTGATTGTTATCAAATCCAATAGTTTTAACTATAAAGGTTCTTATTCTTATATTTATTATTTTTTCAAAAAATTTACTTATCGAATTAAATAATGATATTGGTCTGTAATTTCCACAATCAGTTTTCGAACCACTTTTGTAAATTGGTGTTATTATAGTATCTTTTTGCAGAAATTATATACGGGAATCTCATTTTATATTTTGAAACATTCTTAACAGAGAGTTGGTGTTATTATAGTATCTTTTTGCAGAAATTATATACGGGAATCTCATTTTATATTTTGAAACATTCTTAACAGAGAATGAATATATTATATGTTCATGCTAATGAAAGCCAAAGAGATGGAAAAGATAATAAAAGTATGTAGATAAATAAGAGTCAGAAAAATAGAAAATTTTAATTATAAGTTTTGCAACAAGTTAATGAATAAAATAATTGAGACAATCAAATAAATTTGGAAACAAATTCTAAACAATAATAAAAAAAAGACTTTTATTTTATTTATTGATTTATATTAATATTACATACATTAATGTAGTTCAATATTATTGAACCATCGGCTACCAAGGTCATTATAGGTTTTTATACTATTATTAAATTATATACTAATATTATTTATTTTGTTTATATTATATACTATATATTTACATTATATTTAGTCGTAAGGGGGATATGTAAAGAAAAAACGCTTACGACCTGTGCAGGGATCGAACCCACACCCCTTCGGTTAATATGCCACACGCCTATCCACTAGGCTACCGAAGCCCCAAAAAGACTTTTTGAACGACAGTATGCAAATATTTTTTTTGCATACTTTTAGGAGGACTAAAAGTTTTAAAAAAGCTCCTCCACAGCACCAGAGCCGGCATATCCATACTACCAGAAATTATATATATATAGACGAGATTCACATCAATTATCAGACCATGAAGTGCAGAGAGTAAAAGCTTAATAAGGGGCCAGCTTTTAACAAATTTACACGTAAATTAATGGTGAATAAAAAAAAACGATAAAACAACTAATAATTAAATAAATATATAATAATTAAAATAATATAAGCATTAAATTTACATGGTATTTTTATTCACATTTTGTTAAACGAAATGGTCCTACAACCTCATATTTTTTATTAATGACTTCCAGTCCAAACAAATTAATACTTATGTCAGTATTTAGTTCTTCAAATGAATTTAACTCGTTCAATTTAGCTGGAAATCGCATAGTGCTAAAATTAAACTGTCGTACATCGTCAAACTCTAGCTCGACTATGAGTAGAGAAATATTATTAAGTTTATATGAAGATGTAGGTTCAGCATTTTAAATACAAGTTTCTAAAGTTGATACTAAACACCACTTGAAACAGAAGTTATCTTTATTTTGAATTTTAATGCATGCTTTTTTGCCTGCTATGCTTTTCGGTAGTTTAATATAACTAGACACACGTATATCAAATTTATTGATATTTATTTCTGTCTTTTTCTTGGAAGTCTTCTGCTTGTTGTTGAATAAGTTCTTTAGCCTTTTCAAAAAAATCATTAAGATCATCTGCTTGTGTAATACTAAACATTCCAGTTTGAAAAGATTTGATTGATATATTTTCAAACTCTCCTTCTGTTGGCTTTATATATTCGCCAAAAAGATCAAGATTTTCTTTTATAGCGTTGTGCTTTTTAGCACATTTCCAAAAAAATTTTGAAAAAATGTGCTTATTAGTTTCACTCTGTCCGTCCGTCCGTCCGTCTGTTTACAAAACTTCTACACCGTTAAAGATAGAGAAAAAAAATTTTAACCATGGGTAGGTCTCATAAAAAAAATAATTTTGTGGAACAACTTTTTCATGTAGCCCCCCCCCCATTACGGAGCTACACCCCCTCAAACTTTGAAAAAGCCCTATTTTTAAATGCATATATCTTATGTTCTGCTTAAGAGTTTTTCAATCTGAAAACGTCATTCGACAGGTATTTCTTTTATCTTTGTAAATTAATATCAAAATTATACAATTTTTTTAAATTTAGTATTTAAATTTACCGTTATGTGGAAACCAAATTTTGCATGATTTTTCTACTTTCATAACTCCGGCACGCTTCTAGATAGAAGCTTGAAATTTTGAGGCAAGAAAGAACTTTTAGAATTAGTATAAGTTTGCTCAGAAAATTTTTTCGGACCACCCCCTGTTTATGAGCTATTAGGGCTTAAAAATTGAAAATTTGCTATTTTTAAACACATGTAACTTAGGAACCTGTACACATTTTACTTCTCCAAGATATAAAAATTAAAGCTACAATAATATATTTTTACGTGTGTTAAAGGTTTATTTTAATTGTAAAGGGTTCCAAAGTTGCCGCTCTTCAAAATTGCAAAAAAACCCCATTTTCAGATGTATATATCTCGGGCTCTGCGTAATAATTTTGCAATCTAAAACCGCCAGAAGATCGAAAATTTTATTATCTATATAAAACATTATCAAAATTATGTAATATTTTGTAATTTACTATTTAAATTTACCGTTATGTTAAAACCACATTTTGCATGAAATTTCTTTTTTCATAACTCCGGCACCCCTTTAGATAGGAACCTGAAATTTTGAGACATGAAAGAACTTTTAGAATTAGTGTAAGTTTCCTCAGAAAATTTTTTGGTAACGCCCCCTCTTTAAGAGTTATTACGCCTCAAAAATTGAAAATTTGCTATTTTTAGACACCTGTAACTTAGGCACCTGTACAAATTTTTCTTCGGCAAGACATGAAAATTAAAGCTTCAATAATATGCTTTTACGTGTGTTAACGGCTTTTCTTAGTTATATAGGACTCCGGACTTATAGCCCCTCAAAATTTCAAAAATGTCCTATTTTCACATTTTTTCTTATTACATGAAATTTTCAAATTTTTGTGTAAGTCACACTTCTAAACAGTTTGTATTGAGTTTTGGAAATGTGCGCTTTTAAAAACCGTTGGTTTACATTCTACCTTGTTTAATAATTGCATCAATAATTCAATATATCGGTCTGAGCCTTTCCCAGAAAATTTGATAGGTTTTTAGTATGATGTTTTCATCATCATTATCTCTAATAAATGTTTCTATTCTATTTTGAAAACATTCATCAATATGTCTAACATTAGATTTAATTACTCCTGCCGAATTACTTTTATGCTTATTTGTTCGGATGTGGTAGTTCCACAAAGTGGTTGTAACTTTTGATTTGCACTTACTACAAAATTTTACATTTTCCAAATTTTTTTGATGTCTCTTTTTATGTTTTAATAAACTATCATTTCTATTAAATGATTTTTTACATATTTCACAATTGTGTTTTAATTTTTATTTTTATTTTAATTCACATTTATGTCTTTTTAAATTGTCAGATCTTGTGAACATTTTTCACATTTATCACATTCCAATTTAATTCTTTTCTGAACTCATTTTTTTTTTTTGTTAGTATCCTTTTCTTATATTGAAACAATATTAATTTAGTCTATAAATGACTTTAACTTAGTCTTAAATTTAGTGATTTAACACGTAAAACAATATTAATTTAGTCTATAAATGACTTTAACTTAGTCTTAAATTTAGTGATTTAACACGTAAACTCAAGAAGTGAATTGTATATATATAAAAATTTTTCTAATTCTATATAGATAAACGTAACTAACTTGATTACGTTTTTTGAATGTATATATAACATATAACATAAAATGAATATTGAGTTTTTCTAATGAATTACTACAATGTTGCATTTAATCAAATTATTACAAAATTTAAACTAAATATATACCAACAAAATCATGATGTGGAAAATTGCTGGCACTTTACATAATAGATGTCGAAGTATTTAAGATATACACAAAATTGTTTATATTATTTTATCATAACACTATATAAAAAAGTGAAAGGAATATTTAATTTTCAATAAAAAAAAAATAAATATAAACATAAAACTTGTAAACTTAAAAAAAAAAAAATAAATATAAACATAAAACTTGTAAAATTAAAAAAAAAACAAGTAAATGTAACAGTAAGTCGATGCAACCGACTTATTAATACCCTACACCTGAATAATTCGAATTAAATTAAAAATCCATAAGTGTTTTTGGCAGCTGCTTGAACTTCTTCCCTTTTCTGTCTTATTCAACTCGAATTTCAAGAACGTAAAAGAGGCATCCGCTTGGGATATGCTTGACACCCTTGTATAAAATTTTAAGTTTCTATCTTAATTATTTTCGAAGATTGGTAGTCCTTGGGAGGTTTGTGTCAGCTACGCGAATTGCCACTCCAATTCATCGAATCCATCTCAGGAACATAAAGAAAACTTGCCAGAACACCATTCTATTAAATTTAAAGGTTCTACTTTTGTTGGTTTTGCAAATATGCTCGTTGCTCTTGTGCTCGTTCGGAAGTTACCAAAATACGAACCCATGGTTCAAATTCTTTCAAATGTCAGTTTCCAATTTTACAGAAAAGGAAACATAACAGAACACCTTTGTACTAAAAATAAAAGTTCTATCTTTGTTGGTTAGAATAGGAAGATATACTCGTTTGCTCTGGGGCTCGTACGGAACCTTCCAAGATTTGAACCCATGGACCAAATCCTCACAAATTTCAGAAACATAAATCAAACATGAAGGAACACCATTCTGCCTAATTTAAAGGTTATATCTTTGTTGCATTTGGAGATAATATCATTTGCTCTGAGGCTCGTTCGGAAGCTTTCAAAATCCGAACCCAAGGACCAAATCCTCTCAAATTTCAGAGGCCTAAATCATACATGAAAGAACACCATTATGCCAAAAGTAAAGGTTATATCTTTATTGGTTTTGGAGATAATCTCATTTGCTCTGGGGCTCGTTCGGAAGCTTCCAAAACCAAACCCATGGACCAAATCCTCTTAAATTTCAGAAACATAAATCAAACACGAAAGAACACCATTGTACCAAATTCAAAGGTTCTACCTTTGTTCGTATTGGATATAATCTCATTTGCTCTGCGGCTCGTTCGGAAGCTTCCAAAATTCGAATCCACGGTTCAAATTCTTTCAAATTTAAACCCATGGCCAAATCCTCTCAAATTTCAGAGACCTAAATCAAACATGAAAAAATACCATTCGGCCAAATTTAAAGGTTATATATTTGTTGTTTTTGGAGATAATCTCATTTGCTCTAGGGCTCGTTCCGAAGCTTCCAAAATCCAAACCCATGAACCACATCCTCTTAAATTTTAGAGACACAAATCAAACTGAAGGAAACATCATTATAAAAAATTTAAAGGTTCTATCTTTATTGGTTTTGGAGATAATCTCGTTTGCTCTGGGGCTCGTTCGGAAGCTTCCAAAACCAAACCCATGGACCAAATCCTCTTAAATTTCAGAGACATAAATCAAACACGAAAGAACACCATTGTACCAAATTCAAAGGTTCTACCTTTGTTCGTATTGGATATAATCTCATTTGCTCTGCGGCTCGTTCGGAAGCTTCCAAAATTCGAATCCACGGTTCAAATTCTTTCAAATTTAAACCCATGGCCAAATCCTCTCAAATTTCAGAGACCTAAATCAAACATGAAAAAACACCATTCGGCCAAATTTAAAGGTTATATATTTGTTGTTTTTGGAGATAATCTCATTTGCTCTGGGGCTCGTTCCGAAGCTTCCAAAATCTAAACCCATGGACCACATCCTCTTAAATTTTAGAGACATAAATCAAACTGGAAGAAACATCATTATAAAAAATTTAAAGGTTCTATCTTTATTGGTTTTGGAGATAATCTCGTTTGCTCTGGGGCTCGTTCGGAAGCTTCCAAAACCCGAAACCATGGACCTACTCTTCTCACATTTCAGAGACTTAAATAAAAGAACACCACTCTGGCCTAAATCATACATGAAAGAACACCATTCTGCCAAAAGTAAAGGTTATATCTTTATTGGTTTTGGAGATAATCTCATTTGCTCTGGGGCTCGTTCGGAAGCTTCCAAATCCAAACCCATGGACCAAATCCTCTTAAATTTCAGAGACATAAATCGAACGGGAAGGAACATCATTGTACAAAATTTAAAGGTTCTATCTTTGTTGGTTTTGGAGATAATCTCATTTGCTCTGGTGCTCGTTCGGAAGCTTCCAAAATCCAAACCCATGGACCAAATCCTCTTAAATTTCAGAGACATAAATCGAACGGGAAGAAACATCATTGTACAAAATTTGAAGGTTCTATCTTTGTTGCTTTTGGAGATAATCTCGTTTGCTCTGGAATCATTCGGAAGCTTCCAGAATCCGAACCCATGGACGGATTTTGTCCAGATTCGAACTTAGCCTTTCTTTCGTAATTAGTAACCTACTATATAAATTTCATCAAGATAGCATCGTTATTTTTTGAGTTATCGTGCGTACGGACGGACGGACGGACGGACGGACATCGCTAAATCGACTCCGGCGGTGATCCTGATTCAGAATATATATACATGTCTATATCTAACTCGCTTCCTTTTGGTGGTTACAAACACCATACCAAAGTTAATATACCCTATACTTAATGTGTAGGGTATAAAAATGTATGTCTAATTTCCATGTGTATTTACAAAATTAATTTGTGTAAATAATTCGTCTAATGAATGCAACAAAGTTACAGGATTATTCTTAATAACTTTATTTTTTTTTTTTAGGTAGTTACATTTTCTAACCACAAAATCAATAATCAATATAAATTAATGAAACAACAACAACTTGTCAAATTTATAATTTATGCTTTATTTGGTAGAAATACTCTGTTAAATTATAAAATAATAATAATAAATACTAACCAATGTTGCATCATATTAGAAAAAAAAAATTTACTAAATAAAAAATGTGCTGTCTGTGATGTGTGTTTGTGTTAAAATTTTTAAGTATGTTAATAACACACATATGTTTAATGAGTCAAATGAGTGTGCAACAATGTAATATGTTGTAGTCGACAATGTAAATAGTCAAATCAATGTTTCTTTTTTTTTTATGATGTCTTTCAATGACGTTTACATTACATTTTATATTTTATTTTAATAACCAATAAGTTATACATTGAAAGTTACAACAGGTATTGCACAATAAATTCATAAATATTTGATGTGTAATATTTGTGGTTAGATCTGTGTTCATTATAATTACAAATAAATTGATATCGGAAAAAATTGAATGATATTATATCATGTTAAAAACATAGTAGGTAGGGAGCAAATTTTCCTTGGTATATAATATTTTACAAATGTATATAAACTGACGTTAATAACTTATTTCAAAACAAAATCAGTTTATATTGAAAAAAACTACAAAAAAAAAACAAATATAAAAATGGTAAGACTTTTTTTTTTCTTATTCTTAAATTAATTCTATATTATTTTCTATATCTATTGATATATATATATATATAATTTCACAGGCTTTTATTGAAAACTTAATTTCGTTGCGGAAAGGTGAAAATGAACCATACCGTAACATTGATTTTTTGGCGAGGGATAAAATATATGAGGTGCTATCATGGAGATTTTTAGACACGAAAAGAGGACAAACAGTGATACTGTGTGAAGTGGAAGACTCTTTGAGCAAGAAAATAACTATATTTTTCATGCCAGAGCGATTTTCCAAACAGGTGACAACTTAGTCACAATTGGCCGAATTAAATAATACTTATTTTTATTTTAAATTTACGGAACGTGACAAGGACAGATAGAATATGGCATTGCTTGATCTTATTCCTGCTGTAGATATAAATTCTCAAGAAAAATTATTAAAATAAAAATATATATTAGTAATTTTGTTTTGTTTTTATATTTACCCCCTATCGCTACTCATAGGCATCAACGTCTCATTTCCGCAGTACGGGGTCTGACATCGGACTTCCTTAAGACCGGCTCCGGCAACGAACTTCCGGAAGACCGGTTCTAGAAACAGACTTCCGGAGGACCGATTCAGACTGCCAGAGATAGAGAGACAGCAAGCTTTCTCCCATAGTCAAGCGGATGAGGTCAGATGGTTTTTTTTTTATTTTTGAAACGGTCTTTGAACTACTTTACTACTTCCTAGTTTAATAAACTCTTAGATGTATCTGTTCCCGAGCCGTCTGCTGATAAATCAAAAGCCTGTACTGTATAACCTTTTGAAAATAGTTCTTTTGAAATTTGATGTCCTCTATCAGACATGTCCTCTATCTCTACCTGTTCCGCCAAATAATGTTAAATATGCACGAGAATTGCAAAGATTATTCAATGTAAAATTTGTTCCAATTGCAGATGTAGATCAATTGCAATTTTGGTGTAGGCACTCCATTCACATATAATTGAAATTGTCTGAGATTTTGATGATCCAAATGGTATGGATTTTTTGATCTTTTACCATTGAAATTTTTATTATTAACCATACAAAATACTAGAGCTTTTGGTATTTTCCCTATAAATATATTATCCAATGATATTTGGGAAGTGTTAGCTGGAATTGTAAATGTTTTGATTTCACTTCTTGTATAAAAATATTTCGTGTTAGCTTTTTTTCTATACAGTATTATGTGCTATCAATATGCTAGGATTAATTGTTAAATGTTTCATGTATAACGTAGCATCGAGAATTTTTAAATAGCTTTTTGGTATTTGCCCTATAATATATTATCCAATGATATGTTGGAAGTGTTAGCTGGAATTGTAAATGTTTTGATTTAACTTCTTGTATAAAAATATTTCGCGTCAGCCTTTTCCAATACAGTATTATGTGCTATCAATATGCTAGGATTAATTGTTAAACGTTTCATGTATAACGTAGCTTCGAGAATTTTTAAATAGCTTTAATCGGCATCGTTAAAGAAAATAAAAAAATCTTGTTTCTCTAATGCTAAAGCAATTCGAATGAATTATTTAAAAGTGAGGAAATAATTAAATTTATTGAGGAAATCTACATGTAATTTTCCCATTAATTCTACTATTGTAGAATTATTATATGATTTTTGTCTTGATTTAGAACCATAATTGTTAAAATCATTTACTTGGTTTATTTGTTTATTTAAAATCATTTACTTGGAATCATTTATTATTTGGTTTAACCAATTCCCAACCAGATGCTTCCAGATGTGTTTGACTGGAATCTGTACCATAATTTAGTCAAGTAGTTAAGTATGCTCTATAATGGTATAAGGAGTCTGAAGGAGTGATGTTTTTTCCATTTAGAGTTACATTACATTGTTTAATTAAAGAGTGTAATAAATTATGTACAACACTCGGCTGCGGAGCATACTTTGCTTCATTTCCGGTTCCTATATTATCGTTTGCACTCCAAACTGATCCATCTTTTTTTAATAACTGAACTTTAAATTTGATATAGGTTGAGGACAAAAACCGATATGTATCTCCATTTCCAAGTGAAACAAATTCCTATATTATCGTTTCCTATATTATCGTTTGCACTCCAAACTGATCCATCTTTTTTTAATAACTGAACTTTAAATTTGATATAGGTTGAGGACAAAAACCGATTTGTATCTCCATTTCCAAGTGAAACAAATTCAATAGTTCACTGTGATGCCTCTAAAGAAGCTAAAGGATTGTATGCTACCTCTTCAGAACGCAAGATACTTGTTTGTACGGGTAATGATGCAAAGAGGGCAAGTTCAGATTTCATACATTCCATTTTTTTATTGAATATATCAGAGGTTTTACTTTGCTTTTTCAACTTCAAATGTGTTTTTTTTAGAAATTGCTCGTCTTATAGTTCTTTGTCTTTTTATAGCTCTTCGTCTTCCACCATACATCGAGTGCAGTTGGCTAACTACTGATTTTCGTAAATTTTTTATGCCGCCTTTGCTTTGATCAATTACAGCTTCTTTTATGTTTGCACCAGATGATATATCGTTAAAAATATTTTTACTTGGTGACGCATTAAACTTCCGAATATATTTCCAAAACCACGACCTTTTTGTATAGCTGGATAAAAATTTAATAAAGGCCCAGTATCGTGGATTCCTCCACCTACTTGAGAGGAATAATATTTCACGTAAGCTCTTTCCATGTTTAACAGGATATCATATTTGAGTAGTTTTATTTATATTGTTTCAATTGGGGCCAACCAATGCTTTTTAACATATAATACAATTTTTGTTGGATAGTAACTGGCAACAAAATTTCTTCCATCACCGTATTGATTGCAAATTTTAAGATTAGAGATATATGTCAAAACTTCATTAAAAAATTCTTTGAAAACTTGGTTGCGAGTAAATCCAGGATTAGGAATTATATTTTTAATAAGCTTTGGTAAAAAATTAAATTTCCAATCATCCAAATGTAATTCCGAATCGTTATATGAATAATATGTGCAACCTATAGATTTTGTTATTTTGATTTTTTCAAGAGGTTTTTCAATGTTTCTTATATAAACAATATTGATAAAAGCACATTGCTCTTTGTTAAATTCTTCTGTTTGTAGGAAATTATTCAGATATATTTCTAAAAGACCAACTTTCCAATTTCCATTTCTTAAATCAAAGTGAATAAGTAATTTATTTTCGAATGAAGCTAAAGTTTTGTCTGGAAATAGTTTAAGAGTATCATTGCTAAACAATGTTACATAGAAGTCATCTTGACTATCCATCTTTGTTAAATTCTTCTTTTAAATATTGCACTATTTATGTCTTGTCCATTCCGGTGTTGATGAAGTTCTTAGTTTTGGACTTCTTAGTAATAGTTTTAGTTAGTTTTAGTTTAGTTTTTAGTTCAGGAAACTGTGAAAGTATAGTTGAGGATATTGTACAGCCACGGTAATTACATCACCACTCGGTGTTTCAAACATTCGATAATCAGAGCTTAGAGAGGGTCTTTCCACTAATTTTTCATTTTTCAACATTTCAGTTTGAGCTAATAAATTTTTAAATAAATTTTCCTCATCCAAATCGTAATGTGTTAAATCGATATCCATATCTGATTGTTGGTTTTGGAGATAATCTCATTTGCTCTGGTGCTCGTTCGGAAGCTTCCAAAAGCCAAACCCATGGACCAAATCCTCTTAAATTTCAGAGACATAAATCGAACATCATTGGGAAGGAACATCATTGTACAAAATTTAAAGGTTCGATCTTTGTTGGTTTTGGAGATAATATCATTTGCTCCGCAATCATTCGGAAGCTTCCAGAATCCGAACCCATGGACGGATTTTGTCCAGATTCGAACTTAGCTTTTCTTTCGTAATTAGTAACCTACTATATAAATTTCATCAAGATAGCTTCATTAGTTTTTGAGTTATCGTGTAAACGGACGGACGGACGCACGGACGGACATCGTTAAATCGACTCAGGAGGTGATCCTGATTCAGAATATATATATACATGTCTATATCTAACTCGCTTCCTTTTGGTGGTTGCAAACACCATACCAAAGTTAATATACCCTATACTTTAGGTGTAGGGTATAATAATATTGTAAGCAGAGTGACAGGCTGTGAACATACTAACGGTTCGTACGCTTATCTAAGAGTTGACAAAGGCAACTGTATTTTTCCTCGTTTTTTAAATAAAATGGAGTTTTTTCTATATATGTACATATACGAAAAAATATACATGAGATTTCTTGATTTGTCACAGACAATTTGTGTATTTAAGTATATTTTTTTTTTGCAAAATAAGCTAAACGGTATATAAAAATGTGTTATTTAGAATAATTAAGTAACCAATAATTCGTCTTTTCAATTGAAATAAACTGTATTGACTATAATATATGAAGAAGGATTTAAATTTTTACTTTATAAATTTAAATGTATAAAATTATTAATTAACATATGTATATTGGATTAATGTTTAACTATTTAACTAAGTGGGTATACAACTTTTGTTTTCAGAAAAATAACAATCAATTTTTTTTTTTTTTATTATGAATGTTTATTTTATTATTCTTATTAAGTTAAATATTTTTATTATTTTTATTATAAATATTATTATAATAATATACCCTTTTTTTTATTATTGATTAGAACCTCAGTTTTAATCAAATAAATTAAATCTCAGTTTAATTAATTAATTGTAGCCAAAGAATCTTGATAATATTATGAATGTTTTCTTAACTTGTTCCACTGTTTATATACTTTTATTCTTCTGTTGTCAGCAATTATTTTCGTGTGAAAAAAATAAAAAAGATAACATGAAAAATATTCTAGTTAAAAAGTTTAAAAAAAAAAACATTTACTTTATTTTTCATTTGTAATGAGAAGAAAAAAAGACCCTTATAAAAAAAAATTTAGATTTCCAATTTTTGTGGGAATACGATTCCCCCCATTGCTAAAATCAACATTCTCCTGGATGGTTTTTGGATCGATATTAGTTTCTTTTATTTTTTTGATTTTCCTTATAAAATTTTAAGATTTTCCTTATAAACAAATGGTAATATTAAAAAATATAATAATTCATTTAGTTTGTTCCTATATTTAATTTCTTGTATTTTTAGCACATTTCCAAAAAAATTTTGAAAAAATGTGCTTATTAGTTTCACTCTGTCCGTCCGTCCGTCCGTCTGTTTACAAAACTTCTACACCGTTAAAGATAGAGAAAAAAAATTTGTGGTAGGTCTCATAAAAAAAATAATTTTGTGGAACAACTTTTTCATGTAGCCCCCCCCCCATTACGGAGCTACACCCCCTCAAACTTTGAAAAAGCCCTATTTTTAAATGCATATATCTTATGTTCTGCTTAAGATTTTTGCAATCTGAAAACGTCATTCGACAGGTATTTCTTTTATCTTTGTAAATTAATATCAAAATTATACAATTTTTTTAAATTTAGTATTTAAATTTAGCGTTATGTGAAAACCAAATTTTGCATGATTTTTCTACTTTCATAACTCCGGCACGCTTCTAGATAGAAGCTTGAAATTTTGAGGCAAGAAAGAACTTTTAGAATTAGTATAAGTTTGCTCAGAAAATTTTTTCGGACCACCCCCTGTTTATGAGCTATTAGGGCTTAAAAATTGAAAATTTGCTATTTTTAAACACCTGTAACTTAGGAACCTGCACACATTTTACTTCTGCAAGATGTAAAAATTAAAGCTACAATAATATATTTTTACGTGTGTGAAAGGTTTATTTTAGTTGTAAAGGGTTCCTCTTTTAGTTGTAAAGGTGCAGCTCTTCAAAATTGTAAAAAAGCCCCATTTTCAGATGTATATATCTCGGGCTCTGCGTAATAGTTTTGCAATCTAAAACCGGCAGAAGATCGAAAATTTTATTATCTATATAAAACAATATCAAAATTATGTAATAATTTGTAATTTACGATTTAAATTTACCGTTATGTGAAAACCACATTTTGCATGAAATTTCTTTTTTCATAACTCCGGCACCCCTTTAGATAGGAACCTGAAATTTTGAGACATGAAAGAACTTTTAGAATTAGTGTAAGTTTCCTCAGAAAATTTTTTGGTAACGCCCCCTCTTTAAGAGTTATTACGCCTCAAAAATTGAAAATTTGCTATTTTTAGACACCTGTAACTTAGGCACCTGTAAAAAGTTTTCTTCGGCAAGACATAAAAATTAAAGGTTCAATAATATGTTTTTACGTGTGTTAACAGCTTTTCTTAGTTATGTAGGATTCCGGACTTACGGCCCCTCAAAATCTCAAAAATGTCCTATTTTCAAGTTTTTTCTTATTACATGAAATTTTCAAATTTTTGTGTAAGTCACACTTCTAAACAGTTTGTATTGAGTTTTGGAAATGTGCGCTTTTAAAAACCGTTAGTTTACATTCTACCTTGTTTTTATATTTTCAATTTTCTTAAGTCTTACATCTTTTAAATTTATTTTCAAGCTTACATTATTTATGTTTAGATTATTTGGAATAGTAATATTATATATTTCATTTTTTCATTGTTTGAGAATACAAAATTTTTTATTTTTATTGTACAATTATAAAATTTAACTAAATTGTTTTGAGATAGCCTATGTTTAGAATGATCACAATTATTTATTAAAATTTCATTTTCACAGTTTTCTATTAAGACTAAATTAGGTTTTTTCACAATATTTATAATTTTCGTTTACGAGACTATTAGTACAATTGTCTGATGGCTTATAAAGTTAAAAAAGTTTCATTATTATCTACAATATATTGGTTGTTGTATTCTATTATGTTGAAATTTTCGATTGAAATTTCCTCGAATTTTTTATTTAGAAGTGATATTGTTTTGAATTTGGTGGCGGGTTTGTGACGTAACATTAGGAATAGATATAACAAAAATTATTTTATTATCGAATTTTAGTAAAGAACTTATATTTGAAAAAGGCAATATTGTAATCGTCTATTTCGTCATTTGTTAAAATTGACTGACTCATAATGCCGTGTTTAGCGAACATTATGTTTTGTTGGATTTTTTCTACTTCGGAGTTTAGCATATTTATGTTCTGTAGGTCAGTGTTTATTGTTATTTGTTTGTTTAAATTTGTTATACTGTCGTGGTTGTTATAGTCGATAAAGCTTAGATGTTCTTGAATTTCAATTCTGTCTTGATCATCCAATGTACCAAAAAGCCAGTTTGCCACTCTTCCTCCTAGGTTAATTAATCCATGTTTTTGTCTATGTAAATAATTGTTCTGATATTGTAATCAGTTTTCTTGATTTGAGCTTCTAATTGTTGTATTAATAATCTGTCTTTGGTTTCAGAAAAAAACGGTGTTTAGATTTTGTTGTATTTGGTTTAATATGCTGATGTTAAGCCGTTGGGATCAATTATGTTCAGAATTTTTAAGTAATTTAATATAGGAGGTTTTTCGGTTAGTCTTATCATTTGAAAGCCTCCTTGGTTCGTTAGTTATTATATGGTGATTATCGCTTTTGACAGTTGTGCTATTGATATCAATATTAGGACTTTCAGGAGATTGAACGTTGTTTCCGTTTCTTTTGATTCGTGTTGAATGAATGTTCTTATTTCTAGAGTCTTGGATTTCTGAGTTAGTACTTGGTACGAATGTTTGCCTATTTTTATTTAGTTTTTCTATAGCCTTATTCTAGTTTTTTTCTAATCTATATTTTTTACAAAATCAACTGGTCTTGTTAACGTTACTGGGGGAATTGTATTGTTATAGCTTTCTGCAGCAAATAAGATTTTATCTAATCAGGATAGTTTGGAATTTTGGGCTTCTAGATGCTTAGGTGTTCATTAATTGTTCCGTGAACTTTTTCGATTACTGAATTCCCCGGTATGACACCGAGGTGAAGTGAAATGTACTTCGACACCTTCTTCTCTCATGAAATTTTTTATAGGTGTTTTGTAAATTTGTCAACTAAGGTGAGATAGACTTCTTTGTAACAAAAGAAGAGATCTCCGTGCAAAATTTCGTTTGGCATAGAGGGGGTTTCAGAAATTTCGAATTTATATTTATTGGGTTTCCTATCATATTTGGCCATGTTACATGAGTCACAATTATTTATATATTTATGTATTAACTCTTTTAATTTAAGGAAGAAGTAGATATTGATAATTTTGTTGTAGTTCTCAATAATACCCCGTTGGTTAGTTTTCTCGTGTGTTTTTTGAATTACTTTAAGTGCTTCTTCTTCGGTGTCTAGATCGATTGCTTTATTTGAACATTTAATGAATTTTATTTAATTATTATTTGAAAACAAGCTAATAAGTTTTTTTTTTAAGTATATTATATCGGGAGTATGCTAGTTCTGAGGAAATTCCCGTTGTTGCTTTTTTTATGTATCTCCGTAATATATCGTTTAAATGTCCTATTAAGGTCGCTATCAGATACATAAATTTTTCTAAAGGTTTTATATTTAATAGTAAATTGATTTTCTTTTTCTTTCACTAAGTGGATTTGACAGAGATATTTATTGATAAGGTTTTCTGATAATGGAAAATGGTCGCCTAGATTTTCGACGCCACTGTGAATGGTTGCAATTTCAGAAGCACTTTTTTCTATGGTGATTTCTTTTTTCTATGGTATTCGTCAATGGTTAAGATTACGATAATCTATAACGACTCGCCATTTTTACTTTCCTGTATTGTCTAACTTTTTTGGTACTACTCAGATTGGACTATTGTAAGGACTGTTAGATGGTTGGATTATATCTTGTGATAGCATTTCTCTGACTTGTTTATTAACTTCATTCTCGTGAATTTATGTCATTTATGTCATTCCTGTAAAGTTTGCTGTATATAGGCTGAGATTCTTTGGTTATTATTTGGTGTTTGACTTGGTTAACATATGTTAATTTATCCCCTTCTTTGTAAAAGAGATCTTGGTTTCGAAATATAATTTGTTTTAAAAATTTGAGTTCTTCTGGATTTAAGTCAGGGTTTTTTCGTTTTTCTAATAATTCGATATTGTTAAGTTGTAAAACTTCTAAATTGTGTGTTTCTGGGTAAGTGAATTTAGTTATTTTATTGTTGACTTTTAGTTGTCCGTTTAGTAGGTCGATTTGAGCTCCCATAGGTTTAAAATGTTTAACCCTATGACAGCCTGGAAATTATCATTGTTACTCAATACTTTTCATCACATTGTTGAATCTTCGTTAAATTCGTCCGGTACTTTTGTAATTATTTCATTATAAAAGATTGGTTTTCCAGTCAAAGTTTTTAGTTCTATAGGTTGTGAAAGATTTTGAAATATTTTACTACTAATGATAGAGGTGACGGCACCAGAATCTATTAAGCATTCTACTTTTTTATTTTCAATTGTCATAGTCGCTATGGGTCGATGAGGCGTTGATTGAAAATTTGAATGTGAGATGGTGTTTAGGTCTACTTCCATTGGTTCTTCGTTCGTATTGTAAGATTGTCTCGAATTAATGTATATATTATCCCTAAAGTTGCCACTACGATTTTGTGAATAGTTGCCACTATTATTATTACCTCGGTAATTATGTTTGTGACCGCTATTAATTGAATAACTGTTATATAATTGTTTACCTCGGTAGTCATTAATAACATTGCTATTCTGAGGGTAACGACCGGAATCACGATTACCTCGGTAATTGTAATTCCCATGATTATTCTGGGAGTAAACGCCGGAACCACGACTGCCTCTGCAATCATAATTGCGACTATTATTACCATAATAACCTTGAGGGCGACCGCCATAGCCATGATTACCTCGGTAATTATTGCTATGGGGGTCACTAGTTCTATTGTTATGTGGCTTCTTTTTGTCAGAATAATTAGAGATACCTGTTTGAAGAAGTTCTTGGTAGCCTTGTTCAAGAGTCTCTACATTTTTACTTCTAAGAAACATACTATCAAAACGAGATATTTTGTTCAAAAATTTTTCTAAAATACTTTTTTCGTTGTTATTTGGACTAAATTCTATTGATTTACATTACCTTACGTTGTCATCTTTTGCCTTTAGCGTTAGATAACTTTCTTTAACTCCAAATGCTTTTTTCAGTTGTTCTTTCACATCCTCCCAGGATGTTGATTCGATTCTCCTTATGGCGACGGAAGCTGATCCCTGGATAATTATATTCTGGATATAAGTCTTTGTTAGATCATCAGTTACCATGTTTAGTAAGGCTTCTCCTTCACAAATGAAGCTAGTTAATGCGTATGCGTCATTTCCTTTAAATGTGGGAATGGATCGTGTTTCTGATATTAAGTCCCCAATTCCAATATTATCGACGGCCATTATAAGTTTTTATTATAAGTTAGTTTTTGGTTTTTTGTTGTTATTATTCTCTTTATTTTTTGTTAAGCCCGTTAAATCTCGATTTTACAGGGAATTCAAATACAGATTAAAACTTTTAAAAAAGTTACTATGTTTATTAGTATCGGTATCCTACCGAATGCGTCACTTTTGTAGAATAATAACAACCACTTTCTTTTTTTTTATTATAAACGTTTATTATATTATTCTTAATATTTCTTTTTTAAATTTTATTATTTTTATTAAAGTTAAATATTTTTATTATTATACCCTACACATTAAGTATAGGGTTAACTTTGGTATGGTGTTTGTAACCACCAAAAGGAAGCGAGATAGATATGGACATGTATATATATTCTGAATCAGGATCACCTCCTGAGTCGATTTAGCTATGTCCGTCCATCCGTTTAAACGATAACTCAAAAACTAATGATAATCTTGATGAAATTTATATAGTTGGTTACTAATTACGAAAGGAAGGATAAGTTCGAATCTGGACAAAATCCGTCCATGGGTTCGGATTCTGGAAGCTTCCTTCCCGTTCGATTTATGTATCTGAAATTTAAGAGGATTTGGTAAATGGGTTTGGATTTGGAAGCTTCCGAACGAGCACCAGAGCAAATGAGATTATCTCCAAAACCAACAAATATATAACCTTTAAATTTTGTACAATGATGTTCCTTCCCGTTCGATTTATGTCTCTGAAATTTAAGAGGATTTGCTCCATGGGTTTGGATTTGGAAGCTTCCGAACGAGCACCAGAGCAAATGTGATTATCTCCAAAACCATCAAAGATGTAACTTTTGCATTTGGCAAAGTGGTGTTATTTCATGTTTTATTTAAGTCTCTGAAATTTGAGAGGATTTGGTCCATGGGTTCGGATCTTGGAAGCTTCCGAACGAGCCCCAGAGCAAACGAGTATATCTCCACAACCAACAAAGATAGAACCTTTATTTTTAGTACAACAGTGTGCTGTTATGTTTCCTTTTCTATAAAATTGGAAACTGACATTTGAAAGAATTTGAACCATGGATTCGTATATTGGAAGCTTCCGAACGAGCCCCAGAGTAAACGAGATTATCTCCAAAACCAACAAAGATAGAACCTCTAAATTTTTTACAATGATGTTCCTTCCCGTTTGATTTATATCTCTGAAATTTAAGAGGATATAGTCCATAGGTTTGGATTAAGAGGATATAGTCCATAAGCTTCCGAACGAACCCCAGAGCATATGAGATTATCTCCAAAAACAACAAAGATATAACCTTTAAATTTGGCAGAATGGTGTTATTTCATGTTTGATTTAGGTCTCTGAAATTTGAGAGGATTTGGTCCATGGGTTTGGATTTTGCAAGCTTCCGAACGAGCCCCAGAGCAAATGAGATTATCTCCAAAAACAACAAAGATATAATCTTTAAATTTGGCAGAATGGTGTTCTTTCATGTTTGATTTATG
Source organism: Poecilobothrus nobilitatus (assembly GCA_947095535.1). NCBI lineage: Eukaryota > Metazoa > Arthropoda > Insecta > Diptera > Dolichopodidae > Poecilobothrus > Poecilobothrus nobilitatus. The sequence continues at coordinate 166,039,599 of OX352772.1, read as the reverse complement.
TCTGAAATTTGAGAGGATTTGGTCAATGGGTTCGAATTTTGGAAGCTTGCGAACGAACCCCAGAGCAAACGAGATTATCTCCAAAATCAACAAAGATATAATCTTTAAATTTGGCAGAATGGTGTTCTTTCATGTTTGATTTATGTCTGAAATTTGAGAGGATTTGGTCAATGGGTTCGAATTTTGGAAGCTTGCGAACGAACCCCAGAGCAAACGAGATTATCTCCAAAATCAACAAAGATAGAACCATAAATTTTTTACAATGATGTTCCTTCCCGTTCGATTTTTGTCTCTGCAATTTAAGAGGATTTGGTCCATGGGTTTGGATTTTGGAAGCTTCCGAACGAGCCTCAGAGCAAATGATATTATCTCCAAAACCAACTAAGATATTATAACCTTTAAATTTGTCAGAGTGGTGTTCTTTCATGTTTTATTTAAGTCTCTGAAATGTGAGAGGATTTGGTTCATGGGTTCTTATCTTGGAAGCTTCCGAACGAGCCCCAGAGCAAACGAGTATATCTCCACAACCAACAAATATAGAACCTTTATTTTTAGTACAAGAGTGTGCTGTTATATTTCCTTTTCTATAAAATTGGAAACTGACATTTGAAAGAATTTGAACCATGGGTTCGTATTTTGGAAACTTCCGGACGAGCACAAGAGCAACGAGCATATCTCTAAAACCAACAAAAGTAGAACCTTTAAATTTAGTACAATGGTGTTCTGGAATGTTTTCTTTATGTTTCTGAGATGGATTCGATGAATTGGAGTGGCAATTCGGGTACCTGACACAAGCCTCCCAAGGACTAACGATCTTCGATTAATAAAGATAGAAACTTAAAATGTTTTACAAAGGTTTCAAGCATATCCCAAGAGGATGCTTCTTTTACGTTCCTGAAATTCGAGTTAAATAAAACAGAAAAGGGAAGAAGTTGAAGCAGCAGCCAAAAAAACTTATGGATTTTTAATTTAATTCGAATTATTCAGGTGTAGGGTATTAATAAGTCGGTTGCATCGACTTACTGTTACATTTACTTGTTTTTATTATAAATTTTATTATAATAACATTCCTTTTTTTTATTATTGATTAGAACCTCAGTTTTATTCAAATAAATTAAAAATCAGTTTATTCAATTAATTGTAGCCAAAGAATCCTGATAATATTATGAATGTTTTCTTAACTTGTTCCACGGTTTATATACTTTTATTCTACTGTTGTCAGCTTTTTCGTGTGAAAATAATTTTATATAAAAAATTGAGTTAGAAAAATATTCTAGTTAAAATGTTAAAAAAAAATAAGTTAGAGTATTTACTGTAGTCAGCAAATATTTTCGTGAGATTTTAGTTAAAAAACAAAATAAGTTAAAATAAAAAAGTCGCGTTGTGATTGAAACCCTTGTGAAAACGTTGTGAAAAAAAACCCTTATGAAAAAAAAATTTAAAGTTTGACTTTTCGTGGGAATATGATCTCCATTTATATGTATGCATTTATACTTAGTTAGAATTTACATACTTTATATACCTACATATATGAAGAAGGATTTAAATTTTTACTTTATAAATTTAAATGTATGAAATTATTAATTAACATATGTATATTGGATTAATGTTAATTAGTTTAACTAAGTAGGTATACATGTATAAGCATGCATATGCATGTATTTATACTTAGTTAGAATTTACATACTTTATATACCTACTTATATTAAATAAGTACATAGATACAGACATGTATATAAATTATGTGCATATGTATATTCATTAGGGAAAAAAAACGTTTTTTTGAATTTTGTGATTTATTTTATAGGTTCTAAATAAAATTATTTATTTATAAAATTTATTCACTTTTTTTCTCGATTCATATTCAATAATTAATATGTTTTTTTATTTTTTAACCTTTATGGTCTATGTGGTGTAAAATTTTTCTAATAAAAATAAGATTACATACTTAGATACATATGTATGTAGGTATAAATATTACAAATTTCGAATATGCATAAGTCGTTACACAGTCATATATATATATTTATATTGTTATTCATATATATGTATGTGCATATAAACAGTCATAATAATTATTTTTTTATTTATTTATTATTATACATATTTACATTGTCATATTTATATTGTCAAATGGAATGTAAAAAGTTATTTTTCTTAATTTTTTTTATAAGTTTTCCTAATTTTATTAGAAGTCTTTTTTTTGTTTAATGAACAAATTTATATTTTTTTAAAATTTAATTCACATGGATTAAATGAGCTTTTATTTTCCACCTTTTTTCTTTTTTTTATTTACAATAATATGCTATTGCTACTAAAACCATACCATATATAATATATGTTTTTTTTTTTTCAGTGCATTTCTCTGCCACATAAATGTGGACAGGCAATTACACAGCCTTTCCCGTTCAGGCGTGGCTGTAAATGTCGTAAGGGGGAATAACTCTTACGACGTGTGTGGGATTCGAACCCACACCCCCTCGGTGTTTACAGCGTATTTTATACGCTCTTACCCACTAGGCCACCGAGGCCCCATTAATATATGTTATATCATACATTACAGACAAATTGTGTATTTCTATATACAATCAATCGGTCCAAAAAATGTAAACATGAGTAAAGATGTGATCAAAAAATCACTATTCAAAATAATTCTATAATTGTTCTTCACTATTTTTGTTGTAAAAATTTTGTGAAATATTAAATATAAGTAAATAACCATTTTTTTTTTTTTTTATAAAATAAATTTTGCTTTGTATAACTTTAATATTAATTTTAGATTAAGTATAATTATCTAAATGTAATATGTAAATACTTGAATTAAGTAAATAAAAAAAAAAAAAAAAATAAATAAATAAATAAATAAAATAAATACAACTATATATTATTCATATTCAAACTACGTATATATGTATGTGTATACTGTATAGTCATAGCGCATATATTGTATAGAAAAGAAACATAAACAAAAATACGGAGCTATGGATACTTAACACTACATATGTAGCTCTATAAATATAATATTGTATATCATTCATATATATGCAGTAAACCGTCCAACTGCACGGTAGATACGTTCCACAAAAACAACGCGCAAACCGAAACCGTGCACTGTGAACTCGATTTTATATGTAATTATGGGGTTAGGTTCCAGATATTAGAAAAATTGCAAAAAATATAATAAAAAGTCTTTATTCAAGGATATTAATATACACATTAATATAAAAATAAAAACTATAGAAAACAGTCTCAATTCAACGACTTATACATAATGAATATATACTATAAACATTAATAAAAATTGAACATAAATTAAAATTATAGAAAATAATATAAAAACTACAAAACAATCTCAATTCAGCGACTTATACATAACGAATATGCACTATAAACATTAATAAAAATTGAACATAAATTAAATTTATAGAAAACAATATAAAAACTAGAAAACAGTCTCAATTCAACAAGTTAGACATAACGTGGTTTTAATCACTGCTACATTCTGATGAGCTTGATTTTTTATTTATTTATTTATTTATATTAATATTACATACATTAATGTAGTGCAATATTATTGAACCATCGGCTACTAAGGCCATTATAGGTTTTTATACTATTATTAAATTATATACTAATATTATTTATTTTGTTTATATTATATACTATATATTTACATCATATTAGGTCGTAAGGGGAGTATGTAAAGAAAAAAACTTACGACCTGTGCGGGGATCGAACCCACACTCCTTCGGTTAATACGCCACACGCCTACCCACTAGGCTACCGAAGCTCCAGCTTGATTCTAATGACCGTGATTGTATATGTTTTTGAAAAAAAACCTTTTTAACACTGATTGCTTACCAGCTTTTTGTTTTTCTTCATAAATTTCAGCATATGGGGCGCTATAGCTGTTGTCAGATCTCTCCGAAATTTTAAGGCACGCTCTATATCTGGGCCCATATCAAGAGCTTTAAGTTTTAAAAAATTTGATAGTTTTTCACCAGTAAACCTTTTCTCATAATCTCTACATCTTCTTCACTTTCATCATTTTCATTATTATTATTATCGCCGAACTGTGTCAAAATATCGCCAACAGTAATATTTTCTTCATTAGTTACAAGGACTTCCGTGATATATTCTGATTCTAAATTTTGAAATCCGGAACTACCAATGGTTCTACCTAAAGTCACAATTACCACTATTTCTGGCATTTCAACAACAGCTTCTCTTATGCAGTATTCTGGCCATAATTTTTTCCATACAGCATTCATCGTTGAGGTTCTAACTTCATCCCATGCTAATTTAATATTTTTTACAGAAGATAGAATATTATACTGACGAATTGATATTATATCTGGTCCATCCGTAGCTTCAATTAATTGCCGAAAAGTCCTTCTAAGGTAATACAGCTTAAATGCGGTAATTATGCTAAATTAAAGATCTGGTATTTGGAGGCAGAAATATTACTTTAACATTGGTGTGCAATTCAGCCAAATGTGGTGGATGACTTCTTGCATTGTCAACTATTAACAGAATCAAGGCAATGTTTTTATCTATGGAGTAAGTCTCAGCTTCTATACAAAAGCAATTTAAAAACCAGTTCTCAAAAAACTTTGCAGTCATTCAAGCTTTCTTGATTGATACCCAATGAACTGGGAGTGAGTTTTTTGGTATTCCTTTGAAAGCTTCTGATTTATAAATTATTAGGGGTTTGTTCTTATTTTTTCTGCATTCAATTTAATCCTTATGCTGGATTCGTTCATATTGTGTCTTTTAGCTAAAACTGACAATTTTTCGCCATTTTCTAATTGCTTCTTTTTTTTTTGCCAGCTTTTTCCATTATTTTATATAGGGTGAAAAATTTTTTTAGATAGATACCTATTAAATCAAAATGAGTATTAAATCAAAAATCAAAAATTTCATTTATACTTACTTTATAACACGCTTTAATTAATGTAAGAATTCCCTATACAACTTATACCTATTGCACACGAATGCGATTTTCTTCAATTTAATAAATATATATTTTTAATAAAACAAACACTTGTATATATCTATTAATTAAAATTATGTAATTTTATATCCTCATCCTAACCCGACCACTAGAAAAATGAAACTCTCAATATTTTTTTTGAAATAAAAAGTATTTATGCATCGTAATACGGGGGATTCACTATTTTGGGCAAAATAGTGATCAACATGAATTAACATGATTTTTTTTGTCAAAAATAGCAAAAAAAAAAGCGGCACAGCTACGAAATTTTTACCTCGCAGATAGAAATTTTAGTATTTAAAACTTGGCCGCACAATTGCGAAACCGTACAATGAAAAAGTACGGGTTTACTGAGCAATAGCATATTGTATAGAAACATAAAATTCGGAAAAAAAAGAAAAAGAAAGGAAAGCAAAATATTAAGTAAAAACGTAATTCAGTTCAAAATTTCATTAATATCACAAAACATTGCGTAAATAAATAAATAAATAAAAAAAAAAACAAAATAAAAATAATTAATAAATTTATACCTTGGTATTGTATATTTTCCTCCAAACTCTGACAATTCTTCGCATTTTGAATTTTAGGACATATGTAATAATATAATAGCTAATATGAACGACGATGATTCTATTTTTATATTTGGCGATTTTAATCGTCCAGCTATTTCTTTTATCATGGACGACTCTGATAATTTTTTAATACCAATAAATTTTCTTGAGGAAATCGATTTCGATCTTATTAGTGCTTTTTATGGTAACGATTTACAACAAATTATCAGATATTCTAATAATTTTAAGTTTTGCAATCAAAACTTCACAACAATGATGCTCATCGAACAAATTAGAACTAAATATACAGAAAAGCAAGTCCACACAATTGAAAACCTTACCCTTGAAAGGGTATACAGTATTATTGACTTTGGAATCCTTCTTGACGATAAAATCAGTTTTATGCTACACTATGACGTCATGATATCCAGTCATGTAAAATGTTAGGATTCATTAAAGGAAGAGCTAAAGAATTCAACAACATAGCAGTAACAAAGTCTTTCTACTGTTCTTTAATTCGATCTATTCTAGAATATGGTAATATAATTTGGGATCCAGCTTTTCAAATAAATTCTAATAGAATTGAAAGAAAAAAGACTAATAGAACCGTTCAAAAGTAATTTCTGTTTTTTGCCTTACGAGATCAATTTAATCCTTCTGACTATACTAATCCTCCGAGTTATTCTATTAGACTTAAATCAATATACATGCTAACCTAATCAGCTCGCAGACAAATTTTTTCATCTTGCTTCACCTTATTTTAAAGAATAACATTAATGTTCCTTATTCAAATAGTAAATGTTTAGTTAATGTGGGGGTTAGACATACAAGACACACTAGATTTTTAGTCGAACACACTCGTAGAATTGAATACGGAAGAAATGAACCAATAAACAGATGCTACACCAATTTTAACAAATACAGTTACCTCTTTTCTACATCTATTTCAAGAAACTCTTTATACCCGTATGATAGGATCGGGTATAATAAAATTACTCCTCCATTTGTAACACCTCGAAATAAGCGAGCTAAATATACCTTCAAAGGTATGGATCGGATCAGAAAAAAATTCTAAGACTTTTGAGCCATGTCCGTCCGTCCGTCAGCACGCTAACTCAAAAACTAAGCAAGCTAGAACCTTGAAATTTACACAAAATATTCCGGGAGTAATTTGTAGGTTCCCTATTTTTTTTGGTTGAGTTTGGACCAAGCCTTAGGGTAGCTCTCGAACACCTAACTTTTAGATCCCTAAATTTTTTTTGAAATAGAGCTATGAAATTTTAACAGCTGATAGATCTCACAAAAATATTAATTTTAGTTTTAATAACTTTTTTTTGTAGCCCAACCCGTTACGGAGCTACAGCTCCCCAAAGGTTCAAAAAAGCTCTATATTTAAATTGTTATAGCACAAGTTGTATAAGGTATATCTTCATTTTGAAAACGCCAAACGATTGCTACTTTTATTAGCTTTAAAAGTATATATACAATAAATATATATTTGTGACATACGGTGTCTTAATTTACCGTTATGCGAAACTCAAATTTTGCAAAATCCTTTAACCCTTCTATCTTCTAAACGGTTTAAGTTGGAAACATGAACTTTTGACAGAAGTTAGATCTTTAAAAATAAGTCATTGTATGAGTCATTTCAGAAATTTTTTTTGTATCACCCCCCGTTTAGGAGCTGTAAAGGGTCAAAAACTGAAAATTTCCTATTTTTAAACACCTGTAACTTGAACACCTGTTAAAATTTTTTTGAAGTAATACACAAAAATTAAAGCTTCAACATTATACTCTTATTTCTGTTAACAACTTTTTTTAATAATATAGGGTTACTTTATAATTGACGAAAGTGTTACTTGATTTTTTCACATTTTCTAACAAATTTCTTTAAAACGAATTTTTTCCATTTTGTTTTACTCGATAATTTGAAATTGTTGAGGATATAATGCGTAGTATAAAAAAATGTAAATAAATAAGCAACATAAAGGTTGCTTGAAGAATTTTTATTATTATTTATATGATATTGATATAAATACATACTTATATAATATCATGTTTATTTACATATCGTATATGTCACTAGTGAATGAATGATAAGAGTATATATGTATATTATATAGCGCCGTATTTATATACATGTATTTTATTGTACTTATAAGAAATTATTCTGTCAATGGAATATTTAAATATAATATAATATAATATTTAAAATTATATTTACTGTTTTGTACTTAGTAAATTTAATATACATTTACCTCTTAGTATTAAATGGTACTATAGAATATTTGAAAAAGTTTTGGATTGATAATCGTTATGTGGAAGATTAGAATCTGCTTTTGAAGAATGTACATATAAACATATAGTTTGAATAGATGTACAACCCATAGTTCTAGAAATTAAAAAATTCACCCAAATTATTTTAAAATTATAAATAAAATATTAAAAAAATTATGTTGTAAGCAGAGTGACAGGCTGTGAACATACTAACGCTTCGTACGGGTATCTAAGAGTTGACAAAGGCAACTGTATTCTTCCTCGTTTAAATCTAAATTATATCAACAATCGTCCATTCAATGACCTTACACAATATTTTTTTTATTTTATTTTTATGTTTCAATATGCACAAAAAAGTAATTATAATTTCACACTTACTAAACCCATAGTTCTACGTGCATTTAAGTTATTAAACTACATTTAACTTTAGTCATCAATTTTGGTAATATTATCATTATAGACTTAATTTAAATGTTTGTAGTTAATTAAATGCTAGATTGTAATAACGCAAAAACAATTATATGTTTAATACATATTATGTGAAAAAATTTTTTTTATTACTTACAAATTGTTATTTAACGCTGTTAAATAAAATTATAGTAAAAATTTCTTTATGTTCTTTATATTTATGATTAAGATATGAAATTAAATTTTGTTTTTATGAATATTAAGTATACAAAATGTAAATGCATACATACATATTATTGCTGGTCGCTATATGTACTTAATTTATATTTTGTTAATTAAGCTTTCTTATACCTTATTTTTAAATTTAGCTTATAAAAAAGAAAAAAATTAATTATTTTTCTTTTCTATCCGAATTTCATACATTTTTTTTCCTAAACTCTCTTTAAAGAGAGTAATAATTTGGTACAGCAACATAGCACACTACTTTTAAATGCAAATATAAAATTCATTCATAATTCATAAAAGAAAATTGTTTCTTTGAATGTGACAGAAAAACGACATCTATCCTTTCTTCACGGAAGATAGCAGAGCACACAAAAGTATTAAAGAAATTGAACTTGCAAAATAGATAGTAGGCACATCCATATAAAAAATATATTGATTCTGACTCATGGCGCAGTGGTTAAGTCGTCAACCTTTCAATCGAAGGGTTTTGGGTTCAAACCCCGGTCAGTTCATAAATAAAAATATGTAGTACTTTTATATCGAAATAATGAATGTATATCGTATAATTAATAGTAGTAATAATGACATTAATAATATTAATAATAGTAATAGTAATAGTAATAGTAATAATAACAATAATTATAATAACAATAATAATAGTAGCTGCTACAATGGGGCTATCTTTAGTTATATCATGCAAGTAAGGTGTTATATACTGCTGCACGTTGTAATCCACGGATGGCGCTGACTCTGTAGTAAAATAATAACAATAATAATAATAATAATAATAATAATAATAATAATAATAATAATAATAGTAATAATAGTAATAATAATAATAATAATAATAATAATAATAATAAAAAGTAATAGTAATAGTAACAAATTATAATAATAATAATAGTAATAATAATAATAGCTACTACAGTCGAGCTAGCTTTGGTTATATCATGCAAGTAAGGTGTTATATACTGCTGCACGTTGTAATCCACTGATGGCGCTGACTCTGTAGTAAAATAATAATAATATTAATAATATTAAGGGACAGTGGGGGTTGCCTTCAATAATTACCTCATGTAGTTACTATATATTACTACTACATGTTGTAACTGTTGTGACGGCTTTAGTCACTGTTAGCAAAATAGTAATAATAATAGGCGGATTCATTGTTTCCTTACAGTTCCACTCCCAATTCAATGTTTCCGTATCCATTTCCTATCCTTTCCTATACCTACTCCCTAGCCAATATGCTGCGTTCGTAGGTAAGGCTTTCATCCCATTATATTGGCTAAAGGAGGAGGTGGGTTTAGTCAGTAAGAATCTGACACTACCAAAGGGGAAAATCTTGGTATCTTTGGAAGATTCCCACCTCCCTAAGGAAAACAAAATTAATAAGGGGGAATAACTCTTACGATGTGTATGGGATTCAAACCTACACTCCCTCAGTGTTTACAGCGTATTTTATACGTTCTTACCCACTAGGTCCCCGAGGCCACTATTTTTAATTTTAATTTACTTTGAATTCTATAATTTTTTTTAGAATTCAATGTACTTAGAATAAAGTTGTTCCTTGTACCAATTTTTAATCACAATAAAATCACTTTTTATTTTAAAATGCAATTTTTTACAATTAAAATGGCACTCTTAATAACTTAAAAGAAGAGAGACAAAAAATAGTAACCCGCGCTTAAAATAATTTCATTAGGAAAAATAGGAAATTTTTTATTCATGTATCATGCATAATTTTTCGTTTTTATATTGTGTAATATAATATGGATGTCCACTTTTGGTTCTACTTTGAAGGTGTAGAAGTGTTGTTCTAGAGGAAGTGTTTTACTCTTGTAGATTTTTATATGAAAAAAAATCTACAAGAGGTGTAAAATTTCTCAATTTACTTTATCTGTCATTGTAATAATTTTTTATCAATTTTTGTCAAATGGCGAAGCATAATACAGAAGCAGAGGTAAATATTTGAGCTTCTAAATTTTTATTTAACTAATTTAAATTATATATAAAAAATAATAAAATTATTATAAAAGAAAAATAATAGAATTATTTATAAAATATAAAAAATTTTATATAAATAAATGAAATGTTAAAATATTTATAGATATAAAAATATAAATATTTATATAATATCTATTGATTTAATTGAAATTTAAATTTGTATGTCACAAATAAATATAATATATAAAATATAAAAAATTAAAAAATATATATATGTATTTATATTATATATATTATTATATACTAAATTATATATACAATATATATACAATATATATATGTATTTAAATATATACATTTATTGAATATACAAAATTATATGTTGGAAAAAAAGAGAAAACTTAACAAACCACAAAAGAAATGAGTAAGAAAGGAGTGCTTGATACCATCAAATTTCTGGAAGAGTTGTGGAAGTTGTCTGATTTCCTTTTTTCGTTAATTTTATAAATTCTACTTACCTAATTTTTCTTAATTCGACATAAGTTTATAGGAACCTTCCAGCTCATCAAATATAAAATAATTATTGTATCCAAATATAAAAATAATAATTGCATCAAAAAACTTTTAAAAAATATAACTTGTATCAAAAATGGTGAATATCATGCAGTAAAGTGTTATATTACGTTGCACGTTGTAATCCACTGATGGCCCTGACTCTGTAGTAAAATGCTCAAGTGACAGTGGGGGGTTGCCTTCAATAATTACCTCATGCAAGTAAGGTGTTATATACTACTGCATGTTGTAACTGTTATAACGGCTACAGTCACTGTTAGCATAATAGTAAGAATAATAGGCGGATCACAATGTTTGTAATTATAAAACCTGCAAGCAAAAGAGTGTGTCTTGTAAAAATTAATTTTATTTCTTTTCTATCCGAATTTCATACATTTTTTTCCTAAACTTTAAAGCTCTTTAAAGAGAGTAATAATTTGGTACAGCAACATAGCACAAAAGAAGTGACCAATTTAAATTTAGGAAGTTTTTTAATTCGTATTTGAAAAATTTATTTGGTATTTATTTTGTATGTATGTAATTTTTGATTTAGTAGGTAGAGGTACATATATTTTAACTACTTAAAAAATCAACTGGAATTCTTTTTAAGTTGTGATAATTATATATTTATAATTAAAAAATTATTAGTCCTAACTAAAAAATGTCAAAAATGTCAAATAATATAAAAGTGAATTGTTATCAGTGCAATAAAATTAAAAATTTAACAAACAAAAAGCACATACAATGTAGTGGAGAATGTAAAAAATACTTCCACAGTAAATGTTCCGCATTGTCGATTGAAGATTAAGAGAATTATCTTCAGAATCATGAGAAGACATGGGAGAATGTACAACATGCTGAAAAACACATATGAAGCGCAAGTCTATAGGGTCAGTACAACAAATACAACACAAGGTTTTGAAAGTTAGAATAGGGCTGGTTCGCAACTAAGTCATCAGAGTAATTCAGTCATGAGAAACTAGATGATATAATGATAAAGCTGCCTAATCGCGACTTAAGCTCAATAAGCTCAAAGAAATAATGGAACTCTCTAATAGATGAAAACATATATTTATGAAATGAAATTTCGAAACTCAAACAATAAATAGAGAGAAACAAGATTGAAATATAGAAGGTGAAACAACAAAATCTGAGAAAATATCTTGAAATTTTAAGAGTTGGGGATGTTCCAGAAAGTAATCCAGTTTCTACTGTAATTAAGGTGGTGAGCCATTTAGATGTTCAACTAGAATAGGAAGATATAACTACTGCAAACTTTGTAAATGTATTGGTACTATGTCAGATGAGCCTTGTAAAATAGTAGTTAAGTTGAAAAATACTAATACAAAGAATAAAATATTAAACTAAAATCAAATTTTTATACATCTGCGTAATTCAATTTCAATTTTAAAAACCATTTATTAATGAACGACTTACGACATATTTCAATTTAATTGATAAAAAGACAATAGATTTAAAAAAACAAAAATTAATTAGGTACACATAGATACAGGAGGGAAATTTATTCATAAAATAATTCATTAATAATCAGACTATCTAATATAATTAATGAACAATGAAGAAATACAATCTTACCATGTACCTTTCCAATCTTATGTATACAATATAAATACAATTCGAGATAGGAAGTTTAAACAAAACCAATCACTAAAAATAATATAATATTCTAAATGTACGCAGTCTAAAGTATAAAATTGACGAGATAGCTTACATTTTTACTTACAGAAACATGAATTACTGATAAAAAAATTGACATAATAAATGTAAAGATAGTACAGTACTACAGTAAGCAATTCCCATATCGGAAAAACAGAAAAAGTTGTGGAGTAGGGATACTAATGCACAATACATTAGAATATGAAACTGCGATAATTATAATAGCATAATTCACATAAAAATAACTAACACTAAGAATGAAAACTTCTACAATTTATAGACCACTAGAAAAGGATGAAACTTCTATAAGCAATTTTTTGTCAGTGCTAGACAATCACCTTGAAAAAACTGATATTAACAATAAATAGTTCCGGGCGAATAAAATACAAGACATATGACTATCTATATAAATATAAATAGTTCCGATAAAAATTATGTGAATGAATACAAATCCATAGTTGAATCTAATGGTTACTTTTTCTGAGATTACAACCAGGTCAGTCTCAAACTCTTGCAAAAAAAGAGTTAAAAAAAAGAAACTATAGTTAGTTTTTTTTTTTTTTATTAAATACAAAAATTAATAATATTGTTTGGTAATAAGGTATTAGGTATTCTCTGGTAGGGAACGTAGGGACGAAATTATTGTAACTGTAAAATCTTCTAATTATCGATAACAAACTTAAGTGGCAGTATCTTATACACTATATCTCAAAAAAAAAAACAGCCCCTTATGTTTATATAATAAAAAGATTAAAAAGTATTTAAATATAAACTCATTATACTGCATTTATTCTTCGTAGATAATCTCATACTTAGTCTATGTTAATCCTATATGGAACAGAGCATCTGCTTTACACTTATCAAAAAGCAGTCAAAATAATTAATAACTATTCACAAATGTATCCTACTGACTTGTTCAACACAAATAAGTCTAGAAAATTTTGGCAAAAAAGAACTACCTATATATTAAGTAGTAAATAATTTAATTAAACACAAATTTATTTTGAATAGAAATTGGCATTCATATATTATATAATGTAACTAGAAATAAATCTAACTTTTACTTGTCGCTTTTCAAAACAGATAAACAGGCAAGTGAAATACAGACAAATGACACTACAGGCAATTGATAATAAAGAGAAATTGCAAGAAATATAGGCAAATGAAACTACGGACGAATAAAATACAACACATATGATACGACAAGATATATGTTTTGTATCATTAAAAATCTATTAGACTACACAACATTTATTTGCTAAGGCCCGAAACATTTAATTCTAATTATTTTGAAAATAGCATAATATATTTAGTTTATAAAACAATAAAAAAAAAAAAAATAATGACCGTGTAAACAAATTATTCAAAGAGCTCCAAGAAGTTACAATGAACGATTTTATTCAAACATAAAAGACATACTATTAAATGTACCAAGTAATGTTTCAGATTATCAAAAAATTAGAAAAACTATGAATACAATTAAATTAAGCAAAATAGTCAAACTTAATAAAATTAGCGAAAATTATACCATTAAAATTTTCAGTTACTCATTTTGCTGACATACTGACAGTAATAATTCAGACCGTGAACGCTAGTCTATTAGAAAAAAGTAGTTTAAATTCAAATACGGCATTTGTATAAATCCATCTAGGTAAAAAATATTTAATTACAGAAACCGTCATTGTCATACTGTAAAAATTGTTAAAGGCACCTTCAATATCTAAGAAAGTGGGTAAGGTATATTGTTTACACTTAATATAATGTTCAACCGTGATGACTACTTCATGTTAAGCCGTTTCAGTGGATCTAGCTTTTAAGTACGCGTTGTCTAATCTGGTAATCCAGAATACGCTCCATAGCTTTTTAGAGAAAGGAGGCCTAAAGTCTTTAACCTCCTTTCCCAGACCCTTTCTTTCTGCCTTTGGAATAAGACTACTGAGCTTCAATTCCAACTGCAGGGAAGATGATTGAGTTTTGAGCAGCTAATGAAAATGGCAACCAGTCTTGAAATCGACAGCGTTAACGACTTTTGCAGCATAATCAGATTTATGCAATCCATTTGAAATAAATCGTTATATGGAAAAAAACTTTTTAATGCCCAAGATACCTTTTCCTGAGATATAATTTTACTAACTTCATCCCCTGAGATTTTAGTCTACAAGACCTTCATTAGGTGAAATTGCATTATGGGAAAATGAGTGTTAACCAACAATTCTAAAGATTCAGCTGAAGAATTATTCCACCTCCCATCCGTTATTTTAATTAAAGAAGGACAAGATCTCTCATTGGAGAAAATCTTACAGATTCTCTAGTTAAATACTTTGTAGTTTCGATAGATCGACAAAATTCCATCTAAGTTCACAGCTTGGCTTCTTTGATGGCTTTCTTATACACCTTTAGCCAATCTTTATAAGGTTGCCAGAATTTGTATTTAAAGCAAATGTTAAATATTGACCAAGTCCAGACTCTTTAAGGCAGGATAAGTCTTCGCTCCACCAAGAGGGGTCGATATTTTTTCCACGACTAATTGTACATGAGACTTTAAAGGGTATGTCCACAGCCTTTACATCCAGTTCTTCGATCGTTTCAATTTCTATGTTCAGAATTTTGTTTAGTTTTGACTACAGTCTTAACTACTAATTCGGCTGAATCTTATCCAGTCAGTTCTTTTAGGGTCTCTGTAGGGTTTGGAAATATTCACCTGAAAATTCACATCAAGATTCAAAATAGCAGTTCTGACTAGACACAGACCAGTTTGCAACTCCAATGATATCATTATAGTAGATATTCATCCAATGATATCTGACTCATTGCGCAGTGGTTAAGTCGCCAACCTTTCAACCGAACGGTCTTGGCTTCAAACCCCGGCCAAGTCGTATAAATAAAAAAATATGTAGTACTTTTATATCGTAATAATGTATATTGTATAATTTTTTTTTTCACTTTTATTTCTTTTAATATAATCGTACATTTTTCTTAACCTTGTAAAAAGTTAACAAAAACAAGGTTTATTTCTGTATTTTTTAATTAACATTTAAAATTATATATACATTTTTTATTCTTAATCTAAGACATAATTATTTATTTTGCTTTATAATCTTTGTGTGATTTATCGTATTCTAGCTAAATAATTAATTTCTCCTTTTTTTTCCTTTTGCATTGAAAAGTATAAAAAACAAAAAATCAATACATTATTTCTTCAAAATTTTTTTTTTAATAAAAAATTCCTAAACCTACCTAACCTATTCTAATCCTAGCAAACTTAACCTACCTTACGATTAGCAATTATAATGCATCTAACCACCAATAACTCTTTCTAATTTGGGTATCTTTAGTACTTATCATATTTCAGATTATCTTCGTTTATGTTAGCCGGATTGCAGTCTACTTTTTTACATGTAGCCCGTATACTATTGTGATATAGTAGGGGGGCATGAATATATCGTATAATTAATAGTAATAATAATAACAATATTAATAATAATAGTAATAATAATAATAATATTAATAATAATAGTAATAATAATATGAACTAATAAAGTTATTAATAATAATTGTTTATTTTTTTTGAATCAGTCGAGAATTAAAACTATTACAGGTTTTTTTTTTTAAGAAAAAAAAAAAAAAAAATAAGATAATATTCTAAAACAAAAGTAGAATCTCAAAATACTTATTTTTTTTTATCTTAACTATAACGATTCAATTTTAATCTATTTTTTACATAGTAACATAAGTTGGTGTTGTCATAACACCACAATTATTATTTTTAGCTGACATTAAAACATAACCATCATTACCCCAATAAGTTGACCATGAATTCTTAATTAAAAAGTAAGTTTCATTACCAATAGTACCATATCCAACAGCTAAAACAGCATGATCCAAAGAATCAGCAGTATTACCACATTTTGGTTCAAAATATAAACCATTTCAATAAGACGTAGAGACTTTCTCCACCTAGCCTATGTCTTTTGACGACAGTTACATCGGATGAGCTAAAATCGGGGTGAAGAAAAGCATTGAATAGTTGTTTTACTTAAATACAACTTCTATCTCTTTTACCTGTATCTTTTTTGTAAAAAATATTATAGTCTTTATGATGTAGGCGCTTGATCTCAGTACCTCTGACCCAAGGTGCTTGAATGAGGCTGATCTCAATAATTTCGTCACTTAGGAAAACCAGAAGATTATCTGAGGCACTTCTCGAGTGGCTGAGATTAATTCGAACTATCCTTGACATCATCACCTCCTTCCACACCTGCACCATCCAGTACTGAATTCTTATTAAGAGGATCTCTGTCGATCGTGAGATCCCCTGTCAGCTTAGAAGCTAGATCTTCTTCTAGATCCTCTTCATCAGTTGGAGCCCTGAATATTCTTAGTTGACCACATCTTATGCCGAATCGCATCTCAAAATCTGCTCACGTTGGGTAATGCGCGTTAGCTCTTTTTCGAATTTCCCCCCTCGGGATTAGCTTAAGCTTCAATTTGCTGAGAAACTTGATTACTCTGCATACTCACAACACGTAAGCACGTAAGCACGTAAGCAGTTGTTGTACCAGGAATTCCTTTATTCCTGTCCTTATCTTCTTATCTTTAGATACTCATCTACAACAAGCTGGTACTTCACTTTATTCGCAGCGTTCTTCTGCCACGCGACGCGAAAGACTCATCGTTTGATGATCTCTCATCACATTTTCCTTCCACTTCTATTTAGTTTTGTGTTTGTTATCTTGATCCGTTTTTGGTCCCACGAGTGTATAACTGTCCATCCCGTCATTATCGCCTTATGCACTTAATACTTCTTTTTCTTTATTTGGATCTTGCCTCATCATTACCCGAAGCTCTTAGTTCATTATTCGTCTTGGCCAGAATATGCTACATATGATTCTCGAGCATTTATTTACAAAGACTTCTAATTTCTGTATGTTATTTCTAGATACAAGCCACGTATTTCTAGATACAAGCCACGTACAAGCCACGTATTGGTACTTGACAGGTTGGGCATTAGGTATAAGTATTAGTACTTGGCTTGTGTTGTTGATTCTCATGCACTTGGTCTTATTTATGTTTATACGAAGACCCATTCTTTCAGCTTTTTCTGCCAATTTATTGAAATGTGGTCTGCATTTCATCCGCTGAGTGGCTTAGTAGAACAATATCATCAGCATATTCCAGGCTTAGTAGGTTTTGTGGGAGTTGTCAGTTGACGCATTTGCGTAGTGCTGCTATTTCTATCATACACTTATCGAACACTGTGAAGATTAACAGTGCTGATAAGGGACATCCTTGTCTTACTCGTATTGTTGTTGTGATTGAAGTATCAGCTTACAGTTATGCGATAAAATTGTTCTTGCATTTATCATGCTTAGAATTTTAGCTGGAATTCTATATTTATTAAGTACGGCCCATATCGCGCTGCATTTTATTGTGTCGAAAGCGCGTTCGAAGTCTATGAATGTGGACTGTTCCATTCTACTGACTGTTCGATTATTAATCTTAACGTGTTGGCATGTTCGGTGCACCCTCGGTTCTGTCGAAAACCCCCTTGTTCTCTCATATCGTTGTCTAATTTCCCCCCTATTCTTGCATATATTATTAGAGCTATAATCTATGCTATACTGTTTAGCACTATAATTCCTCTCCAGTTTCGGCAATCCGTCAAATCTCCTTTCTTGGATAATTCAATAATTATTCATATTTTGCATTTTTTTGGAATTTCTTTTTCTTTCCATATTTTTCTATTATTGATTTTAGCATCCTGGCAGATGTAACCCCGGCGTTTTTAACAGTTCATCTGGTGTGTCATCAATTCATTTAGCTTTGTTTGTTTTTGATTTTTTTTATGGCTTCTGTTATTTCACTAAGGGTTGGTGGTCCTTGCTCGTTTAAATTGTCTTCTCTAATATTAGTTTGTTGTTTTTCTATTTCTGTATCTTGGGTATTGGTTTCTTCGAAATGCTATCCCCATCTATTTAATTGTTCTTGAGTGGAAGTGAGTAGGATTCCGTCTTTGTTTCTTATTAGTCTTTGTTCATGGTAGTTCTTATTCGAAAGTATATCTATTTTTCTATACAATACTCGGCTATTGTTCTGTTCTAAGGCCATTTGAGCTTCACTTGCGATATTGCTTTAGAATCTTCTCTTATTTTTTTTGGCCAGTTTCTTAATTTTTCTGCAGATTTCTATGTGCCGGTTACTCAGTTCTGTGTTATTATTTGTTAATAGCTGCTGCTTTATATTTTTTCTTTCTTCTATGGCTGCCCATGTTTCTTCTGATATCTATTATTTTTATTTTGATAGTTTTGTCAAAATAATTTTTCAATTGACCTTAACAGCTATAAAAATAAGGCGTAAAATTTACGTTACCTGAGTGATTACGATAAAAAAAATCACCATATCAGTTAAAGGTCAACTTATATTCTCTATTTTACGCAGCAATTTATTTTAGAATGGTGTGATACTACAATGCCTGAGTTACGTCACAGTTGGTAAGTTCAACCAAGATATTAAGTAATAAATCTCCAATAAAAGATAAAACCCAATTTCATTTTTATGAAATTTAAAACATAAATATGATGATAATCAGTCCCAGCAAGGAGTAAAAATGCGAAATTGGACCAACAATTTTAATTAAAAGAAAACTATTTCATACTTTATGTTCTTGTTTATAAAAATATATTATTAAATATTCTCTTTTAAGTACTTTGTTGTGACATAATTTTTATGTAACATGAAATAAGTATGTAAAAAAAAATAATTTGGGGGGGTATTAGTGTTGGTTTCAAAATCAGGGTTTCAATAACAGTTTTATTAATGCTTTGAGGGTGGCAGTGCCCACTATATGAAATGCTTTTGTTCTGAAATATACATGGGAAAAAATAATTCAGAGGGATTTTACCGTTGCATTAAAATCAGGGTTTCAATAATTGGTTTAGCGAGAGTTTTGGGGCGGTAGCCCGCACTATATGAAATGCATTTGTTTTGAAATATACATGGGGAAGAGATAATTCTGGGGGATTTTAAGAGTTGGTTTCAAAATCATAGTTTCAATAATTGGTTTAGCGGGGGGTTTACTATACGAAATGCTTTTGTTTTGAAATATACATGGGGAAAAAATAATTAGGAGGTATTTTAGAGGTGGATTCACAATCAAGATTGCCCCTTTTTCCAGAATATTTATATATATAATATGAGTTTACCAGATTCTGAATCAGGAGAAATTTTATAGTTGATTTAAAATTTGTGATAGCAAATTTACAAACAAAAAAAAATAAAAATTAATATACATACATGCATACGTATATATTATAATATAATAAATAAAAATTGTAACCTCTTATTTTATGCTTATAATTATGAGCACAACAATTTTATATAAATAATGAATTAAAATAAAGAAATAATGATTAAAATAAATAAATGCTAGTGCTTTTGCCATTGGTGCAACGTTGCAATAGGATTCACATCCAATATGCTATGATAGCAGAACTTTAAATGACCATTGAAAAAAATTACTCTACCACAGAAAAGGAATTGCTTGCCATTGTTTAGACAACCAATTATTTTATACCGTATTTATATGGTAACAACTTTAAACTTTTAACATACCATCAACCATTAAAATGGTTATATGCAAAATCTCAAGAAAAAGACATCAATCCTACATTAAATAGATGGTTACTTAAATTAAGAGAGTAAAACACGGATATTGAATACATAAAAGGAAAGGAAAATAAAGTGGCAGATTTCCTTAGCCGAATAAATACAAACAAACACGAAATAAATCTCTTAGAAAATATAAGAAATTTTAATAGTTCTGATAATGAATCCCAAACAAACTCTAGTACAAATTACTCTCTTAAAGACAATAGATTCTTCTGATACAGATAATAGTGATGAAATTATATCTAATTTAAGTAATAGTTTTAATTATTCAATGTAAAATAATATAAATATATCTGGCTTTGAAACTTTGTATAATAATAACGAAAATTTTGGCATTGAGACTGTACATTCTCAAGAAGAGGAGGCACATGACCATTTTCCAATTCTTGATTCAGTCGTGAACATATTTAAAACACCAATTATTTTTACTGACAATAAAAATAAGGATGTAGAATCAATCTTTGGTAACAAAAGAATATGATGATAATCAGTCCCAGCAAGGAGTAAAAATTCGAAATTGGACCAACAATTTTAATTAAAAGAAAACTATTTCATACTTTACGTTCTTGTTTATAAAAATATATTATTAAATATTCTCTTTTAAGTACTTTGTTGTGACATAATTTTTATGTAACATGAAATAAGTATGTAAAAAAAAATAATTTGGGGGGGTATTAGTGTTGGTTTCAAAATCAGGGTTTCAATAACAGTTTTATTAATGCTTTGAGGGTGGCAGTGCCCACTATATGAAATGCTTTTGTTCTGAAATATACATGGGAAAAAATAATTCAGAGGGATTTTACCGTTGCATTAAAATCAGGGTTTCAATAATTGGTTTAGCGAGAGTTTTGGGGCGGTAGCCCGCACTATATGAAATGCATTTGTTTTGAAATATACATGGGGAAGAGATAATTCTGGGGGATTTTAAGAGTTGGTTTCAAAATCATAGTTTCAATAATTGGTTTAGCGGGGGTTTACTATACGAAATGCTTTTGTTTTGAAATATACATGGGGAAAAAATAATTAGGAGGTATTTTAGAGGTGGATTCACAATCAAGATTGCCCCTTTTTCCGGAATATTTATATATATAATATGAGTTTACCAGATTCTGAATCAGGAGAAATTTTATAGTTGATTTAAAATTTGTGATAGCAAATTTACAAACAAAAAAAAATAAAAATTAATATACATACATGCATACGTATATATTATAATATAATAAATAAAAATTGTAACCTCTTATTTTATGCTTATAATTATGAGCACAACAATTTTATATAAACAATGAATTAAAATAAAGAAATAATGATTAAAATAAATAAATGCTAGTGCTTTTGCCATTGGTGCAACGTTGCAATAGGATTCACATCCAATATGCTATGATAGCAGAACTTTAAATGACCATTGAAAAAAATTACTCTACCACAGAAAAGGAATTGCTTGCCATTGTTTAGACAACCAATTATTTTATACCGTATTTATATGGTAACAACTTTAAACTTTTAACATACCATCAACCATTAAAATGGTTATATGCAAAATCTCAAGAAAAAGACATCAATCCTACATTAAATAGATGGTTACTTAAATTAAGAGAGTATAACACGGATATTGAATACATAAAAGGAAAGGAAAATAAAGTGGCAGATTTCCTTAGCCGAATAAATACAAACAAACACGAAATAAATCTCTTAGAAAATATAGGAAATTTTAATAGTTCTGATAATGAATCCCAAACAAACTCTAGTACAAATTACTCTCTTAAAGACAATATAGATTCTTCTCATACAGATAATAGTGATGAAATTATATCTAATTTAAGTAATAGTTTTAATTATTCAATGCAAAATAATATAAATATATCTGGCGTTGAAACTTTGTCTAATAATAACGAAAATTTTGGCATTGAGACTGTACATTCTCAAGAAGAGGAGGCACATGACCATTTTTCAATTCTTGATTCAGTCGTGAACAGATTTAAAATACAAATTATTTTTACTGACAATAAAAATAAGGATGTAGAATCAATCTTTGGTAACAAAAGAATATTTACAAAATTCAGAAAATATAGAAAAGAATTTTAGCGATATATGTAGAAAGAAGGTATATAGGAAAAAGTAGAATAGGATTTTTTTCTGAATTGGATGACCAGAAATGCAATATCGTAAAAAGAAAGCTAATTGAGCTATATGGAAGCTTTCAAAATATAAAATTTGTTAGATGTAGTTATTTCGCAAAAGATATGAATACAGAAGGAGAGACTTTTAAGACAGATACATAAATATCACAAAAAAGAAACAGGAAGTACCGGTATATATTTTCCA
The DNA here is from genome assembly GCA_947095535.1 of Poecilobothrus nobilitatus. Taxonomy (NCBI): domain Eukaryota; kingdom Metazoa; phylum Arthropoda; class Insecta; order Diptera; family Dolichopodidae; genus Poecilobothrus; species Poecilobothrus nobilitatus. Next base: position 166,016,976 of record OX352772.1, on the reverse strand, counting down.
AAATTAAAAAACTATATTCAAAAATATATTAATAATTGCGATGTATGTAGCCAGGTCAAATATGATAGAAAACCAATAAAAAAGAAATTCAAATTGACAGAAACACCTAAAGACGCTAAAGAAATTATACATATGGACATATACACTAATTCAAAACAAAATTTTTTGACGTTTATAGACTGCTTTTCTAAATATGCTACTGCTTTTCACCTAAATGATAGAAATAATCAAACTATAATAAAAAAACTTCAAATAGAGGATATTTCAAGAAACTAATCACCGATAATGAATTTAAGAGTATTAATATTAAAAATTTCCTTAAAGACGTAATTGACCTCTACTTAGTAAAATCTAACAACCACACTGGCACTTCTGACATTGAACGCTTCCACAATACAATTAGCGAAAAAATTAAAGTTTTAGGTATTATAATACAATCCTACATATCATTAACCCTAAAGAAATTTCAGAAATATTAAATAATTTAGAAGATAATATAAATTTATCAAATATACAAAATAAACTTATTTTTACTCATCCATTAAATGTCGGTAAAAATATGATTAAAACTTTAATTCTACACAGACACAAACGAAGTCTAGTAAATTTCGTTGGTACTGTTCAGATATGGCTGTATGGTACAATGGACAATTCTGATCGGCAAGAAATTGAAGATCATCTAAAAATAGTTGACCAAAATAACGCCATATATAATTTAAACAGGCAAATTTGAATTAACAATAACTTCAATAAGACTTTTATTAAGTTTAAACAAATTATCGAAAATGACAGATTCTTAATTAATAACAAACTTAATGACATCGAGACCCATACACAACAATATATAAGTATCTTAAAATTAAAATTATACAAGATAACATTGAACACATTCACACATTCAAGACAATATAGCTGCACCTAGACTAGGGATAATACACAGTATTATACTAACAAATGAAGAAATTTTAGAATATAATATGGATTTTAATACATTGAAAAGTATATTAAATTATCCACATTAATTCATAAAGAAAACATTGTTTTTGTAATCAAAATACCAAATGATAGAAACATTGTACCAATAACAATTCCAATAGCGAATAAGTTAAATAATGAACTAATATTTGAACACCACAGAATTGTAAAATATGATAATAAAAATGTTTATTTTGAAAATAAAGAAGCTAGAATGTAAACCAACGGTTTTGAAAAGCGCACATTTCCAAAACACAATACAACCTGTTTAGAATTGTGACTTGCACAAAAATTTGAAAATTTAAAAAATAAAATTTAAGAAATTTTTTGTAATACGAAAATATGCGAAAATAGGACTTTTCTGGAATTTTGTGGGACTATAAGATATATGCATTTAAAAATAGGGCTTTTTCAAAGTTTAAGGGCTGTAGCTCCGTAATGGATGAGGCTACATGAAAAAGTTGTTCCACAAAATTATTTTTTTTATGAGACCCTACCTATTGCTAACATTATTTTTCTCTATCTTTAACGGTGTAGAAATTTTGTAAGCAGACGGATGGACGGGCGGACAGAGTGAAACCAATAAGCACATTTGTTCAAATTTTTTTGGAAATGTGCTAAAAAGATATAAAGGGTTTGGTAATATAAAAAAAACTGTATTTTCAAAGTAGTTTAAACAAATTTTTAATAATCTATCAGAAATAATTGTTTTAAAATTAGGATTCATTTTAGAAAAAAATCAGATTAATGTAAATTTTAATAGTAGGTACTTATGATGAAAGTAAATTTAAAATAAATGCAAATTACATCTTTAATTTTATTAAATTGTTCAATAAATTTAAATGGAACAGTTTTTTATTGTAATTTAAGAGAATTCAAACAAAGTCTTTTGATATCAAATTATGTAAATATAAGTCAAGAAATTAATGAAAATATCAGTTTCAATGGTATTATACTAGAACAAGTAAAAATTATTGAGGAAATAAAATAAATTAAATATCATAAAAATAATTATTACATTTATTTAAGTGGCTCCCTGTCATAAAGCCAGAACCCAAAAGCAACATAACACCAGATACTTTTCTGGTAACGCCAGAAAATTCTGGTATTGAGTCGTTTTTTTTGCTGGCGTTATGTCAATCTGCATTCACCAGAAAACAAATTTTGAAAAGAAAAACGAATTAATGCCAGAAGAAAACGTATTTTTGCCAGAAAAAAAATGAATTAAAGCCAGAAATTTATTATTTAGAAAATTTATTTCATTCCGTAGAAAAAATTGGTTTCAACAAAATACTATTGAAAAAATTGTACAGAAAAACTTTGATATTTTCATTAACTTCTTGTCTACAAGATGGACATAATAATTTTGAACGTGTATTATATTTGTACAACATTTCCAAACAAACTGAACAAGTTTTTAGATGACGGCATGGCAAAAACAAAACATTTGGCTTATTTTCATGGCATATAATGCAATGGTCGTCATTCCTCAACGTTTTAATTTCATGAGCGGCTTCGATTTCATCAGTTTCTGTTGTTTCGCTATGAGATTCGTCATTGTTTGTGTCCTCAAGCAAATGACAATCGTTTAAACATTCTTCTATCGAATATTCACTTAAAAAAATAACCCTGTTCAAAAATAAAAAGGATGAAATACTACCCTTCTTTAGGTCATCAAAAGCAGCCATAATTTTTTTATTTTTTTCAGCATATTTGTGGTTTTTTTTCTTCAATGGAATTCCTCCATTTTCAACAATTTGTAGAAAATCTCTACTTTTGAAAAACTCCTCCTTCTGAAGCAGTTTTACAAATTTAATGAAGCTCCCTTTTTTCCAATAGATGGTCCAATAACACCATTGTATGCTTCTAAACTTGATGTAGTTCGAACATCTTTATTGAAAACCGATATATTTTTTGGCCCCTCCTAAGAATAAAACAATAATTAAATAATTAATTAATAATTTTATTTTAAATTTACTTTTTTGATCCACTGCTTTTCATAATATTTAATAAAACTTTTGAATATATTTTCGTTATCGAATGTGGATATGTTGTCCTTTAAATTATCAAAAACAAATATTATGTTATTTACAGCTAAAAGTGGAATACAACATAATTTTTTGAATGCAGTTGTTATTACTTATTGCAAATTATTAATAATAACAACTATTATCCAATGCACTTCCAACAACACTGATTGAACTGATAAAGTAATTTATGAAGAGAGAATCGAAAAAACCTTAGAATATTTGTTATCATATGTTTCTTCTAACTGTTTTCTTCTAACTGTTTAATCATATGAAGACATTTATCTAAACAAAAATTTATTTATAGATGTTTTACAACTATCCATTGATCATAGAGATCAAAATTTTCAAAATTTTGTCAGAATTTTATTGAATTAATATCAGAAATAAAACGACATAACGCCAGAAAAAATGACACAACACCAGGTAGATAAATTCTGGCGTTATTTTTCGTTATTTGGCGTTTTATTTTTCTGGCATTATGTCGCCGACAAAAAGCCAGAAATTTTTTCTGGCGTTATGTCGTTTTTAGTTCTGGCGTTATGACAGGGAGCCTATTTAAGTCTTATAATTTTTATAATTTTAACAATAATTAGCATAACATATTAATAATAGTCTTCTATGAGTGTGTGGGACTCTAACCCACTAATCACCACCTCTCTTTTTGGAACAAATATTAGGTAATACAACCTTCAGAACTTAATTAATTAAAAATAGGGTCAATGCTACTGTTAGGCGAAGGAGAACAAGTGGGGAAAGCGTAGAGGTGACATTGGAATCGTTTATTGGATGAATTGCTCTGCTTGGCACTTAATCGAGAAATTCCAATGCCGTTTTATAGCCTCCCGTCCAAATATGTGCATTACACTCCTTCTTTGGTCTTATATATGTTTCATAAATTTTAAGGAGTTCTAACAAGAGTTCTCTTAAACAATTCTAAATTGTTTGGAAGAGTAATAATCGACCTAGACACTAATCAAGCGATTCGAAAAAGAATCTCCAATCTATTTTACAAATACACCATCGAGACCCATTGCTTTTCACTTAGCAATTAAAGCTTCATGCGAAACTCTGTCAAAACTCGAGTGGTCCGACTCCCCCGTATGGTGAAGACTGATGTTGAGCCTTACACAAAGGCATGTCATGAGAACACCTGTTGATCGATAAGTTCGGAACCCATATTAACCATCATGAATTAAAAATGCTTTGTGTTTTCTATTTAAATTTTTCATTATTTTGGAAAGCTTCCTACTTTTTGGGTATTGCATTTGCACAGATGCAATTAAACCAGGACTTGGGTCATATTTTAGTACTTTTCATAAAGTGATGTATTGTAGGTTCCCATCCCTAAACGAATTATTTCACTAATCGCATTGGTTGCAAAGTCAATATTTCTGTTGCTAATGCACAAAGACTGATCAAAAACTTTAAAAAATTCATTCAAACATCCCAGTTAACATGGCTATAACGTCATGCAATTTTTTTGGGACAGGACTGCTTTAAAATGTTCATATCGAAGCTAGTATTAATAAAACAATGATCGGAATCAAGAGGAGAGCTGACTGATACCTTATATTTGATTCCGATCTGATCCGGAGAGCTGACCTGAATACCGAATATATTCTATTCCGGAATATATTCTATTCCGATTCCGATCCGGAGAGCTGACCTGATACCGAAGAAAAAATTTGATGAAATAAAAAGAGATGACTCAACTTGGTTCTGTGCTAAATGCCTGCAGAATAGGAGTGGTCGAAAGAGCATAATTTCCCAAAATACCAGTGTTATAGCCAATAATCACGAAGTAAGTATAACTAGAAATAAGAATTCAGTTAATTCACTAAACAACCAATGCAATTTAAACACATTAAATGATAAACTTGATATCCTGATTGCAAAAAACACTTCCTTAGAAAATGAAATTCAAATATTAAAAACCACTATAAATGATTATAAAATTATAACAGAGAATATTATTGAAGAAAATACAGAAATTAAAAATGAAGTAGAAATTCTAAAAAATAAAATAACATCACTAGAAACTGTTCTGCAAAAAAATTATCAAACTCAAATAAATAAATCAATACAAATAAGTGGTATTCCACAAAAAGAAAACGAAAATCTAAATGATATTGCTGACAAAATTCTAGATAATTTCAATATGAATGGTTCACAAAACAAAATAAATAAAATATATAGAAAGAATCAATATGAAAAGCAATCAGCTGAACCACCAATAATTGAACTGAAATTCGTTGAAAAGAATTCTAAACTTCAATTGATGTCTGAATACAAAAAACAGAAAAAAGAAAAAATTTCCTAAATACAGGAACAATTTTTAAGAATGAAAATAGCAAGCAACCAATTTATATAAACGAGAAATTGACTAGATATTTTAATTATATTTTTAAGAAAACAAGAGATTTAAAAAGAGACAATAAAATAGCGTTCACCTGGGTTAATGATGGAAAAGTTATGATCCGAAAGGATCAAAATAGCAAAATTATAGAGATAAAAAATATAACACTATTAAATAATATTATAAATGAATAAAAATAACCCCTTTTTAGTTAACCCAAGTAATGAATTATTCTACTCGTTTGACGATGTAAAAGTGAATATACTTGGAAATCTGAACGTTTTATATCTAAACGCTCGCAGTTTAAAGAATAAAATGGAAGAACTTGAAGTTATTTTAAAGATATTAAAAAACACCATTGATGTAATATGTGTCACAGAAACGTGGCTGAAAAGTGAAGATGTTAAATTTTGTAATGTCACTGATTTTGTATCAATTTGTAGTTGTCGTCCCGATAAAATAGGAGGTGGTTGTGCTGTATTTGTCAATAGAAAGTTTAATTTCAACACAAACTATAATTTTAGTAACAATTGTGATAGCTTCTTAAGTCTTGAAATAACAAAACACACTAACAATTTTAACATTATCAATGTTTATAAATCACCTTCATCACATATTGATTTATTTCTGAAAGAATTCGATAAATGTTTAATTAACACTAATTGCAATAAAACAACTTATATTTTAGGAGATTTTAATATTAATTTATTTGAAAATAACACAAAAATTAATACATATAATAATTTTATGTCCACGTATTTCTTTTATCACTGCAACCGAAATATTGCTACAAGACTAATAAGTCAATCTTGTCTGGATCATGTGCTTACCAACAATTTGAATGAAAAAATAAAACTATCACACATACATATAGACTTATTAGAGCATAATGTCATCTTAGTTGAAGTGTCAAAGAAATATGATTTATTAAATGTGCATGACAGTAACCGCTCGTTATTTCGAACCACAAATTATAGAAAATTGAATAATATTATGAAGAATGAAACAATTAATATAATAAAATCTTTGGATTGTAATCATTACACTAATGAATTTTTAAAAATTTTCGAAGAAAACAGAAGTTAGCATCAACCAAAAAATATGTAAAAGAAAATAAAAAAAATAATGAAAAAGAATGGATTGACAATGAATTAAAATTGACGTTAAAGGCAAAATATCATTGGTACTCAAAGTGGCTAAAAGACAAAACCAATAAAAATTTGGAGCAAAATTATAAGTTCTACCGAAACAAGGTTACCGGTATGCGCAGAACCAAAAAAGTACAGTACTTTGAAAACAAATTCAAAAGTAGCATAAATTGTCCAGCCAGAACTTGGAAGTGTATAAATGAGGTCATATATAATACAAACAAAAAAATGGTAGATAACTCACTCCTACAAGGGCTTACAGAAGCAAAAGCAAATGAAAAAATAAATGAACTTAACCAACATTTTTCAAATATAGGAGAAACGTTAGCAAAAAAACACGTAGCAGAAATATTCTACACAAAAACAAATACAAACAAGACTTTCAATTTCAAAGAAATCACAAAAAACATAACATACAACATAATAAAAAATATGAAAAACAAAGGTTCAGTAGATAAGTATAATATATCTTCAAAAGCTATTATATGTTGTAATGATTTGATAGCAGATAATATTACTCAAATTATAAACAAATCTTTACATGAAGGTATGGTACCAAAATCACTGAAAATTGGTAGAATTGTACCAATATTTAAATCTGGCGATAAGACTGATGTAAATAACTACAGACCTATATGCATATTGCCGACGGTTTCTAAAATTATTGAAAAAGTAGTTCAACAACAAGCTTGTTCTTACCTAATCGAAAACAACATCCTATCGAAGCGGCAATACGGGTTCAAACAAAAGTCAAATACTGAAACGGCTTTAATAGATATGGTAACACTCATTCAGTCGTTAAAAGATAAAAAAGAACTGGTTGGTGTTTTATTTATGGATTTAACAAAAGCCTTTGACACTGTTGACCATAAGATAATGTTGAAAAAACTGCAAAGTTTTGGTTTCAAAGGAATACCATACAAATGGTTCGAGTCATATTTGAGTGAGAGAACACAGTTTACACAAATAGGAACCAAGGCAAGTCAGAGCGAAAACGTTAAGTTTGGCGTACCACAGGGAAGCATTCTAGGGCCATTACTTTTTACTCTATACATAGACAGTGTCCAAGACATTAATGTGGACGGGGAGATTTTTCTATATGCAGATGATATTTGTATTGTCTTTCAAGGTAAGCACTACTTTGAGCTACAAAATAAAATTAACAACGCGTTAGTCAAACTAACCAAATGGGCGACAACTAATAAGGTAACAATAAATGCAAAGAAGACAAAATACATGTTAGTTAGTTCTAATGCTCCACTGCTCACAATTAATCTACTTAACGATCAGCTAGAACAGGTAAATGAGTTCAAATACCTTGGTTTTTGGATCGATAATAAATTCAAATGGGATATGCATACCACTCAGCTAAGCAATAAGCTCTCATCTATCGCCGGAGTTTTTAGAAAAGCAGCACAATATATACCTAACAACATAAAAAAATCAATTTTTCATGCGCTTTTTCAGAGCCATCTAAGCTATGGGGTACGGCAGCCACGGGAGTAATAGAGAATTTGCAAAAAATTCAAAATAGAGCCATCAAAAACCTATTCGCTTATAACAGATTAGAGGGTACGGAATTCATTCATAAAACGAATAACCTCTTGTTACTGAAAGACCACATAAACATACAATTAATTTTACATATTCACAACATGATAAATTCAAATGTACACACCACAACCATATTAAAGTCAAGACAAGAGCAACACAACGTAAATACACGTAATCAACAACAAATTCACCTAGAGCGTAAAAATACAACATTATTTGGTACATCGACAACATTATATAAGGGAATCAAACTATATAACAACCTTCAAAAAGATCAAAAAAAATTCACCAGTCATAAATTAAAAAAAACACTACAACAACAATATATTAATAATTATCATCAAAACATAAGATGATTTAAATTTCTTTTTACTTTTAATTTAATTTAATTTTTTGTTTAATTTTTCTTTTTTTTTTCTCTGATATTCTTGTTCTTTTTATTGTCTACTTTTTGTAGAATAATTTCATGTACGCATTTTATTGTTGCAATTAATTTTACTCTTGTTTATTTCTTGTTTTTGTTAAAGCTTGCTATTAGAATAATTTTTTTTATTTTTTATGAATTTTATGAATTTTTAATTTACACATATAAACTTCTTTTTATTACTTTTGTTTTTTTTTTATTTTTTTCTTTTATTTTTAACATAGTGTTTAAGTAAAGAATATTGAATTTTAAAATTAAGTATTGTATATTGAAATTTTTGATTTATTATTATTAGAAATGGAATAAAAAATGTTAATAAATTAATTTTTATATTGTATAGCCTAAAAAAGAGCATTAGCTCAATAGGCATCTTTTAATTTGAAATAAATAAATAAATAAATATTTCTCAATATGTATAATTAGCCACAGGTCCAGTAGATGACCAACCTGGTCTTTATGGTCAGGAATTCTAGTGGGAAGTTGAGTAAGATGGAATAGTGAAGCGAAAAGCTCAACTTGTGTCCCAATTAAGTTTTGACTGAGAGAATTTTCGTTGGAGTAGTGGATCCAGTTTCTATTATGGGTATTGAAATCACTAACCACAACAATTTCGCAGTTTGGGTTTAATTCCAAAATTTCATTATTCTGGTCGGTGAAATCAACTGGAGATATCTAATTTTATTAAAATCACAGATGTCAAAAATTAATGCACCTTAGGGGACCATCCATCCTCATCCTATAGTTGAAAAAACAAAATCCAATGGGTACTATAAAGAAGCTGTTGGTGAACAGAAAATGTTATTGCAAAATGTTATCTACATTTCATACATTTCGTATGTTGGATAACGGTTGAGAAAAAATTTAAGAATTGGTAGAAATCTCTCGAAAAAGATACTTAATAGCAGTAGAAAAGATATGTAAAGAATTATATGATAAAATCATGGAAGTAAATGGAAATTATATTGTGAGACTGCTGCTCAAAACCATAGCTGTAGGAAAGATATGTAAAGAATTCTATGATAAAATCATGGAAGTAAATGGAAATTATATTGTGAGACTGCTGACTGCTGAGAAGAACCTAATTGGAATATTACACTGACTGTACAAATATAGAAAAGTGTCTCAAATATCACAAAGACCATAAGACAACTGTTGTAATAAGTAGCAGTGAATTAATGAATGTATTACTTGCTAAATAGCCAAAGAAAAACTCAAACTGGGTTTATATATAAATTATAAAACCTTTAGCTAATTGTGCCCAATGTATATTAAAACACTAAACGAAACAATACAAAAAATTGGTTGCTAGTAATTAAAGAAAGTCAAAATTGTTGGAAAAATACTAAACGATTGTGTTGAAAATGGCTCAGAGGTTATTGCAACAGCTATGATGATAAATATAGTGAAACAATGTTAATAGTAAAAATAAAAAAAATAATAAAAATAAAAATAATTAAAATTAAATCAATAAAAAAAATTAAAAAAATAAAAAAAAAAAAAAAATAATAAAAATAATAATAATTACTGTAGTAATAAAAATAATAACAGTAATAGTAATAAAAATAATAACTAATCATCATGTAGTTAAAAAAATAGTTCTCCGGGGGAGTGATAATATTTCTGCTTCAGATTTAAAACATGTTGTAATTTTAATAAGACCTATATTTGTATGCTTGTTGAATAAGTGTCTATGTACTGTTACGTATCCTGAGTGTCGAAAATAAAATATTGTTGTACCTATATTTAAATCTGGATCAAAATTGTGTGTATCAAATTATAGGCAGAGTACTCAGTTGTTGTATCAAAAGTATTTGAAAAAGTAACAAATTCTAGAATACAGGATTTCGTGCAGAAAGTTGTAGGATTTGATATGAATCAATTTGGTTTTCTCTGCAGTCCTAGAATTGAACAACTCAATTTTATATAAATTGGACCAGAATAATTATAAGCTTGGTATTTTTTGCTCCAAAGAAGGCCTTTGATATAGTAAATCATAATATACGGGTTGCACGAAATTGGAATAAGAAGTACTGCTCATAATTTACACTACTCATATCTTAATAATAGGAAAAGTATTACAAAAATTAATGGAGTTTTTAGTAATGAGAATTATATAAATATTGGTGTTCCTCAAGGATCGGCACCAGCGCCCTATTGCAATAACCACTTAATACTTATTACTTCGCAACTTATCGTTTTATTAGCAAAGTTTCTGTTGCGTCAAAACATATTCGAGAAGCACTCAAAAAATTTTCAATAAGTAAAAGAAACTCACTTATCAAATTTTTGTTGCACCAAAAACTAATTACAACAAGGTATAAGTTATCAATTGCTAAGTGAAAAGTTTATGGAATAATCAAAATTTTTCAAATTTAGTTACACCAAAAATTTTTACTAATCACTTTTCAATAAATTTTTTAATAACTTATTAACTTATTTACAGAGAAAAATTTCTCTTATCAGTTTACTTATCAAATTATTTGTGGTTTTATTAAATGGTAGATTAGTAGAAATATATAACATCTATTTAAAATAAAGTTAGTTTATACAAAAACTGTATCCCGATTTAGTTTGATATTATAAAAGAATTAAAAAACATAATTATGTATGTACAGGGTCTCCGCACTCAAAGGTCATGAAAAAAGGGAGGTGATAGAGAACTTTATAACAAACAAAAAATTGTCCTGGGAAGGAGGTCTATTTCTAACGGTTTTCGAGATTTAAAAGCAATTTTGATAATTTTGACTCCTGTATAAATAACATAGAATATACGCTTAGTAACTTACTGTATGAAATTCATCAAGAAGCTAGTTTTTGAGTTATTGTGCGAACGACAGAACGGACGGACATCCATAAATCGAATCAGAAGGTGATCTTGAGTCAGAATGTATATATCCATATCTAACTCGCTTCCTTTTGGTAGTTAGAAACACCATACAACAATTAATATACCCTACATTTTAGGTGTAGCGTATGATAAAATAACTACTTGATGCTTACTATGGTTTTACATATTACTATTATTATATTATATCATGTGCTTAATATGGTTGTATTCATGTGCTAAATATGCTTTTAAAAACCGTTGGTTTACTTTCTGCCTTGTTTAGTACTTCTTCCCATGCTTTCTGCATTTCGGTTTAGAGGTTATGTTATTTTGAAAGGTACCAAATTTAATTACATTGTTTAAGATTATAGAAATTGTATGTAGGTAATACTGAAATATAAAAAATATTTATTATTTACTTTTTGTTCTTTTATTAATTATAAAACTGCTAGTTTTTTAACTTTATTTTCAGTATGTGTCATATTACTACTCAAAAATAAAAATATTTTTATTATCTAAACTAAAAAATGCAAACAGGGATGTATTTTCGGTACAATTAAAATTAAAAAAAGCATTTTCCTAATATAATTAAAGGTATTTAAAAAAAGGTAAGTGCCTCGGTGGGGGAGTGGTTAAGCACATGGCTTTAAAGCCTCCACAGTCCGTAATAGTTTTTTCTTATCAAATCCTCTTTACGACCAAATATAATGTAAATGCCTAATAAATATAAGATAAACAAAAAAAAATAAACAATAGTATTTAATACAATATAACTTTATAAATAAACAATAGTATTCGCAAGCCGATAGCTAGTGCTTAATATAATTGTTAATTATAATTTAAAATTGTAATTAACAGAAAAATGCAATAAAATATAATAAATAAAGGTAATATAAAGCATTTAACTAAAGGTAAAGGTACATTTGTTTCATTTTTTTATACCCTACATCTAAAGTATAGGGTATATTAACTTTGGTATGGTGTTTGTAACTACCAAAAGGAAGCGAGTTAGATATAGACATGTATATATATTCTGAATCAGGATCACCTCCTGAGTCGATTTAACGATGTCCGTCCGCCCGTCCGTTTACACGATAACTCAAAAACTAATAAAGCTATCTTGATGAAATTTAGATAGTAGGTTACTAATTACGAAAGAAAGGCTAAGTTCGAATCTGGACAAAATCCGTCCATGGGTTCGGATTCTAGAAGCTTCCGAATGATTCCTTAGCAAACGAGATTATCTCCAAAACCAACAAAGATAGAACCTTTAAATTTTGTACAATGATGTTCCTTCCCGTTCGATTTATGTCTCTGATATTTAAGAGGATTTGGTCCATGGATTTGGATTTGGAAGCTTCCGAACGAGCATCAGAGCAAATGAGATTAATAATAAATGAGATAAAATAAAACATGAAAGAACACCACTCTGCCAAATTTAAAGGTTATATCTTTGTTGGTTTTGGAGATATGTTCGTTGCTCTGGTGCTCGTTCGGAAGCTTCCAAATCCAAACCCATAGACCAAATCCTCTTAAATTTCAGAGACATAAATCGAACTGGAAGGAACATCATTGTACAAAATTTAAAGGTTATATGTTTGTTGGTTTTGGAGATAATCTCATTGCCTCTGGTGCTCGTTCGGAAGCTTCCAAATCCAAACCGATGGTCCAAATCCTCTTAAATTGCAGAGACATAAATCGAACGGGAAGGAACATCATTGTACAAAATTTAAAGGTTCTATCTTTGTTGGTTTTGGAGATAATCCGTTTGCTCCGGAATCATTCGAAAGCTTCCAGAATCCGAACACATGAACGGATTTTGTCCAGATTCGTACTTAGCCTTTCTTTCGTAATTAGTAACCTACTATATAAATTTCATCAAGATAGCTTTATTAGTTTTTGAGTTATCGTGTAAACGGACGGACGGACGGACGGACATCGCTAAATCGACTCAGGTGGTGATCCTGATTCAGAATATATATACATGTCTATATCTAACTCGCTTCCTTTTGGTGGTTACAAACACCATACCAAAGTTAATATACCCTATACTTTAGGTGTAGGGTATAAAAATTAAAGGTGTAATTTGATCTCGTTAAATACTTTTTAATTTTTATTGCATTTCGTTCTTGAACTTGAATTTTATTTGAATTGCAATTTATATGAACTTGAATTATTTTTAAACTTTAATGTAACGCATATTAACAGACTGTAACAGACTGTGCACTTTTTCTTTTTAACTTATTTTACTTTAAGAATTATTAAATAAAATTAAAACGTATTGTGTAAAATGGAATTTAAATGCAATTTAGAAAACTGTTATATTAATGATAACAAATCTAAATTTGTTATTTGTAAAGCGTTCTGTAAAAGGAAGCTTCATGGAGTGTGTATGGGTTTAAATAGAGATTGGTATTACCCAACTCTTGACTCATATTTTATTTGTGATGACTGCCAAAATTATGAAGGTTTGTTGAGAAGTATGTTTGATAACATACATAATTTATTGACAAATCTGGATAATGCGAAATCTAGTTTGGTTTCTAAAACTAACCAGACTATAGACTCTAATACAAATGCATTTCATGATATAGCAAAATCGTTTGATACATTTTGTAATAAATTTTCCAGTCACAAAAATGAGCACGATATTTTAAATGCGATTAATTCGGTTAAAAATGAAGTGTTAACAGCCCTTCCGAATCAATGTAACCGACTGGTCGTAACATTAAAGATTCAATAGAAGCTGGTCCTTCTCATATGTCATGTGATGCGTCAGTGATTGAACATATTATAGCTGAGCAGCATAATTTGTTGATGGCTAAAATGGAATCACTTCACAGGGATTTTCTCAATTCTTTTTCTTCTGTAAAACATGCTGAATTTAGTAAATTATTGAATATTGAAGAATCAATTAATCCAGTTCCCAAGTGCAGTAGTGTTGAAAATGGAACCCAAACTGACCCTATTTATCCTCCAATTTCTGAAGAGGATTGGATTCAAAGAATTAAGAAATTAAATAAAAATAATTATTCCTCATTATCATCAAACCATGATATGATTAAAACATCCACATCATTATTTCTTAAAGGAGTTCCCTGTACTTTTGATGAACGTAGGATGCGTCAATTTATAAAACGGGAATTTAACAACATATCAGTTTCCTGTCTCCTAGTCACACCAAAGCGCATTAAATTTAGTAAATTAAAATACCATTGCTTTTTACTTTCTGGTCCAGATCGCATCATTCAAACTCTTAATTTCTCAAGCAATAAAAATATATGGAAGAAAATTGGTGCAACTATTAATATTAGCAAGCCCCGAAAAGTAAATGTAAAATATTCATCAAAAAGAAAAGAATCCTCTAATAAAGTAAGTAACACTTCTTCTAATAATAAAGTCCTATAAATTTAAAACAGGCTATTACTAACCCTATTCCTTCAGCTACACTTAAAACTAATATTAAAAGTTTACTTGATTTACATTTCCCCGCTGAAACAATTCCACCTATTAAAACTTCCAATCATTTTTCTTTAAAAAATTCTACCAACTCTATTAATAAATCAAAATCCTTTACTAATAAACATCATAGCGACTCATTCTTAAATAATAAGCTCTCCAAATTTAAAAAATCTATTTCAAATAAATATTATAATTTTATTTATGGAGAAACAATTAATTCCCGTGCTCCGCCCACTTCATTAAATTCATCACCACTTTCTTCCGGAACTCATTCTTCTGCTCTACAACCTAAACCGAATTCGAAGTCCTACCCAGCCAGTGCAGTTTTAAAAAATATAAATTCATCATACAACGATCCTATTAATTCAAATATAACTGCTATTTCAGAAGTAGCTAACCCTAGTATTTCTACTCCAAACCCACCAATCTTCGATCCTCTTTTACCACCTGTAGTTAAGTTAACTCAAAAATCTATTCAAAATAATAATGATAGTTGATATGTTTTGGCTAGATTAAGGGATACTAAGATTTTTGAAAATGTAAGACTGTATTTAGCTTACTTACATGATAAATCTAATGACGTTTGTATAGGCGGTAAAACGAACACGTCGCTAAAAGTTGTAATCCAACAAGAGGGTCTTCCGACGGATGTAAATGAACTCCGTAATATTTTTGTAAGATACCATCAAACATTTTATATTTCTCCACAGAGTGCTCTAACTGATCTTGAATCTTGAATCTTGAATACTTCCCACTTTTCCTTTAGAATTAGTGAATATGCATTTAATTCGTTTAATCTTCAACAGATATCATCAATTTGTAATCATCAAGATAATCAATTAGATCTTATATTCACAACTAACTGGAATAATATTTGTTTTTTTAATTGTCATTTGGAACTTGTAAAAATTGATGTTTATCATCCTCCTATTTGTTTTTTTTAGCTCTTTTTTACTTCCAAATATTGAATCAGCACTTTCTTATCGTTACAATTTTCTCAAAGCTAACTACGATGGTATTAATTATATATTAAGCACCTATTATTTTGAGTTTTTAAATTCCGTTGATATATATATATAAATATATTAGTAAATAGTTTTTATTCAACCATTTTTTCTATTACTTCACTTTTTGTACCGTTAATTATTGACAGAAGTAATAATTCTAGTCCGCCTTGGTTCACTAAAAATATTTAAAAAATAAAAAAAATAAAGCCTGGCGAAAATTTATTAAAAGTAATGATAGTTATGACTTTAACGCTTTTATCGTGTTATTTAATGAATTTAAACTATTGTCCGATAACCTTTATTCAAATTATGTGCAGAGTATGTCTTTAAATATCAAATATAATCCTAAATTGTTTTGGAATTTTGTGAACTCTAAAAGAAAATGTGATCTATATCCCACTTTTATGAATTATAATATTAATAGTAATTGTGATTCCTCAATTATTCCCGAATGGTTTCGTGATTTTTTTTCAGCAAGCTATTCTCCATCGTTTTTCAATCCTGACTCAGTTAATTTTTCCTATTTAAATAATTTTCCTAAAACAACGCTTAGAAATATTACTATTGATCCTAATTTGGTACTATGTTACTTGAATAAATTGAATGATAATTCTAGTTCCGGAACTGATGGTATTTCCAATTTATTTTTAAAAAATTGTTCTATGTTTTTAGCAGACCCACATTCTAAGCTATTTAATCTTTCTTTATCTTCAGGAATCTTTCCATCACTTTGGAAAATAGCTCTTATTAAGCCTGTCCATAAAAAAAACCTCAAAAATGACGTTATCAATTATCGCCCGATCGCAAAATTATCTTCTATTCCTAAAATTTTTGAATTAATAGTATTCCATTCTATATATGATTATTGCACTAGCCTTTTATCACCCAATCAACATGGCTTTGTAAAAAGTAAATCTACAGTCACCAATCTTGTGGAATCCACAGCTACATTTCTGAAACGTATGGAGGATGGTTTTCAAAAGGATGTAATTTACACCGACTTTAGTAAAGCATTCGATTTACTTTCTCGTAGTATTATTATTTTAAAATTGCAGTACCTGGAGTTTCCGCTATATTTTATTAATTGGATCTATTCTTATCTTTCTGATCGTAGCGTTATCTTTCTGATTCGTAGCGACCGTGTTTCTTTTAGATCTTCAATTTCTTCTCAATTTAAAGCTCCTACAGGTGTTCCTCAAGGTAGCCACCTTGGACCGCTTTTGTTTATTATTGCAATCAACGATGTCACTTCCGTAATTCAACATTGTGATATTAGAATATATGCTGATGATATGAAGATTTTTAAGAAAATTACTTCCTTCGACGATTCGAAAGGATTACAAGCTGACCTTAATTCTTTTTATAATTGGTGTAATATCAATAATCTTCAACTAAATATTACTAAATGTGCTCATATTACTTTTACTCGCCGTTCTAATCCAATTTCATATAATTATTTCTTTAACCTTCAAACTATCCCTAAAGTTAATTCTATAAAAGACTTGGGTGTATTTTTTGATAGTAAACTTTCTTTTCATGTTCATTATACATATATTCTAAACAAATCCAACTCTATGCTCGGTTTTATTAAACGATGGGCTGGAGAGTTTGATGACCCTTATGTTTTTAAATATCTTTACACTTGCTTAGTTCGTCCTAATTTAGAATATGCCAGCCAGGTGTGGAGTCCATTTTATAAAACCCATATATTCAGAATTGAATCTGTTCAAAAAAAATTTCTTAAATATGCCCTACGTCATCTCCCTTGGGAAGATCCTTATAATCTACCTCCGTATGAACATAGAATAAACCTTTTATATATGTGTACGCTTGAAAAACGTCGTAACGTCGCAGACATATTATTCTTGACATAATTGGTAAAAGATTATATTTTATCTGCACAATTATTAGCCAACATTAGCTTTTGTACCAATACTAGGCTAAGATCGGTTAACCTCTTTAATTTTAAGTTTCATAGCACTAATTATGGTAAGTTTGAACCACTTTATAGAATGATGTCTCTATGCAACTTACACAAATCCCAAATTAACTTTCAACTAACCAAAGAATCTTTAAAAAGAGATTTATATTCATGCCATTGAAACTGCATTATCGATATATTTTATTTTTTTTTTAAATCGATGGTTAATTTTGATTTGTAATTTCATGCAGTTTGTTAATAATAACTATGATTTTAATGTCATATTCATATGTATTATTTAATTAAAAATTTTAGTTTCTTGTAATAAATTTTTATCTTTAACTTGTTCTTTTTTTTCCTTATAAATTTTAGTTTTGTTTAAATTTATAATGTAGTATTTACGAGTATTAATTATTATATTAAATGTCATAAATATTTTGTAAATTTTTATTTATAAAATTATTGTTTAAATTTAATAATTTTTTTTTTTTTAATTGAATTATATTGTAACTTGCTTGTGTTAAGTTTGAACTAAATAAATAAATATCCGCCACTAGACGACGTGACTGGAGGGAGTGCAAATTATCGAAAGAAAGTCTAGCTTCAAATGGAGGAAAACGTATAGGATCAGCCCAAGCATGGTTGCGTAAAGCGAAACGAATAAAGTTTTTTGGACCAATTCAATAGGTACGGCTCAAGTATTCAATTATAGGTCTTACATAAGTAGTAAAAAGTTGTTTAGTGATATAGGGATCAGAAAACTCTTTTGACCAACGCATAATAAATCTAAGAGTTGAGTTGGCTTTAATTATTATGGAGTTGCAGTGACTCTTAAAATCTAACCTACTATCAAGGATCAGTCCTAAATCAGAAGTACGATCTGTTTTTTTAATAAGTTGATCGTTGAGGACGTAATCATAATTGATTGTTGAGTTAGCTTGTAACCTTGAAAAGCTCATAGTTGGGCATTTGCTAACATTCAGTTTCAGATTGTTGTTTCTGCACTATGAACTAAATTGGATGAGGTCATATTGCAACAACGCAAAATCACGAGTGGAAGTTATAGTTTTGCAGATTTTGGTATCTTCAGCGAAACTAAGAAAACATGAGTGGGATAAACATAGGGGACTGTCATAGATTGACACTACCAAAAATAATCTAGACAGTCCAATAATGACCTAGATTGCTGCCTTGTGGCACTTCTGAATTTGCAACGTAAGTTGCAGAAATGGTAGATCTAAAAAGGATCTGGTATTATCTATATAACAAATTAGACGATAACCATTTAAGGCCTTGACTTGAAAATCCTACTGCTTTATGTTTTTGAAGTATAATTTTATAGGGAATTAGATCAAAGGCCTTACTGATTTCTGTGAATACCACATCAACTTGTTTTTTAGTTTCCATTGTATTCAACATATAAGAGACGAATTCAATCATATTAGTAACTGTGGATCTACCCTTTTAGAAACCATGTTGTTCTGGTGGAATAAATGGTTGATAATAATCAACAAAATACGAGCACATTATTTTTTCAAATATTTTGGAAATAGTTGACAGTTTAGCAATTGGTCGACAATTGCTTACATCGCAACGAGAGCCCCTTTCTTATGTATCGGGTTAATAAATTAAAGTTTCGAGGGCTCAGGGAAAGAGTCACATTGAATTGACAAATTAAATAATTTGCAAATGGGACCTACCAAATTTTGAGCACAAAATTTTAATATTATTGGTGGAACTGTGTCGGGGCGGTACGTGAAGTCATCTTTTAGAGCTAAGAGGTGAGGCATTAAGATATCTTTAGTTATTACAATGGTCTTGATGTCAATATTTGAAAGAGGTGGAAGAACTAGGTTATCTAAATATGACTGATTTGGCTTAAAAACCCCGTTGAGGTAAGTACTGGAGAAGAATTGTAATAAAATTGCGATTTAATTCTATCAATATAATTTTGATTTAAAGTATCAGATAGAATTTTGAATCTATTATAGATATCAAGAAAAGTGTTATAATGGACAATGGAATTAGTTTCCATATATTTTTCCATGAAGAATTTCGTTTGTTCCTCAGAGAACGCAATTCTTTAGACCATCGCGCTGAGTAGTTAGAGTATTCATGAGATTTTGTAGGAATTGCTAAGCGAAAACATGTTGTTAGCATCGCATAAAACCGTTTAAGGCTGATGAAACAGTTCCTCACTATTGAAATTAGAGTTGAGCCAAGTTTCAGACAAGGCTAGAATATCGTGCGGAAGAGTCATAGATTTTTTTTTCGCAGTTCAAATTATTTTATTAGCATTCCAGAAGGCCAGCTATTATGATTCAGCTATTATGATTTAAAATAAAGTGAAGTAAATTATCTGGAATAGCTAATCTTCGAAATTGAAATTGTTATTTGTTACTTATTATTTATTATATTTTATTTATTACTTATTATTTATCATTTATTATTTATTATTTATTAATTATTATTTATTATTTTTATTATTATTTTTATTATTATTTTATTATTATGTTTATTATTATTTTTGTTATTATTTTTATTATTATTTTTATTATTATTTTTATTATTTTTATTATTTTTATTATTATTTTTATTATTATTTTTATTATTATTATTATTATTTTATTATTATTATTTTATTATTATTATTTTATTATTATTATTATTACCGCTATTAGTACTGCTACTTCTGTTATTTCTATTATTATCATTAATATTATTGTCATTATTATTATTATGTTTATTACGATTTTTAATTACAAAGTTACTATTTTTATTACTAATATTATTATTACTATTATGGTTAGTAATTTTTCTATTATAATTATTACTACGATTATTCTTAGTTTTATCATTTTTACTTCTACTATTGTTGTTACTATTCCTATTATTATTATCACTATTATTACCGTTAATATTATTACTACTAATATTATCATTATCATTACTATTACTATTACTATTATCAATATTATTAATAGTACCGCTACTAGCGTTATTATTTTTATTATTATTATTACTATTATTATCACTACTAAGATTATTATTACCATTATTATTATTATGAATATTATCACTAATATTTCTATTATAATCACTATTATTATCTATTTCGTTATTACTACTATTATTCACAACAATATGGTTAGAAGACGAGTTCGAACTTAAGTTCGGAGATATATCAATTAGTTCTTCCGTAAGATGTATATTTTCGGGCTGAACCGGAAGGAGAGATTTTAGTTGAATTAAATCTCCATTTAGGTTGAAGGTTTGTTCAACCTCAGAACTGGCCCGTGTGAGTGGTTCCAACCCACTAGAAGCGAAACCAATTAGTATGCTCGTATCACTCACGATAGAGTCATTACAGTTATGAACTTGCAAGTTATTAGAATTTTTCAATTTATCGAAACTTTCAAAACCTATTTTTAGGGTATTCAATTTTTTGACCCAATTTTAACATGGACAGCTGCAAAGCTGCCGGAGAAGTTTTGCGGCAGGTTTCACAATACCAGACTAAACCTGGTCAATTTTTTACCTTATCCGCCAATGGTGCTGTAAGTTTCATACATTTAGGATGGAATAACCCCTCACAGCTACCAACACATGCACTTGTAGGCTCAGCATTTACTTCGCGACATGTGACCTTATTATACTTAGGCATTGTATGATATATGAAGAGAAAAACATATAAATAAATAATAAAAGTGTCAAAATTAAAGTCACCGGCGAATCAAATAGGTACTAAGCCGAAAATCCGAACAATTTTATTTGTAATATAATGAAATAAAATGAAAATTGAGAAAAAAAAATAAAAAATTGACAACCACCACACAGAAACTAATGTTGTAAACGCTTAATACTAAAACCGTGTTGTCAAGCTTTAGAAAAAATAAAAAAAAAATTAACTAAATTACAACAAGTTACAAGTGTATAAATAATCAAAAATAAACCGTTTGATTGAGAATATTTATTTACTATATTAAAAAAAAAAATTATACTTATCATATGTAAAACTTTTTAAAATTGAAGTATTAAAAAGTTAGGATGGAATAACCCCTCACAGCTACCAACACATGCACATACAAGTTACAAGTGTATAAATAATCAAAAATAAACCGTTTGATTGAGAATATTTATTTACTATATTAAAAAAAAAAATTATACTTATCATATATAAAACTTTTATTAATTGTTTTATTTAAATTAATAGTATAAATTTATTCACACATGCAGTAAGTTTATTTGATATTTACTCTAATACTTGATATTAAAAAATTTTAGAGAACGAAATAGAAATATATGTATAAAGATTTTGAAAAACGGGCAATCCTCGCATACATGAATGCATACATGAATTCATAAATACTCTGGAAAAAGGATCAACTTTGATTTTTTTACCAACTTAAATATGCTTCCTAATATAAAATCTCACATAGACAAATATATAAATACAATATAATAATATAATATATTTTACTTATATATTTTTATATTATCATACTTAAATCAGAAAGATCGGAAAAAACATTCAGAAATAAATTCGACTTAAAATATAATAGTATATGCATACACTCAATCACACAATTTTAGTTATATAATGTTAACTCAAAATTTAATAAAGGGAATTATAACTCACTTAATGGGTCATAACTCCCACTTGTCAAAGGACTTATGTCCCACTAAATCGCACACTATACTGTCTTTAATTTGTTAAAAATTATAAAGTTAACTGAAAGTGAAATAAAGGAAGCTACATAATATTAATATTTCGGGGTAAAACAATACAGAAAAACAATTTTATGCAGAAATAAATAACACGGCATTTAAATAAATAGTTCAAACAATTGGAAAAGTCTCAATTTATACTAGAATTAATTAAGTTATGTTAAATAAAAACAAAAACGAATCAAATAATGTAAACAATTGGAAAAGTCTTAAGCTTGATTCATAAGAGACGTAGAAAAAACGCAAAACTTAGAAAAACGCTTTTTATATTTTTAGCTTTCATAAAACACGCAGAACTATTTATTATTTTTTTTTATTTCTATTTACCTTCCAATCCAACCTCTTCTGCTATTTCCTTCCATTTTTTCAGCTTTAAATTTTTATTTCTGTAGCGAATATCTTGTTTTTTGACTGGCCAAATATTACTTTAAATTTTGTTTATGAATTCCATATCGCTATGCATGTTATCCATTATTTTGATGTATATATATTACGATATTTACGATATATAGTTACCATATCTCAAAAACGCATTTTAAAAAGTGAAAGGTACATTAAATTAATGTTTTTTTGCATTTCTGGCGTTTTACACGCTTGAAATGAATTAGTTCTATAAATTTAGTACATTTTAACTTATGCTAACGTATGCTTGTGGTACAAGTCCACTAAAATCCAATGAAAAATACAGGAGCGACTGTTCCAGAATGGACGGCTACCTGGTCTGCGTCTGAAACCAGAGGGGCGGCAGTAAGAAACCCTGGCTGTAGGTATAAAAGCATATTAAAGTAAAAAATAATATAATGTCTTATAATAGAAAAAATTTGGTATATCGAAGTGTCGGCAGAGACCACGGCTGCCGACGAGGGCTTGGTTGAATGTTTAAGACGTTCAGATGAGTTTTCAGTGGTTTATAATAGTAATAATAATATTAATAACATGTATAATTATTATAAATTAATAAACCCTTTTGTGAAGGGCTCGAAGATTCAAAGAAATCCACCGAACGAAACTGGAGTTGACGAAAATAAGAAAACCGAAGAGGGTAATAAAGAAAAAATAATGTTCCATGAAGGCAATATAAAGAAAACCCACGAGGGTAAAAATAAAAATCAAAGTTCGTTACTGCAAGGCAGTAATATTGAAGTCAACTCCAGAATAATTGAGTTAGAAATCTTGTGTAAAGATTTGCAAAGAGAAATCTCTCAATCTAAGGCAGAAAATTTTAAATTAAAAATGGAAAACAATAGTGTGCAAACGTATACACTGATACTAAAGTTGGGACATACGAAACGGATGAAGAAGAACTAATCAGAGAAACTGATTGGATTCTGAATACGAAAAGAAATCCGAAGAAACGAAAAGCGGATAAGTCTCCAGATGAATCCATGACACATCTTTGGAACCTCAAGAGGAAAAATTTAAAGAAAACAATAACGTCACTAAAAAATATAAACCTCCTCCGGTAATTTTGAGTAATATGAAAATATTCTCATATTATAAAAATAATAAAAGAAGAAAATATAAATGTTAAAGTCAACATGATGAATCAACTAAAAATTAATGTTGACAACTAAAATGATTATAGAGTTTTAACAAAATCTATAAATAAAGCGAAGTTGAAATGGCATACGTATGAAAACAAACTGACTAGACCAATTAAAGTTATGGTAAGAAATCTTCACCCATCATGTGAGCCAGAAGATATTAAAAAAGAACTTCTTAATAGAGGTTTTAAATGTCTAGATGTGACAAATAAAATTATAAAAACTAAAGATAAAAATATAAAGATTGTAACAAAGCTTCCACTGTTTATGACCTATCTTTTGACCATTCGGAGGAAATAAATAAAATATACAAAATAGAATATTTACAGCACATGAGAGTGAAAATTGAGGCTCTCAGAAGTAGTAAGTCCATTCCTCAATGCAAAAGATGCCAGAGTTTTGGACATACACAAAAATTCTGCCACAGACAGGGTAAATATGTAAAATGTGCTGGAAATCATAGACAATAGAATGTAGTAAAAAAGAAAATTTACAAGCCATATGTGTAAACTGCAACGGGGCACACCTTGCTAGTTATCGTGGTTGTTTGGTAGCAAAAAAATACAGAAAAAATATCAAAAACCCAAACATTCAAGTGTAATAAAAACACCGAAAAAAACTACACCGTTTATATCTAATTAAGTTGTGAATGGAGTTTTATACTCCCAAGCCTTAAAATCTAAAACAGAAGAAAATATTCTTACAGAGAAACAATTTAAGGTTATGAAACCTAAAAGTAATGACAAGGATGTGATGCACATGATGAAAAACTTATTGCTAAAAATTGATGAAATCTCCAAAAGATTAAATAAAATAGAAAAGAAATTCATTAATGTATTTCATGAAACGCCTAAAAGAATTGTAAAAAATGTATCTAGATAAAATACGTGTTGCAACTTGGAATTCGAATGGTGTCCTAAATAAAAAACTAGAAATTTTCTTAAGCTCTAGAAATATTGATATATGTCTGATATCAGAGACCCATTTGACAATAAACAAGGTTCCAGATCTAATTGACTTCTTTATAACCAAATGAATTTCAGGCAACTATATAAATCTAGAAGATAACCATGAAGAGTACAAGATGAAGGGTACTCTACACTAAGAGAAATAAAAGCAGGTATGCCTCAAGGCAGTATTCTAGGTCCTATATTGTACTTGCATTATACAAGTGATCTACCAGAAGTAGAAAATGTAACTGTAGCAACATTTACATTTTGGCAGTAGAATCGAATATTGATGAAGCTACAAAAAAATTACGAAAAGCAAGTGAAAAAATATGTTACTGGACTATCAAATGGAAAATAAAACTGTCTAAATCTGTGCATGTTAATTTTTCTTATAGAAATATAAAGAATCCACCTAAAAATAATTTAAACTGCGTATTTGTATCAATCGAAAATTCTGCAAAATACCTAGGAATGACACTGGATGTCAAGCTAAGGTGGAATGAACACGTTAAAAAGAAAAAACTAGAACTTGAAAATAAATATAGAGAAAATTACTGGCTCCTAGAGCGTAAGTCGAAAATACCAATATATAATAAAGTGTTAATTTACAACCAAGTAATTAAACCTATATGGTTATATGGCATTCAACTTTGGGGTTATGCCAAGAAAACGCATATCGAAAAAATACAATCTTTTCAGAATAAAGTCCTACGTAACATAGTAAGTGCTCCCTGGTATGTTTGTAATAGTGACATTCACAGAGATTTCAAATTCCCAAAGTTATAGATGAAATAAGTAGATATGCCATAAAGCATAAAGCTCGTTTAGAAGAGCATATAAATCTTGAAGCTGTTCAACTAATAAATAATCAAATTATTATAGGAAAGCTTAAAAGAAAAAGACCTTTAGAAGTACAGTATGAAGTACAGATTTATATATATTTTTATATTTATATTTATTTATTTTTTGTTTATAGTATGAAGTACAGATTTCCTTAGGGAAAGTACATAAAACCTATATTCAAAACAAGATAGCAAAAAATTAATGGTGACTAGTTTTAATAAGGGAAGGGTGTGGTTTAGTCGGTAAGAATCCGGCATACACTAATGGTACGGGCGGTCTGTATCTTTCGAAGATTCCACATCAATCCACTTGAAAAAAAAAAAAAAAAAGTTTGGTTGTTGTTATTTTTTTTGATTTAATCCTTTCTGTGTTGCAAATGGAATTTGTAGAGTAAGCCGACTGCAACATGTGAATATACAACATGTGATAGAAGAAAATCATCCACTAATAAGTCCACGAACGAATAATTCCACAAAACTACTTAATGAGAAAAAGCCATAAAAGAGAGGTTTACTCTACATTATATGCTAGTACGCATTTTATAATGAAATTATTCAGACAAAAATATTGGAAAATACAAGCTACGAAAATCATTAAACAAACAATTCATAGTAATTGTCACTTGTTTTAAAAAAAAAAGGCTGAAATGGGAATTGAATCTGTTAATGGGATTACACAAAATTCGGCCTTTGCAGCATATTATTATGAACCATGTGATTATTATGAACCATGTGATTATTATGAACCATGTGATTATTATGAACCATGTGATATTAAAAGTTAGAATATCAGCTGTCAGAAATTTAAAAATTCATAAATAACACGTAGCAGTTTTCATTTGTTTGGGTTCCGGAGCACCTGAAAATTGTACCAGATTTCATATCTCTTACAATTATCTCTTACTCTTATTGCATTTCTTAAATGACTTAGGTAGATAGAAGAGATTCATGTTCAAATATATACTCAGATAACGGTACGAATTTGTTGCGAGATTGGTTAAGTGAGGAGTTCTCATACCACAGATTTCACGCTTCATTCTAGAATATTTGCATAGACTACCTGAAGGATTCAAATGGGTCATTAAGATAGCTATTATTAAAATTACATTGTAGTAGGATTGTAGTACTTAATGTAGAAGAAAACTTACTACCGAATAAATCTCTGTTAGCAAGACATATCAATAGATACTCAAAATACATCCATACATATCATGTACATGATTTTTTTTTCTTTCAAAAATAATAAAAAGTATAAACAAATTTATTTGTTTCTAAAACACAAACAATATTTCGCACTTCCCCCTTATTTCTGACAATGACACAAATATGATAGTTTTATAGACAGTTATGGTGTTTTGCTGACCGCGTAGATGAATGTATAAGGTATTGTTTTCATACCAAAATTTCTACCAGTGATTTTTGTAATATATTATGCATTATTCAAAAGTTTTTATAAAAAATATTGTATTATTTTTAGTTTTCCGTTATCCTTTTTTAATTGTGAAAAAAAATTTTTTTATTTTTAATGTTCGTTGTGCTAAATTTTAAATTTAAATAAATTTTATATAATTATATAATTAAGTACTTGACCTTGTTGAATAATTCATTCTCCTTTTTACCGACTCCATACATAAATGTATAAGGTAGATATTGTTTTCATACCAACAGAGATAAATCGAACAAATACCATAAATGAATTGGATACCATAAATAACCATTATAACGAATTATTTAAAAACGAGGAAGAATGCAGTAGAGTAGACTGTGTCAACTCTGGGATACCCGTATGAACGTAATATATCCTGTTTCTATAAAACTTGATCATCTTTTAAAAACATTCAGATGTTTTAGTACCGAACTACAGAGATATATTTATGTAAATTGTGGAGTTGTATGACAGCTACCCGAATATATTGCTCCTAGCTTCATTAAGTTCCAACAAATGCAAGAAGCCTGAATCGGCTGCTTTAGACCAATCAAATTTTACAAAAGTTTTTGGCATGCAACTCGACACTTTTTCACTAAATTTCAGATAGCTAGCTTCAATATACTCTGAGTTATTTTCATTTAAAAAGAGAAGTTGTATGGCAGCTACACGAACCCGGCGGCCGAAAATGCTGAAGTTAAATAGCAAAACTAACAATTTTACAAAAGTGACGTAAAAACAAGTATCAACCTCCTAGCTCCTTTATTTTTCGAGTTATCGTGCGAACGGACACTGAGTTATTTTCATTTAATAAGAGAAGTTGTATGGCAGCTACCCGAAACTGTTGCACCAGCACAACCAAATTTTGCAGAAGTTGTTGCCATAAAACTTGATCATCATTTGTATAATTTCAGACGCCCCGCTTCATTAACTTCCAAGAGGTGCAAGAAGCCTGAACCGGCTGCTCTAGCCCAACCAAATTTTACAAAAGTTTTTGGCATGCAACTCGACACTTTTTCACTAAATTTCAGATAGCTAGCTTCAATATATACTGAGTTATTTTCATTTAAAAAGAGAAGTTGTATGGCAGCTACTCGAAACTGTTGCACCAGCACAACCAAATTTTGCAGAAGTTGTTGCCATAAAACTTGATCATCAATGGTATAATTTCAGAAGCCTAGCTTCATTAAGTTCCAAGAGGTGCAAGAAGCATGAGCCGGCTGCTCTAGACCAACCAAATTTTGCAAAAGTTGTTAGCATGTAACTCGACACCTCTTTACTAAATTTCAGATTCCTTGCTTCAATAGAGACTGAGTTATTCTCATTTAAACGGATAAGTTGTATGGCAGCTACCCGAACCCGCCGTACCAACACAACCAATATTTACAGAAGTTGCTGCCATAAAACTTGATCATCATATGCAAAATTTCAGAAACCAAGCTTGAATAGATACTGAGTTATTTCTATTTAAAGAAAGAAGTTGTATGGCAGCTACTCGAACTCGGCGGCCGAAAATGCTGGATTTAAATAGCAAAACTAACAATTTTGCAAAAGTGACGTAAAAAAAATGTCAGCCTCCTAGCTACTTTATTTTTTGAGTTATCGTGCGGACGGCTAAGGCTAGATTTAAAAACCAGATTAAAATGAAGCAAAAAAAATTTAGAACTAAAATTTATAAAAAAATTTGATAATACGGATATTGGGGTGCACCGTTAGTACCTATTTTAAAACCAAATGATACACATAAGTACACATTTGTGCAAATTATAATCTATAATTAAATCAATATCTTGCAGATACGAATTACTCACTTCCCTAAATTTCTGATATGTTAGTTAGATTACGAAATGGTAAATATTTTTAGCTAATGAGCACAATCAAGTAGAACTCGACAATGAGTATCCATATAGAGTGCACATATGGAGAATTTTAAAGTAAATAGGTTATCATGCGTAAAACCGGCAACGCTCATTATGTGGATTAAGTGGTTTAGTTAATTACTTTTTATTTAGATTTTTATACCAATTTGGCAACAAAGCAAACGATAAAGATTTCAAATGAACAAAAAACGCAGACGTTTTGTTTCAGTAAAATTGGCAATGAAATATGCTCAGATATGCATTATATAGTTTTCGTCTTACGATGCCTCAAATATGGATATAGCCGCAGTTTTATCACATATGTTTTCTGATAATACAAAAAGGACAATATAATTCTCTTCTAGTATGACAAAGTTAGAGATAAATTACTGGTTATAGTAAAAGAAGCTTTAGCCATTATTTTTGTGCGGTGAAGAGGAATTTATTTTATACTGAAAAGTGAGAAGAAGGTGGTGAAGGAAGAAGAATTCAACATTGAACACTTTTTGAAAGCTGTAAACAATACTCAATATAAAAACTTTATGCAGTACACCCGATAAGTAACAAGCTGTATTTGGGAATAGGGTTTCGCATTATGAAAAATAACCAAGAAGAAACTTCGAGCTTGGGAAGAAAAGGAGTGTAATTGTAGAGACTGCCGATTTCTACACTTATCTGCCCTAATTTTGTGTAGAAAATATGTGAATAAAGCAATTTATAAGTTTGATTTTTTCTAAAGAAAAAATCGTAAAACTTAAATTCATTTGTAATGATTGCTATTCGATATTCGTTTATACCTATCGTACGGGTATAAACAAACAAAGATTGTTTATTTATTATACTATTATAGTTGTAACGTCTTTATACATTTACATAATAAATGGAAGTGAACAAAATGAAATATGTAGTTGTCAACTTCCACGTGTACATTTGGAAGTTGACAACTAGTTTTTGAGTTAACTAAGAAAGCTAGAATCTTGAAATTTACACAAAATTTTTTGGGAGTAATTTGTAGGTTCCCTATTTTTTTTGGTTGAGTTTGGACCATAGTTCTAGAAATTATAAAATTCACCCAAATTATTTTAAAATACTAAAATATTAAAAAAATAATATTGTAAGCAGAGTGACAGGCTGTGAACATACTAACGGTTCGTACGGGTATCTAAGAGTTGACAAAGTCAACTATATTCTTCCTCGTTTTGTAAACATTTTAAATAGATGTCGCTATAGTTTTTTATTCAAATTCAATAATAATAATAACTAAGTAATTATTTTAATGGTAAAAATATATGAGGATTCATTGATACATCCAAGTTCATACATACGTCATACAAATAAGTATGTATATGTTTTTTTTTTTTCATTCTAAAATATTAAAAGTAAAAGCTAATAAAAACTGTAAACAAATACAAAACAAACAACATTAATATTATGTCCCTTTATGAGACAAAATTAAATTTTAATCAGTTAACTTATTATTTTTGACAGTTTCATTCCGTTCATTTATAAGAGTGTGTGTACCATTCTCAACCAATCAGATAACTATAAAAATTACTCAACTAATAAAAAGTTTGCTACACTTTTGGAACAAATGATATAAATGAACGGATTAAAATAACTCGATTATTATAAAATAATAAGCCTCAAGGGTAGTTTTTCAAATAACTTATTAAAAAATTATTGGCTATTTTCGTTTGACAACATTCATTCGTTCTCTCAAATGATCCAAAATTTATCACTATCGTGTCGACTGATACCAACAAACCATTATCATCATTCAGTGTTTTCTCTAAACAAAAGCAATAGAAGGTATCAGTTCACAATATGATTCTATTAGTTTACTACGAGATGGTAGCCTTTTGGTGTTAGGGAAAACACAAAATGTAGCTGACAAATTTATAAAAACAACCAATTTCGGTGGTTTGTGCAATATTTCTGCTAAATACCACGCCACACTTAACTCATGCAAAGGCACATTATTTCATAAAACAAAATTATAGAACATTTGAAAGAACAAGGTGTAACAGGAGTTTATAAATTTACAAAAAAATAAATGATAAGTATGTTCCCACCGGACTCATACTCCTTACTTTCAATTTGTATCACATTCCTTCAAAAATAAAATTTGCTTGGTACACTCTTCCGGTAAGAGAGTTCTTCCCAAATCCAATGCGATGCAAATCCTGTCAGCTTTTGGGCCATACAAAAAATAATTGCAAAAAGAATTCGGCACGTGCTAACTGCAACCTTCCTCCACATACACCAAAAGAATACTCCCGCACTATATGTGCCAACTGTTTCGACGAGCTCCCTGCCTCTTCTAATACTTGTTCACGTTTTCAATAAATGAAAGAAACCCTAAAAATTAAAACACAAGAAAAATGCACCATGGGTGAAGCCTGTAAAATATACAAACAAGGAAACCCATTTACAATAGACCCTAACAATACATTTGCAGATTCAATCAAATCGAAACTCAATAATACTTCGATAAAAGAAAATATAACCAACTCCAAAAAAGAAACTAAAAATAATCCAAACGACTCAACCTCCCATTTACTTAACGCACAAAATAAATCTTCTAGTTTTCAAATTGTCAGCAACAATCAAACATGCACTGATCCTCCCATCGGTAGTCATTCAATCCTATCTCCTATCTCTAGCTCTTCAACTAACAAAAATTTAACTCAATATAACAATCAAAATTTTAATACATCAAATAATTATACAACTAACAGTTTAAATAATAACAATTCAAATATATCCAACACTAATTTTACACCTAGTACTCTAATCAACACTTTAAATATTCCTTCTGACCAAAATAAAAAGAACACCAACAAAAACAATAATATAACAATAAATATAAAAACTCCATATATTGATATAGATTCATCCGATGATGAACTGTTATCAACTTAAAAAAAAAAATAATAATAATGATTTCTTATAGTAATACAAATATTACAAATATGAATATAATAATATTTTCTACAAAATTAAATTTAGCAGATTTTGATATTAATCAATAACAAAATTTGTGTTTAAAACAAAAAAAACCAAAACCGGTTTTAATTTTTGTAATTTTTTTTTTCTTTTTTCTCTTTTATATTATTACTTTGTAATTACTAAGCCTATGAATTTAAATATTCCACAATGGAATATGAAAGGGTACATAAATAATTATCAAGAAATAGAATTATTAATAAAATTACATAACCCTCACATTTTATGTTTACAAGAAACACATATTGCAAATAACACAGTGAAACTCCATTTTCCAAAACAATATCTCGAATTCTTTCACAACTTTTATTATAACACCAGAGCTAAACAAGGTACTGGTATGCTTATTCATAAATCTATCCCATTCAACCTTATACATATTAATACTTCACTATCAGTCAATGCTATTGAAATTAATCCTAAATTTCCAATTACCATAATTTCGATTTATATACCTCCTGATCAAACAATATCTAACGCTGATTTTAATAATCTTTTCTCATCAAAACTCCAATAATCTTAGCTCGTGACTTCAACGCTTGGAGTCCCTTATGGGCCTGATCCACTTACAATTCTAAAGGTAAAATTATTGAAAACTTTGTCCTAAATACCAACTTAGCAATTCTGAACAATGGTGGTCCAACAAATTTCTGTACACATAATACATTCTCTAACATAGTCCTTACAATTTTTCTTTCCCCCCATTCATATTCATTACATATATCTATATTCATATTATATTGTTTATTTTTTATTTGTAAGTAGATCCATACCTATACGCTTATGTACATAGTTTTACAAAATATTTTATTCTCTTATTATTTTACCTATACGCCGCCGCTTTACTCCGCACGCACCCTAAAACACTAGTATATTTGTTAAACAGATTCTAACTAAACATAATAAAAAGCAGGAATATTCATATAAAACACTTCATATAAAAAAACAACTTCGGGTTTTCATATAAAAAATGCCATTTTTTCATATATAAAATTCCATTTTTTCATATAAAAAACGGAAAGTTGGAAAATAATTAAAGACCTTCACAATAGCGACCATTATCCAATCTTAACAAAACTAGCGTTTCCTAGCTCTAAAACATATTTATACTCCAAACCCGTATGTTTTAATTGCAATACAGCAAACTGGTCTAAAAATGAAGACTCTATAATCAATTTGAACAACAGTTTACCTCAATTTGGAAATATTAATAAAGAAACAACCCTGATTCAAAAAATTATTCGCACAGCGGCAAATGACAGTATTCCACAAAATTGTAATAAAAAATTAGGTTGTAATATACCGTGGTGGTCTGTAGAATTGAAAAATCTTCGAGAACAAATACAAAAGGCATGGAAAAAATATTGTAAAACACAAACTTCAAACAAACCTAATTGAATTTATTAACCCCCCATTATTAACCCCAACACCCCCATTACAAAAATTTAGAATAATATTAAAGTATTAACCTCAAGCTACACTCCATTTATAGTAAAAATTTTATTGAAATTTTTTTAAATATTTTTGTTATTGAAATTTCAATTTAATGAATATGAACTCGAATCATATTTAAAAACACTTAAAGGCTCAACTACAGGTATAGATAAAATTACTTATCAAATGATTAAAAACTGTCCCAACTCATATAAAGTAAGAATTCTTAAGCTCTTCAACAATATTTTTGAAACCAGCATATAATACCTTAAGTATTCAAAACAGCCACCATCATCCCAATTAGGAAGCCAAACAAACAAATAGACGAATTCTCAAGCTACAGACCAATCTCACTACACCATGCTTAGGGAAAACTCTTGAAAAAATGGTCACCAAAAGACTAATGTGGTTACTCACATCAACAAACTCAATAAGTCCGAATCAAGTTGGCTTTAAAGCAGAATCCTTGACAATTGATGCCCTTTGATGACAATTGATGATGATGAATTTTTCATAGATCACTTAGCATGCAAAAATATTTCGTCAAAAAACCACTTATCAATACTATCAATTGACTTTGTAAAAGCTTTTAACAAAGTAGGTATACATGTAGTATTGGAAAAATTACAAGATTTAAGAATAGGTTCCAAAATGTTTGGCTATATAAAATCCCTCCTAACAAACAGACAATTTCGTTGTAGAGTAAACAACACTGTTTGTCCCACTTATCCGCTCTTCAATAGAATCTCTCAAGGCTCCCCTTGAATAAGGAGTGTTTTCGGTTATATTATTTTTAATAGCTTTTGAAGACATCAACAAAATCATCCAGATTGAAAAGAACCTCAAACAATTTACCGAGATTTTGAAAGCAATAGACAACTGGTCAGAATTCTCAGGAGCAAAAATATCGGTAGAAAAAAGTAAACATCTACATATCTGCAAAAAAATTAATTGTGATAACATAATAATGAATTTTAAAAAACAAAATATTAATAATGTAACAGGATTAATTTTTGATTGTAAACTTAGCTTCAATTATCATTGTAATTACTTAAAACAAAGTCTAACGCCAGGCATTATTAAATACCTCGCATCCTCGAACAGTCACATGCATATTAATTCCCTCCTATATATGACAAAATCAACTTTGTTTCAAAAATTAACTATGGTCTGACTATTTCGCGCTGCGTTAAGATCAAGCTTAAGAGCATTTAGAGCAACTCCAACTAGAAACCTATTAGCCGAAGGAGGTTTTCTTACAGTTGAAGATCGAAAGGAATATCTTACAAGCCGTCTTATTAGTAAACTATTCTGTAACTCAAAACACATCCTACATAAAGAGGTTAATGCAATAAAATCCAGAAAAAGAAGCATATCAAAAGAATCAAGTTCAATTTCAATACTCAACACATAGGCAAAACTACAGAACAACATTAAACCAATAGCTGTCAAACAGTCGAATCTCCTTACATGGAATTTACCAATGATCGTATTCATTGTTGAGTTTTCGCGCCACAACAATGTACTCCAAACAATGTTTTCCAACAGTTATTTAAAGAATACTCCATTAGTCTGAAAAAAGAATACTAGAAAATAATTTTTACCGACGGGGGTCTAAACGGAACATAACACGCCTTTTGCAGTGGTGAAAGAAAATGGCGTCACCTTCGTACAAGGTCTTCTTCCACAGTGTGGAAACTTTTTCGAAGCGGAATTACAAGGCATATTATCTGCATTACGGTTTGCAAAAAATAACAAAGGGAAGTATCTTATATGCACTGACCGCCACTTAAGAAAATCAGTAAGCGAAACCGGTCCAATAAATTTAGTAAAGTAACTTCTTCACCTACTCAAAAATAAAGTTAAAATAATGTGGATTCCCAGTCACATAGGAATACCTGGAAACGAGTTTGCCGACCTAGCAGCAAAAGCAGCAACCAATATGCCACTTCACACATTAGTGCCTTCTCCAATAAATCAATAAATACCAAGGTCTCAAAAATGATACTTAATAGTAAAAAAAATGAATGGGCTAATTATTCACACCAATACAAAACAATAAACAAAACACAGACCCCTAGCAAGTTACAAACTACGACAACAACCAAAATGAACAAATGCTACACCAGATTGCGTCTCGGACACACCAGCCTGACCCACTCATATCTCCTCAAGAATGAACCTCAACCCTTATATCAATTTTGCAACCAATTTCCATTAACGATCCAGCAGATCCTTTCCGAATGCGCGGGACTTCTCCAAACCCGTCGCAGTAACTTTAATAACAAAAATCCTATGGAAATCCTAACTAATCCAACAGATCATAATATTAGAACCCATTTATGACTTTCTCAATAATCTCAATTTAATTAATTTAATATAATATAAAACAAAATAGAAAATAAATAAATAATAATAATTACAAAAAAGCCGATAGCCCTAGCAGCTAGAGCTTGAAAAAAATAATGTTAATTGTAATTTTAATTACGTTTAATAAAATATAATAATATTTTTTTAGTATTTTAAAATAATTTGAAATCGGCGAGGTACCCGAAGTTTTGTTCGGATCTCAACCAAAAAAATAGGGAATCTACAAATTATTGTAATAATATTTTGTATTAATTTCAAGACTCTAGCTTTCTTAGTTTTTGAGTTATCTTGTTGACGGACAAACGGACGGACTTAGAATTTCATTCTGATCCGATCCATACCTTTTAAGGTATATCTAGCTGATTTTAAGGCGATTCTATTAGACACAATTCTATTAAGACACAATTCTATTAGACACAATTCTACTAGCACAACTCCACTTGGTATAATTCCCCTCGACACAATTCCACTAGACACAATTCCACTAGCGCAATTCCACTTTTAATTAGTCCAACGTTGGACTAATTAAAAGTGGAATTGATTATATTATATTCATTAAATTATATAATATTTTCAAAAAAAACAAAAGAGATATAGTTTATTAATAATCATTAGTAGAAAAGAAAGTTAATGAAAACAAAGATAATAAAACATAATGAAAAAAAAAAAACTATTTAGAAAAAATCAATTTTCGTTATAGCTGCAATAGTCTTCATGTAATCAAATGGATCATAATTATTAAAGTTATTCGCTACACGAGATATATGTTCTGAAACATCTTTGTATTTTTTCTTTTGCCTCTCTCGCTTCTCTTTGATTTCGTACCTGCTCCCTTCCAAATTCCATTTCGCCTTGTTTTTTTTCTAACGCTTTCAAAAGTTGTCAAATGTTTGGACCACTAATATTAATTAAGCGGTTTAACGCATTGTTGAAACCCTCTTCAATATTGTTTGTTTTATTGCCACCGTTTCGTGCCACTTCGTAGAAGTTCCATAGCTCACAAGAAAAACCTGGTTTTCTGCGTAACCCATTAGGACAAAATAAACCAAAGTAATTACTCTCAAAGTAGTTGATTAAATCATCATCATCTTTCAGCAAATTGTTTTCCATTAAAATTTTATAATATCTTTCTTGATGTTCAATTGGAATTAATGCAATAGATATTAACATTCGTACCTCGAAAGCGAAATTGACATCTGTATTTAATTTTAGATCCAATGACACCCAATTGATGTTAAATTGATTTTTGCAAATGGAAAAAACAGCAAATCACCTGTGCACCTTTCAAAATGTTTGTCAAAGTTTTGAGCATTGCCATTTCAAAGTCGATATGAATTTTTTTTTGGGTTCAATAGATAAATTTGATTTAATAATTCAAACATTTTACTATATATGTTTCACTAGTTTTACTACACAAAAGTGTGTATACTAATGGCATAGGAACTCCTTCATATAACCCGTGAATAATATATAGCTGTGAAAATATCTTTGGGCAAGATTTAAAAGTTCCGTCCATAAGATATTCATCACAGCGACTTTTGTTCTATATAAAATTATACAATTTTTGATGATACATGGATTATCTGAACCAATACCCTTTATTAAAAACAAATCGCCCTTTTTAGTGAATTTATATTTTTCTGGTATGATTAAATCCTTTAAAAGAAATGGAATTGGCTCATAAATGTCACTTTCGTTTTGTCGTACTTTTCGAATAGTTCTTTGCATTGATCGTTTGAGTGGCATATAAAAAGAAGGCGAAACTGTTGACACTACATTCGTCAATATTTCCTGTGTTGAACCTATATTTGATATTTTGCTTTGCTCTCGTAAAATTTGCATATTTTTTTTTGATTCAACGTCTGCAGTATTCGCTTGATAATGGTCTTTTAATTTTTTAAAAATTAATGCATTTAATGTATGAATACGCGCATTACATTTTGTTGTGTAATAACTACTGCATCTTCCATATTTTTCCCATTAGTATCTTTCCCGTTTTGTTCAAATATATATCCATCTTTTAATATTGCTTCTTTTCCTTTCTCAGTTTTTATTTTTTGATAATCCATAATAATTAATTTTTATGTTTTAATGTAAACATAAAATATTTGACAATAATTTATAAATTTAATTAATAAAATTATAACATTTTTATAATTATTCAAAAATTCAAAGTAGAATTATACCAAGTGAAATTGCGCAAGTTGAATTGTTCCATAGCGGAATTGTGCTAGTGGAATTGTGCCTAGTGGAATTATGCCTAGTGGAATCGACCGGTTACGATAAAAAATTATACAAAATTAATTTTGGTTGTAAGAACTGCTGTATACTCAAATTTAAGTATATGAGAAGAAATTGAATTCAAAAAAGAATACAATTAGAAAAGTTTTCTAATCGCTTCAAATAATATACAAACATTCATACATAAATGCAACAATTTAATAGAAAAGTAAAAAACCACAACAATATTATATATTTGAATTTTAAAGAGACTCGCCTGCTGGTTATACATAAGTGCATACTTAATACTTAGATACATATTGATTATTAATATCAGATCAATATCATTCATCATTATTTTCAAATTTCAATGCATATTAAAATAATAACAATAATAAAAATTTCAATACATATTGTTCTAAATGATGATTTTTATCAATTTTTAATTTTTTTCTTTTATACATGCATAAGTTAGAGTACATTACATACATAGCCAAAGAATAGTTGAGCCGTTGAGATCGAGTTGAGTCGAGTCGAGACTCCTGACTCGAGAGGAAAAAAAGAACACACAATTTTAAAGTGAGTAAGTCTCTTATAATTTTGTTTCTTTTTTTGTTATTCTGTTCTGTTGTATACGTTTTGTTACTACTACCGACTATCGTAGGTACCATACTACTGTCATGTAAATATGAAATGTGTTGTTTATGTTTTTTATTATTAATATTATGTATAGGTTTTATAGTAGAAAAATCGTAAAAAATATGTAGTTACTGATGTTCAAAGCTTGAAACGGAATTCATAATATGTAGTATGTGGCTGAAAACTACTAAATTATAATTATAGATGTATAAATTAATATTTATACATATTCAGTTCTAAGTATACATATTAAGTTCTATTTATACATATTAAGTTGTAAAATAAATTTAGAATATTAAAATTTAAAGTTAAAATAAAGTTTTAAGCATTACAAAGTACTACTGTTACAAGTTAGAAGTTTTTACTATCTATTATATCAAAATGACGTTAATTAGGAATTGTTGCTTACGAATTTGCAAAAATACTTCGAAATAAAGAATAAGAAAATCAAGGAAATTTAAATTAATCCACCAAAGAATATTGCAATTTAATACTGATTCAAAATATTAAAATCAGTATTGTGAAAGGAATATCAACGTATTAAAGTGGAATGATGGTGTAATTGAATATACACAAGTGCCAGCTGTTCTAAAACACTAGTTTGAACCTTTTGAAAAAATGTTCGTAAGAGGAGAGCAAAAAACAAATTTTTTAAAAAAATATTTTGTTAAATCAAATATAATAGATCTTACATAAGATATGACATCGCTACAAAAAATTGACGACTTTATATCAATGTGTCCTATACACAATAACCCAACAAGTTTTAACTTTAGATGTGCCGCTAAAAACTGTTTAAATATATATATGTATTTACTAAAAACGAACAAATTATAAAACAAAGATACATTAAAAATAAAAATGAAAAACGTACGATTCAATTTTTTTTTTATTTACATATTTTTAACATGTACACATGGATTTTTCATATAGCTTATAAAAAAAAAAAAAACATTATGTACCTATTTTTATACTCATACCTTTATTTAATATTATTATTCTGCCTAAAAACAAAAATCACTCAAACGGAACCCCCTATTTAACCTACAATAGCATAATGGTTAAAGAGTTCACATTTGTAAAATTTATATTCCAATCAAATCCCCTTGCATTCAATATTTCTTTTATTCTATTTTCAATTTATCTTTTACTTAAAACAATATTCATCATTCCGCCTCTAATAATTAAAATTAATTCCAACGCTGTCTGAGATAACTGTATTCAAAGTTTTTCGTAAGAGTATATGTTTTTAAAAAGAAAATCATATATTTTTCCGTGAACAACATAAGAAGAGAACATTTTAAATATTAAAATTATATGCTAACATTTTAAATATTAAAATTTTTCAAAACCGTATAAAATATTAAATAAAGTGTAATGTTTAGTCTATTAATTAATTTTATTTTGTCAATTAAATTTATGTATATTAAGTAGTCTTAAGTTTACATTTGTAAGTTTTGATTAAAATTAAAATTGTATTTGTATTGGTTTCCTTTGATTTTTGCTCCAGTTATGAAATGTTTATACATTATAATTTTTAGTTAACAAAATATAATTATGCTATAGTTGTAGTATTTAATTCGTAGCACTAAAATATAATCATTATTATTGCAAAACTTATAAATTTATATAGGTACAATAAACAGTAATTGAATTGAATAAAGTGTAATAACAAAAATAAAATCTGAGAAAAATAGTTTATATGTACATCTTTATATGTATGTATGTATATCTATATAATTTAAAAACGTTAACAGTTATTAAAACATTTATAGTTACTGTTTCTATAATTTTTAATTCAACAAAATATTTTTTTTTAAAGATTTTCTTTTTCATATTTTCACATATTCCTTTCCATACGCAATCATTCATAAAAGAAAACCTTTTGGTAAAGTAAAAATAAAATCTTTTAACATTCATTCGACAAAAAATAATATTTAACAGCATGTATGTATATCGCATACAAACACAAAAAAAATAAAACTCAAAAATTCTTTCTGTAATAATCGTTCGTTGATTGACAGTCAGATGATTTATTTCTCTCTCTTAAACTCTCTTAAAAGCTTTTTTATTTTTTAACGTGTATGATTGTATGATGATATTAGACCCATATATTACGGTTTTATTTTTAAAAAAAATTTTTATATGAGAGTGCACATCTAGTTGTATTCATTATCTTTGGTATGACGATATTAGACCCATATTATGGGTTTTATTTTTTAAAAAAATTTTTATATGAGAGGGCACATCTAGTTGTATTCATTATTTTTGATAATGCATACATCAAGACGTATCAAATAAACGATGAATTTTACATTACTTTACTCAGTGATTCATCTTTGAATTATTATACGGAAAACACATTATCAGCTTTTGCAAACAACTTAAATATGCAAGTCATTTTGGATTCAAAATGAAAAGTTGGTATTTCTGAATATACAATTATATAAATGATTTTATTCCAAATGCATATGGAGAAAACCCGGAAAAAACAATTACAATTAATATCCGAGGTGCGGAAGTTAAATATAATAGTAATTGTACAACATACATTCCATACAGATCTTAGAACAAATTAAGTGTGATTGGAAAGCATTTGTTTTACCAACACTAATACAAAATATACAACCATTGGATGGATATACAAAGACAGAATGTGAACATCAACTTGTATGGCAAATTTATAATTATATTTCTAAAGATATATAAATTCTAATATATATTAAATCTAAAGAATCAGCATCGCAAGTTGGAGATTTAATTAAAAATTGTGTTAATAATCCAAAAGTGGAAATAAAGTTACCCTGAGAAGGTTATTTTACAATAGACTTTTTTATTAAGGAATTTCCAAATTTTAAAAAGCATAAAAATAGAATTGTAGAACTATATAAATCATATTTAGAAACATTATACTTGATACCAGTAATTAAGTCTGATATTATATTTCATTATACTGATAGAATTGTAGAACTATATAAAAATAAAATTGTAGAACTATATAAAAATAGAATTGTAGAACTATATAAATCATATTTAGAAAATTTGTACTTGATACCAGTAATTAAGTCTGATATTATATTTGTATATACTGATATTATTGAACCAAATAAAATCGTTGGAGATAATACTATATGATGTTTAAAAGTAATAACGATTAAAAATGTACTAGCCGGTGTAGGACACGCCAGTCTGGTAATAAATATTGGTTAATAATACTGGTATCTTAGTAATTTAGAAATAATATTGTTTTTTTGTCACTTAACTTTTTAATGAAATAAAACGAAATATCTTTCTATTCTAATATAGTTTTTATTTATCTTAAAAACGTTTTTTAAGAACTACGCTCCCTTCATCAGTATGAATACTTTTACAATAAAAATAAGAATAAATTTAAATAAACGTAAAAACGTAGATAACAACACTAAGAAAATTAAAAAAAAAATTTGTAGTGGGGGTTTGGTGGCGACACCTACCCCCAATAATAATCTTGTGTTTTGGTACAGATGCCGCTACAACCCATTTAAAATGCGCTGGATGGACGTTCGATAAGCCGAATATAAGAAAATCTGATAATAGTGGTTCAAAAGAACGTGAAAAATTATACCAAAGTAACAATGAACTAATGCGTAAATTAAATCTAGATATGTTTAAACAACTTACATTTCTCATAAACAATATTGATGTTCGAATTCTCCTAAAATTAGAATAGCCAGAATCTTACCTTTTTGAAGATGATTCTGATGAATCTCAACTGAAAGCTAGTTTATTTATGGACATATAACTATTAATCAGAAAATTGCTTTGCAACATTGTATTCAAATGACATTCTAATAAATTATAATTCTATTATATAAGATTCAATTAAGCATATCTTGAAATAAAAAACAGCTTTGCAACACTGCAGTCATAACAAATTATAATGCATCTAAATTGGATACGTTCTTAAACCTATTATGATTTAAAAATAATTCTTTAAAAAATTCCTTCAAATAAAAAATTACATTTCTACATTGTAATCAAACATTTAATAAATTATCAAATTTCAAAAAACATTTTAATAAATTGTAATTATTCCATCTAAATTGCAATTGAGACTAATCAATTTGAGATTATTATTCGATTATTTAAATTTAAAGCTATTTTTAGCACACTTCCAAAAAAAAAGGCCTACTAGTTTCACACTGTCCGTCCGTACGTCCGTCTGCTACCGAAACTTCTACACCCTTAAAGATAGAGAAATGAAATTTTTAACCATAAAATTAATATCATAAAAAAATTAATATTGTAGAACAACTTTTTCATGTAGCTCCATACATTTCTGATCTACAGTTCCTCAAAATTTGAAAAAATCCTATTTTTAAATGTGTAGATCTCAGGTTCTGCTCAACATTTAATTTAACAACATTCAATTTAAAATCGTTATTCGACAGCAATTTTTTTTACTTTTATAAATCAATATAAAAATTATACTATTGTTTTTAATTGCGAAAACGAAATTATATAACTCTCTTTGAGGTAAGAAAGAACTTTTAGAATTCGTGTAAGTTCTCTCAGAATTTTTTTTGGACCGGGCTCAAAAACTGAAAATTTTTTATTTTTAAACACCTGCAAATTAGGAATCTGTACAGATTTTTCATCGGCAAGAAATAAAAATTAAAGTTCCAGTAACATATTTTTAATTAATTAATAATATTTATAATTTATAATGCACACATATAGATATAATTTTACATTTTTTTTTTTTTACGACGGTTGGTGGAAAACTCGAAAGTCACCAAGAGGAACTGCACGTGCTTCCTCAGGGTAGTGTTGGACTTTAACCAACCAAAACCTCCCCCCTTTTAAAACCAAACTTTAGGATGGAACCTTTAATACAAATGTACAGTTTGGTTTTGGGGATAGAGATGTGGGAAGGATAATTGGGGAAATTGGAATTGGAAAATTTGGATTATGGGGGATAGGTAGGAAAATTTGGAGGGACATTTTGAAGAAAGATGTTAATGTTCTTCTTAAACTTAAGAAAATCGTACACATAGGAATTACCAACTTTAGGGAACACTTGCGATGGTATATGGTTCCACAAAGGGGACGTGCGCGCATGACAAAAGAATTTTCATAAACTGTATTTCGCCATCTTGAGTACTCTACATGGTAGGGATGAGTATCTGTTGCTCTCCTTGTTTCTCATTCGAAAACTTTGAGTGGAGGCATTAACTATTTTATTTCTTTACAACAGGTGTTAATCCCTACGAAGTATTTATAAAATAAGGTCAGTGACCCAACTGTGTGACGATGGCTTAGTGGAGTGAGCATTGAAGTTACACTGGGGTCGTTGATAATACGAATAGCCCTGTTTTGCACATTATCTAAATAATCCAGTGCTGTTTGAGGCCCTGCAGCCCAAATGTGTGTATTATACACCATTTTCGGCCTAATGTATGTTTTATAGATATTGAAAAGATCAGATGCAGGAAAAAGAAAGTTTTGCAGGGATACAAAAAACCCAAACATTTAGCTACATCCTTAGCTATACCAAAAACGTGATTTGACCAAGTCAATTTCTGGTTTAACCCGATGCCCAGCATGTTTAAATCCGTTGAATGCTGCAAGACTTCTCTCTAAAATAGTAGGTTAGGAACAGTAAGTAGTGGCTATTTTCCACGAGATCAGACAGCATTGTGTTTTTTTCGTGTTGAACTCAACTCTGTTGACTTCACCCCATTTTGGGATTTTTGCTAAATCGTTATTTAGCTCACTAATAGTGAAATTTTTCGCTGTTGTATTAATTTGGTGATTAATTTTACAGCGGCTATGAAACTCATAGGAAGCTACAAGGGTACTGTTGTCTGCGAAACTATGAATCGGATTGGAGGTTAATGATAGTAGGTCATTGATAAATATT
The DNA here is from genome assembly GCA_947095535.1 of Poecilobothrus nobilitatus. Taxonomy (NCBI): domain Eukaryota; kingdom Metazoa; phylum Arthropoda; class Insecta; order Diptera; family Dolichopodidae; genus Poecilobothrus; species Poecilobothrus nobilitatus. Next base: position 165,972,352 of record OX352772.1, on the reverse strand, counting down.
AAGAAGAGAGTTGGGGATAAAACTGATCCCTGGGGGACACCAGCATTTATTTTGAATTTGTCAGATGAATATCCATCGACCAGTACACGAACCGTGCGATTCGAAAAGAAATCTCCAATCCATTTTAGAAAGACTCTACTTAGACCTAATGCTTTGCATTTTGCCAATAGAGCATCGTGCCAAACTCGATCGAAAGCCTTAGAAATATCAAAAGCCACAACAGTAGACTCACCAGAATGATGAAGGTTGCTGCTTAGCTTCTCACAAAGGTAAGTCATGAGATCACCGGTTTAACGACAGGCTCTGAACCCGTATTGATTATCATGAAGCAAACCTTTGTGGTCCAGGTATTTCAGAAGCTTTTGATTCACTATTTTCTCCATTACCTTGGAGAGGACAGAAGTTATAGCAATAGGAAGGTAGTTGGAGGGATCGCTTTAATTACCTTTTTTGGGAATTGGGAAAACATGTGCAACCTTCCATTGAGGATGAATACCCGAAGTGAAGGAGAGATAGAAAAGGTTGCGCAGAGGTTTTGAAATAGTAGAGTAAGTATTTTTAAGCACCATGGTGGTTATACCATCTGGACCGGCCGACTTATTTGTATAAAGAATTTTTAAAATTTTTATCACTGCCCGCGTGCTAAAATAAATTTTACCGAAGGAGCAGCTAGCTCCTGAAACAGAAGGTGGCACCTGAGCTGACTGTGACAGTGTTGAATTGAAAGCGAACTACTTGCCAAACTAGTTCGCCTTCTCTTTAGAATCTGATACGGTTCTGTTATTATTATCAATAAGTGGTGAAAAGGAAGACCCTCTAACGTCTTCCTTTAGACTTTTGGCAAATGATTTTTTTTTTATTTTAAAAAATATATAATAACTATAAAAGTGAAAAAAAAAAAAAAAAAACAATAGCAGATAAATTGGATAGTTATAAAAGCTAAAAAAAAAAAAAAAAAAAAATTTCTTTCTCTACTTTACAAACAAGTTATAAATTAATTATTACAATAGTGACTATAAAAATTATTATAACCCAAAAAAGTGATCGAAGAGGGAAAAGAAAGCATATAAAAAATAAAGAAAAAGAAAAAAAAAATCAAACAAAAGTTCGATTTATTATTATTATATATTTTAAACCTATAAATACAATTTGAGACATGGCAAAAGTGTGTCCGGTATGCAGTATCTGTGTAGTTACTAGAGGCAAATCGAAAGGTTTACAATGTAGTGGACCGTGCCAAAATTTTTTTCATACAAATTGTGGCGAAATTGCGGACGAGCTGTTTCAAGCTGTTAAAAATGGTAGTGCTACATGGAAATGTCCAGAATGTCCCACCAATAACGAACCTGTTGAAGAAACTTACGAATCTGAGGCAGAAGATAAAAGTGATGAAGTTTTTGATCAACTTACTACATTCGAACCAAAAAATTGTACGGATGAAAATATGGGAACATTTTTAAAAAATTTAGGTTTGGTCATTTTGGATATAAAAAATTCACAAAATTTTCAAACTTCGCAAATCCAAGATATAATTAAACAAAATAAGGAAATTAAAAAAGAAAATGTTTTTATAAAAAAACGTTGTGCGGAAACAGAAAAAAATGTCAATGAATTACAACAAAAAGTGAATAAATTGGAGGCGTTACAGGATGAAAAATATAAGGAAGAAAATAAAAATGATATTATTTTGGCTGGACTTCCGTCAAAAATTGATGACCCAATTGATGTGGTTCTAAAAATTGCAAACAAAATATCTGCCAATATATCTGCAACTGATATTATAAAAATAAACACAATAGACCAAAAAGCGAGAGAAAATGGAAAATTAAAAGGAAAATTGTATGTGGTTAAGCTCAAATCACAGGCAGGAAAAAATGAGTTACTTACGAAAAAGCAAAAATATAAACATTTATTTACCACAGAAATCAGCATTAAAAACCAAGATAGCCAGGTCAATAACGAAATTTTCTTTCGTCAACATCTATCAAAGCTGCAAACAAATTTGTATTATGAAGCTAAAAAAATCAAGTTGTCAAATGATTTTCAATTTCTATGGGTCAAGAATAACCAAATTCTTTTACGTAAGAATGCCACAAGTAAAATATATAAAATTTCTTCCTTCAATGATATCTCATATATTAAAAATACTTATAACATTAGTTAATTTAAATTTAATTCAACTTTATTTTGTTTTATCATTAATAATCAATTACATTTTGACATATTATTATTTAATAAGTAATTTTATAATATCACTTTACAAAATAACAGGTGTTTTTAAAGCAACACCTTACAAAGCACTATTATGGAAAAATGTTATCAATGATAGGCTTTATAATAGTTTATATTTACATATAATATTGTTTGAACAAAAGGCCAAAACTATAAAAAAAATTCATAATCTTAGATTTACAATATTAAAAAACTGTAACACTATAATTACATATTACAATTACATAACAATTTTTAAAACTACGTTATATATAATCTATAATCTTAGAATTATTATAACAAAAACCTACAGTATAATTTCATATAGCTATTACATTATTCTAAAAATTACTTTTTACAATTTCACACACTACCTTTTCTTAGAAATAACAAAAACTTTTTTTTTTTTATTTATCAAACAGAATCTCAAAACAAAACTTTTTTTTTTTTTTTAAAAATAATAACTTGACATATAAAATTAATCTTAAACTATTACAAATATTATTTTTTTTGAATATATATTTTTATATATTCAAAAGGTACTACATATTTTTATCACATTACTTAAAATTATTTTGTTTATGTTTTTTAAATGGACTTAGACTTGGATGACAATTCTGACATTTATGATGAATTAAGAGTAGATTATTTTTCAGGGGTAGATAGTAGTATGGTGAATATGAAGAGTGGTGAATATCAAACAAATTTCAATATTTTATATCTAAACATACAAAGTTTGAGAAATAAACTATACAATTTAGAAACATTCATAAAAACATATGAATGTAATATTCATGTCCTAGTATTAACCGAAATATGGATAAATGAACAGGAAAATCAATTTTTTAATATAGAAGGGTACAAATCATATTTTTCAAATCGCGAAATGTCGTATGGAGGTGTTGCGAATTTCTTAGTAATAAATCTTGTCGAACAAAAAATTAACATAGTAGGAATATATCGATCGCACGAAACAAATATTAACTCTTTTCTTGAAAAAATGGATGACATATCAAGTAATTATAAAAATTCAATGATCTTTGGAGACTTTAATATTAATTTACTAAATAAAAATAATCAAGAAGTTATGAATTATGTAAAAGTATTACTATCTAATGGTTTTATTGTGTATAATAAAGTTGCCAATGATTTTGCAACTAGAATAGGAAAGACATCGAAAACAATCATTGACCACTTTATTACTGATATTGTCAAATACAAATATGATTTTCATATTATAAACACATTTTTATCAGACCATAAAATGTTTTTCATAAGTTCTAATTTTAAGCCCATAGAAGAACAAATTGAAAACTTTATTACCGTCCTGAAGTATGAAAAATTAGCTGCAGACAATACTTGGAATAAGTTAGTTTCAATCGGGAACTTCGACGATTTTGTATTTGAGATAAGTTCTTTAGTGAGTAAATATACCAGAATTGTTAGAAAGAAAAGGTCTAAAGAAAAAAATGAATGGATGACAGACGAAATTAGAAACGTGATTAAAATTCGAGACTCTTTCTTCAAATATAGGAAAAAATATCCTAACGATGAGCATGTTAATAGATTATATAAATTATATAAAAATAAAGTAAATCGGCTCATAACACATTCAAAAAAAAAATTTTATTCTGAACAAATTAAAAGAGACCCATGCAATAGTAAAAAATTATGGGATTTATATAAAAGGGTAATATTTAACAAAAAAAAAGACAGCACGAACAATCATATTAAAGGGCTAGAAATTAATGGGAAAGTATTAACTAAAAAAGAAGAAATTTGTGAAGTAATGAACGAATTTTTTATCAATGTAACCAGGGAAATAAATGTTGACAATGATCCAATAGACCACGAATACCTAAATAGTTTTAGACGAAACCCTAGCTCTTTATTTGATCTAACACCCACCAGTAGTGAAGAGATATCGAATGCAATTAGCAAGCTGAAAACTGCTGCAGCGACGGGTTTCGATAATATTTCCATGAAATTCATTAAGAAATTCCAGGAGCGACTAATACCGCTTCTTACCAAATTTATAAATAGTTCTTTCCTTTCTGGTATTTTCCCAAACTCATTAAAAACTGCAATTGTTACTCCAATATTCAAAACGGGGAATGCCAAAGATAGGACAAACTACAGACCCATATCGGTTCTCAACGCTTTCTCTAAAATCTTTGAACTTATTATAAAAAGTCGATTAGATAACTTTCTTACAAATAATCAAATATTTCACGACGAACAGTATGGTTTCGAAAAAAAATCGAATACTACTGCTGCATGTCTTAGCTTAACCGACTTTGTATCAAAAAATATGGATGAAAAATTGCACGTTGGCTGTCTATTTCTAGACCTACAAAAGGCATTTGACTGTGTGGACTATGAAATACTACAGTTTAAACTTTCGATGTTAAATTTCGACTCATCACAATTACACTTTTTTGACTCATATTTAACTAATCGAGAGCAGAGAGTTAGGATAGGTGATAGTTTGAGTGAATCAAGAACCATTATAAAAGGAGTGCCCCAAGATTCAATTTTAGGACCACTTTTATTTAAGATATATTTAGATGATATAGCTCGATTGAAACTAAAAGGGCTTATTCCATTGTATGCGGATGATGCAGTGCTAAAATATGCGGAACGCGATGAAGAATCCCTGAGAACTTCCATCATGCATGATCTTCCCATTATTGAAGAATGGCTAAAAAAGCATCGTCTACTACTAAATGTGAAGAAAACTAAAATGTTATTATTCGAAAATAGACAATGTACATACCCCAATTTTACTTACAACGGTAATATTATTGAAGTTGTAAAACATTTTAATTATCTAGGGTTGCTTCTAGATAGCCGGCTGAAATGGCAAGAGCACATAAATCACGTCATTAAAAAGATAACACCGTACATTTTTGTCTTACGTCGCATGAGAAATTTCTTTAATAAATCGGTTCTAAAAATAATATATTCTTCATATATACTATCAAATATTATGTATCTTAACCCAATATGGAGTAACACATGTCAAGTTCCTTTAGGCAGACTTGATATAGTTCATAAAAAAGCCATAAAAGCAATTCATAACTATCCTGTTAGAATTCCTACTAATATTGTATACTCTAGCCAATATTTAAGTCTGACAAACATTTGCAAATTAGAATTATATATAATAGCATTTAAAATAATTCATAATGAAATTAAGCATAATTTTATACTGAATAGGAGGTTTGAGATTCACAACCATAACACAAGAAATAAAAGTAATTTTTATTTAACACTTTTTCGAACAAACAGACAAAAAAATAACTGTCTCTACAATAGTTTAAAATTATATAACGAGCTTCCAAACGATATAAAGGAAATAACCCACTTTTGTACTTTTAAAAGAAAAATTAAAGAAATTATATTAAATTAATAATTAAACAGATGTTTTGGCTTTTGGTTCTGCAATTGGATTTTTATTTTTTTTTATTTTATTTTTTTTTTTTTCATTTCTTTTTTTTTAAGTTTTTAATTACTAGTTATAATTATAGTGCTATATCAAAATAAACTTTTATAATAAAATTGTTGCAAAATATTTCTAACTGAATTAGACCACACAGCTAAAAAGCTAAGGTCACAGAAATTTTTTATTTTTCAATTATTTTTTACATTAAATTAATAAATCAATATATTCTTTTTTTTTCTTTAGAATAGAATTATACCATAAAACACCAATATTTAATTTGAATTATTATTTTGTTTTTTTCTGGTGTTTTTTGTTTTTGTTTTTTTGTTTTTAATATATATTAAGAATGTTACCACGTTAATGTATTATTATGAAAAATAAATTAAATGATGAAAAAAAAAAAAAATTAATAAAAAGATTTGCTATTCTTTGGCATGTGGATGATTTTACGTTTCAACTTTTGGTTGAACAAGAATTTTTGCTTATTGATAACTCTCTTGCATCTGTTTCTCACCACTATATAGTTGGCCCTGCGATCCACCTACCTATTGTTTTGGTACTGTTTGATAGCCTCCTTTTTTCTAGAAATAGCTTCTTTGCAAATACGATTAAACCAAGATTTGGGACTCCTCTTAACAGATTTCACGAAATGAGGGATGAATAACCTCATTCCAAATAAAATAGTTTCACTAATCGCATTTGCAGTAAAATTAACATTTCTGTTGCGGAAGCAGAATAACCAATCAAAGGCTCTAAAAAACAGTCAGCATGGCTGTAACCCCAAACTAATTTTTTGGGAGGGGACCTCTGGTTGGAGATTGGGCTTACCCGGAAACTTGTGTTAACCAAACAATGGTCGGAATTACCCAGGGGGCAACCAACTGAAACCACATATTTTTCAGGGTGTGTGGTGAGAAACAGATCCAAGAGATGACCTTCATGATCAGCACGGTCCGGGATCCTAGTGGGATTTTGGACAAGTTGAGAAAGCTGGAACAGTGTGGAGAATTGTTCAACTTGTTTCCCAATTGAGTTTTGACTTGGGGAGATGTTGCTAGAAAAATGAAGCCAGTCCCTGTTATGAATGTTGAAATTTCCCGCCAGAACAATTTCAGTTTCTGGAGATGTGTCCAAAATTTCATTGATCTGGTTTGATAAATTTTCAATTTCCATAGCAGTTTCTTGTTCATTTGAGTTGGGAGATCTATATAGGAAACAGAAATCTATGACATGCTTTTCAACTAGAATTTTGACCCAAATGGAATGAAAGGTTGGGCTAGAACATTTATATTTTAGAAGTGTGTTGAAAGCGATGCCATTTTTTATATAGACAGCGATACCTCTTTTGGGTAAGAAGTGTGAAATAAGTGAGTAGCCAGTAACATTAAAGTTATAATTGTGGTTACTGACTTGTGTTTCACATAGGGCTAAGATTGCTGGTTTAATGGAACTAAGATGGCAATCGACGGCATGAAAATTCGTCTGCAACCCGCGTATGTTATATAAATTAACATTAAAATTGATAATTTTGATGGAAAAAATTAATATAAAAGAAAAGTTAAGATAATAAATAATAATATTAAAATTAAAATGTAGTTTAAAATTAAAATCAAAAGCAAAATTAAAATGAAATCAGAGTTCAGATTGTAATCAAAATCAAAATTAGACTTAAAATCAATTTTAAAATTAACCAAGATAGAAATCTGACTTAGGATAAATTAAAGTATGTAAATTAAGATTAAAGTAAAAATTAAAATTAACAATAATTCAAATTTATTCAAAATTAAAATCAAAAGTAGAAGTACACGATTTAAATAACCCGAACTTGACAACACTTTAAAATAAATTACTATCAATGTCAATATCAATACTTCATATCAACATTAATACTCTTCAATATTTTGCGTTGAGTTAGCAAATGGTTTAAAACAACGTTTAACAGTTTTCAACATACACTTTTGAGTGACCTTATTGAACGCAGGTACAACCAAAGACTCACCAAAAGCAAAACTTACCAAAAGAAATTAATCAATTAGATTACGGTAATTACTATGGTGATATTAAAAAAAATTTAGCGATTTGAAAGTCGAAGAAGAACACCAGCATCCATCATACATGTGGGAGGGAGATGAATATGTAATTGTTTTGTTTACGACAAGTTGATATTAAGTTGAAATAAATAAAAAAGAAAAGTAAATTAATGTAAACAAAACCAACCGAGCGCGTTTAATTATAAATTATAATTTGAATCCGAAAAAATTAAAAATTATTTAAATTTACTATAGTTCGAAAAAAATAAAAAATAAATCAAAAATTAAATTAAACCAAAAAAAAAAAAAGTTAATATGTAGATAAATTTATAAGTGTAAAAAATAAAAAATAAAATTTGTATATTGTTAAATAAATTAAGAATACTTATCTTGCCGCCCTTGGAGTGCAGCCATACAATTTAAAATTTAGTTCAAAATATTACACTTTTTAAGTTCACTAGTTTAATTTAATTTTAATAATTTAAAAAAAAAGATATAAGTAAAGGAAAAAAAAAAGTTCATATAATAAAAAAGTTTTTAACTAATTAAAAAAAGTGTTGTCACTTCAAAGGTTAAAAGAAAACATATCGCAATATTTCTTTAAAAATATTTCATTCGTATAATAATTTCTTATAAATTTAAGCAACAAAATATGTATAATATACTTCCCCATATACAGCGTGATTCGTAAGAGAATGTCAATAGTTTCGGAACTGTGGAGCCTTAAATGGCATTTAGTGTAATTTGTTTTGTTAAGATTAAAATACTCATAACCTTCGCTACGAACAAGTTTATGACATTTTGAAAAATATTTTTAAAAGCATGAGAAGGAACATTTCTAAATGTATGTGTATATGTGTATATTACACATATACATTATGAGTATATGAATAATTTCACTCGTGATATTACATGTCCCTTATTACTACTCACTCCGACTAATGTAAAAGAAGCAAACGAAACAATTTCTAAAATAAAATCATCAGCTGCTACTGGCTATGATCTTATTTCAGGTAAGTTTATTACAGCTCCGAAACAGAAGCCTATACAAAAATATTTTTTTGAATTATCTTGCTGACGGACAGACGGACAAAGCTTAATCGGCTTAGAATTTGATTCTGATCCGATCCATACCTTTGAAGCTATATCTAGTTAGCTTATTTCGAAAAAATGATGCTTAATAAAAATTTAAATGACGTTCAAAAGTAGTATTTCATACGTCAAAATCTATTTTTATAGCCAACCTACTCTGTTGATTAATAATGTAGATGTTAGAGTCCTTGTAACTCTTGAAAAACCGGATTTTTAGATGTTTTTAGATGAGAGTGATGAGTCTCAATTAACAATTTTAGAAGCAAATCTATTAATGAGAGATGTCCCTATAAATCCAAGCATATTATTAGTACATCATGCTGTTTTGGAAAAAACTACGGCTAAGTATTTTTGCAAAGGTAAAAATATTTACAATTTCTCAAAATACTGAAAGTATTCTCTTGAATAATGCTTATATTGGAGAATTAGCAAATACATTAATATTTTGTATGACTGAACATACAGGTTATATGTGTAAAAGATCCAACAACCCGTTTAATTTTAAACATTTTGATATTTCGCAATTTTTATTGTACGTTAATCGAGTGCAGATTCCGAATTTCGAATAAATATGTTGATGCAAACAACAGCAATACAAGAGCATATACCATACACTGTTTTTCGGCACTGAAATATATCACAACAATAAAGGTCATCAAATAACAAAAAATATGTTTAACAATGTATTTTTTATGTTAACATTTGATTTAGGACCAGATGCTTCTGGTAATGAAGTATGTCAAGGTCTTCTCAATTCAGATACAATAAGAATTATAACAAAACTTTTAAAACGCCTTTCTTCAACAGTTACAACAATTGTTTATGGCGAATTTGATGCCAATGTGCAAATGATAAAAACAATAACTTGTTTACAAATCTATAAATAGACAGCTTTTAATATTACATCTTATTATTTTGCAATATATCTATTACATAATATGCATAAGCTTTTGTTGCAACGATAACAATGTATTATTAGTAAAAAAAAAAGGATTAAGGATTAAAATAAGTAACATTTTTTAAAAATTACATTAAATAACTCTTTAATTTATGATTTGTGTTAATGAATTAATTAAACATATAGGAAATTTTAAAATATAATAGAATCACCAATATATTTTGTAAAGGGGTTTTTGCATTAGATAAAGTACATTTAATAACAGAAAAGCCAAGTTTTTTTATTGTAAATACTGATAAAGCAAAAGATCCAGGATCTCATTGGTTAGCAATCTATATACCTATAAATAGTTGTGAAGAATATTCTAATTCTTATTATTATTCTTTAGATTAATTCTTAACCATGTAAAGCTGAAATTTTAAAAATAACAAACAATTACAAAGCAATTTTTCAGATGTGTGTATACAATATTGTTGCATTTACTCATGGTATAGATGTAATGGTATAGATGTAAAAGAAATATTTCTTGGATAAATTTAGTAAAGACGATCATACAAAAAATATTTCAAAAATTATTTGGATAACATAACTTCCTGGGATCTGTCAATCCAAAAGCGATATTAGTTCATTGTGTTGGAAAAAAATCCCTTTCTTTAACATATAATGAATGGAATAAATTCTATAATCTGTACAACAAATTATTATGTAAACAACAATAGGAACAGAAAACTATGTTTGCAAGTTGGTTTACGATCTACTGTAGATCAATGTCTAAGTATCAACAAAGACGAAGCTGAGGTATTCAACGGCATAATTGATTTTCTTCAAGCGGTAACTATGTACTGAACCATGCACCATGTGTAAAATACCATGTTCAAGCTACTTCTGAACTATGTGTAAAAGAATACATTAACAGGTACATTAAGCTTTGTGAAAAAAGCAAGTGATAAAGTTACAAGAAGAAATTGACATTCCAATGCAGAGATATACCGTGCAATGTAACTTTTCAAGACTGTTTTTGAAATACCTATTATTTTGAAAGAAAAAATTTGTAATATTTTAAATAAAAAACATTAGTAGAAAACGTAGTTGTAATAAAAAAAAATTAACTGTATTAGCGTTCAATCTCATTTGAACGGCAGAATTAAACTCTTGCATAAAAATAAATTATATTAAGAAGGACAAATTTGTTAAAACTATAAAATTATTCCAATAAATAAAAAATATTATTAAGTGTACATAAAAAACTTTTTTCATTTAAGTTCATTTTATTTTTTTTTTAGTTTTAAAAAATATTAATTCCATTTGTTTTATTGGTTATTTTCTTCTGTTTCGTTAAACTATAGGTTAACAGGTTTTAATTATTTTAAACGGCCAATTATTAGTTATTTTAAATGCCAAAGAATAGCAAATCTTTTTAGACATTTTCCAAAAGCCTAAAAGAGGACGTTAGAGAGACTTCTTTTCCACCACTTGTTGATAATAATGGCAGAACCATATCAGATTCTAAAGAGAAAGCGAACTTATTTGGCAAGCAGTCCGCTTCCAATTCGACACTGCACAGTCAGCTCAGATGCCACCCTCCGTTCCAGAAGTTGGCTGGTCCTTCGGCAAAATTTACTTTAGGACGCAGATGGTGATTCCTTTCGAATCAAACGATTCGTGTACTGGTCGATAGATATTCATCTGATAAATTCAAAATAAATGCTGGTGTCCCTCAAGGATCAGTTTTATCCTTCACTTTCTTCTTAATATTTATCAATGACCTACTTTTATTAACCACTAATCCGAACCATAGTTTCGCCGACGACAGCACCCTTGTGGCTTACTGTGAGTTTCATAACCGATGTAACATTAATCACCAAATTAATACAACAGAAAAAGTTTCACTATTAGTGGGCTAAATAATGATTTAGCAAAAATTGAAAAATGAGGTGAAGTCAACAGAGTTGATTTCAACACCAAAAAATGCAATGCTATCTGATCTCGCGAAAAATTGCCACTACTATTCCTAACCTACTATTTCAGGGAGAAGGTTTGCAGCATTCAACAGATCTAAGCATGCTGGGTATCGAATTAAACTATAAATTGACTTGGCCCAATCACATTTTTGGTATAGCTAAAAATGCAGCAAAATGTTTGGGTTTTTCTATCCCAGCAAAACCTAATTTTCTGTATCTGATCTTCTCAATATCTTTAAAACATACATTGGGCCGAAAATGGAGTATAAGACACACATTTTGGCTGCAAGCCCACAAACAGCGCAGGGTTATTTAGATAATTTGCAAAGCAGAGATATCTGTCTTATAAACGGCCGCAGTGTAACTTCAATGCTCACTCCACTCAGCCATCTCCGTACAGTTGAATATCACTGATCTTGTTTTATAGATATCTCGTAGAGATTAAACCTGTTCCAAAAGTTTTCCAACGAGAAACAAGGAGTGCAACAGAAGCTCATCCTTACCATGTAGAGTTATCAACATGGCAAAATACAGCTTATAGAAATTTGTTTTTTATGCGCACATGCCGTTTGTGGAACCATACACCATCATTTGTGTTCCCTTAGGTTCGTAATTTATATGTGTACGATTTACTTAAGTTTAAGAAGAACATTAACATCTTTCTTCAAAGTATCCTTCCAAATTTTCTACCTATCTACCATAAAATCTCACATTGCCCAATCCCAATTTCCCCAATCATCCTTCGCACATCCCCATCCACAAAACCAAGCTGTAAATTTGTATTATAGGTTGCATCCTGAAGTTTGGTTTTAAAAGGGGGGTGCTTTTGGTTGGTTAAAGTCCAATACTACCCTGAGGAACCACGTGCGGTTCCTCTTGGTAACTTTCGCATTTTCCACCAACCCTCGTAAAAAAAAAAAATTAAATCTATCACTCATTTAAAAAAAAGAAAAATTGTATTTTCCATTTAACTTAAAGTTTGGGATTTCATTTTGCTGCCTTTTGTTCTTTTTGTAAAAAAAAATGCACATACATATACATATATTATAATAAAATAACTATACATACAATTCAATTCAATATTCGTTGGCCTATATTTCACGTAGCCTTGAAAGAACTACAAAAAACGTTTTCACGTGGACTCATTGAACCGCCTTACTTATGTATGTATGTGTTTGTGAAAAAAATTCATTTTAAAATAAAAATTTGATGCGGGTGGTATGTACAAATACAGAACCGAAGAAAAGAAATTGAATTCATATCTGATGTTGTTTTCTTATAATTTTGTATGTACATATTATCTGTATTGCTGAGTCGGCTAAACTTTTATGTAGATCAGCAATGATTTTAGTTTGCTCTCTGCTCTGGTTCTTTTTGTATCGACTTTTTTTCCCTAAACATCGCAATTTGAAATTGTGTGAAAAAAATTCATTTTAAAATAAAAATTTGATGCGGAAGGTAGGGCTAAAAAAATAACGGGAAAAAAAGAAATTGAATCAATATCTGATTTTGTTTTTTTAATTTTAAATTTTGTAGGTACATATTATGTAGCTATAAAATAAATTTAAATTGATTCTTTTGCTTTTTTTATTCTAAATTAGGTAGGTAGACATTATGTATGTAAGTTATTTTGGTTACGTGATTATTAAATTGATGCCACTAAGCTAGACCGAAAGGTATGTATAATATAGGGTGTTCAAAATTGAGGTATCATTTTGATTTTGCCGCCATTTTTGTTCTACCTGGAATTTTTATACGAGGTTTCTTTAGGTATATTCTAAATATATTCATACGGTTAGTTATATATGTATGTATATTCTACATACATACATACGGTTAGTTAATATGGAACATTACACGAAGGAACAACGTGTTTTTGTTATTACAACATTTTTTGAAAATGGTAAAAGTTTTCAAGATGTAATTAGGAAATTTCCAACAAAATTTGGTAGAGAAAATGCTCCAACAAATCGTGCCATCAAGCTGATGGTTGATAAATTTCTAGAAACTGGATCTGTTCTTGATAACAGAGGCAACATTTATAACGTAGTGGCCGTTCAACCGAGAATGTAGCAGCTCTGAGCAGAAGTGTTGGAGAAGATCCAAAAACTTCCATTCGTCATCGTTCGCAGCAATTAAACATCAAACCATCCACATTATTCAACATTTTGCATCGTGATCTCCATTTAAAGGCTTATAAGATCCAGCTGACGCAAGAATTAAAACCAACTAACCATGCATTACGTCGGCAATTCGTTTCTTGGGCAATCGAAAAACAAGAAAATGAGAATTTTTTTAACAAAATAATCTTCACCGACGACGCTCATTTCCAGCTCAATGGCTACGTCAATAAACAGAATTGCCGCATTTGGGATGAAGAGAATCCAAGGGTTATCTTAGAGCAACCAGTACATCCACAAAAAGTTACGGTTTGGTGTGGTTTGTGGTCAGGAGGAATCATCGGACCATATTTTTTTGAAAACGCAAATGGAAATGCGATTACGGTCAATGGAAATCGCTACAGGGAGATGATCCGAAGCTTTTTGTGGCGGAAAATTGATGATTTGGACGTATAGAATATGTGGTTTCAATAGGACGGTGCCACTTGCCACACAGCAAGAGAAACAATGGATCTTTTGAAGGAAAAGTTCGAAGGTCGCATTATTTCTCGTAGAGGAGGAGTGATGTGGCCACCAAGATCGTGCGATTTGACACCGTTGGATTTTTTTTTGTGGGGTTTTGTGAAATCGAAAGTGTACAGCAATAATACCACAACAATTCAAGAGCTTAAAAACAACATTATCGAGCAGATTTCAACCATTGAGAACAGTTTATTGAACAACGTGATTCAGAATTTTGGTAAAAGATTGGAAGCCTCCCGAAGTAGTAGAGGGGGCCACTTGGCCGACATAATTTTTCATTATTAACCGGAACCTATTTGTAATAAATTAAAATAAAAATATATTTAATATTTCAAAAAAGAAGTCTTTTGAACACCCTATAAAAACCCGAAAAAACATTACATTTATATTATTGATGTGATAAACTATTTTTAAAAACCTAATATAAACATTTTAACATTGGTAATAAATTATGAGTATATGTACAGGAAATTTTAATTATGTATGCATTTTGAATTACCTTTCATTATAACTTTTTTTCCAGCAGTTCATATTGAATTTGTTAGATTTTCTTTGTGTCTCCGTGGTAAAGAAAACTCAATCCGTTCAAATGTCGAGCGCTTGGTGACATTTGCTCAAATTTCGAGCACTGTCGTGAAAGTGTCGTGTAGTGTCGCACTAGTATGAAATAAATTGTTGAAATTGATTCCCGCTATCAAGCAGTTTAATATTGAATTTCAGCTGATTAAAAGTAAATTCAATATTTTCTGATGGCAGCAATGTTAAAAACATTATTTTATAATATAATGATAATACTGCTGGTGTACTATAAATGAATTTAGCTAATACTTAAAATTTTACTTTAAGGTTACGTTTAATTGCTTGAGTGAAATTAAACCAACAGCTTTAGAATTTGTTCATTGGGAAAACTACTCCCAATGCATTACGCATTGCAGTCTCTTAATCTGTAATGATTATGATTGGTTTCATTTTAAAAATATTCTGATTTATATAAAATTCTATTCTCATTTAAATAAAGTGGTATGCGCTTTTTTCATTGTAAAAAAAATTAGAAAAATTTGAAAAGAAAATTTGAATTTAATATTTATATTATTTAGAGTGAAAAATAATATATTATGATGTAAAATAGGGATGCGCGACGTGAATATCGGTGATAAAATTCCACAACGAAATATTGCAACCTCAACCGCGACGGACAGCCACGATCAATATTATATGATGTAAAACAGGGATGCGCGACGTGAATATCGGTGATAAAATTCCACAACGAAATATTGCAACCTCAACCGCAACGGACAGCCACGATCAATATTATATGATGTAAAATAGGAATGCGCGACGTAAAAATCGGTGATAAAATTCCGCTACGAAATATTGCAACCTCAACCGCGACGGACAGCCACGAGCACGTCACACCGTGCGGTACGTGCCCGTTCATAGAATAAAATCCAACTTTTTTTCGCGAACCGCGCGGTATTCTTTTTTTGTGGTGCTAATTCTTATTTATTGTTTTAAAATGTGATGTAAGTTCCCGTGGCATTAATTCCTATCGCCAAGTAAACACTATATAAAAATTACCTGATCAAAATATTATATGTAGACCAATTAATAGCTGTTTTGGAACAACTGAAAAAGTTGCATCTATCAAATATTATAGTTATAGCTACATGGTACATTAATGTGCCACGGTACCTTCAAATAAATAAATAAATAAATATCAAATATTTCCGTTGATCAGGTTGTATAGGTATTTTCTGTTATAATTTTTATTAATTTTTCTGAAGAAAATATGCAAAAATTACAATCATCTTCTATAATACATGCCTTATAATAAGACTTTCTGTATTACAATTATCAGTCATTGATTTTCCAAAACAATTTTATATGGATTCTTTTTGGAAAGCATCTAATAACATCAATTGGTGTTAGCGGGGAATTTACAAACTTTTTGCTTGATATCTGCTGTAATCACCTTTCTATTTTGTTGAAATTAATATTTTTACGGCCATTTTGTTTACTACAAAAAAAATCAATACATATTTTTTCAGCATGAATTAGTAAAGAAATGTAAACACTAAAAATAAATAACAAACTTACATAAAGATACTTACAACCCACAACAAACATAAATGACAAAACATTGTTATACAATGTAATATAAAAAAACGTAAAATTACAAAAACAAAGATTTACAAACTTTTGAACTGCAACTTCAAAGACTTTTCTTATACCACTCATTGCATTGATGTCACATAAAGAATTTGCGGAATGATGATGTGACAAATATGGTTTAATTGACTTTTCAAAAAATTCCTCCTGCTTTGAATGATTATGATTGTCAAAATTCCCACTTTTTCCAATTCTTTGTTTGCCCATTTTTGTTGTACATTTTTTACATAGAACATACAATGAATCGGGTTTGCTACATTATGTTTTACGTCAAAATCTAATGAGACAAAATATTGCATATAAAATCTTGCTTTCGAAAATTTTTTTTTCCCAAAATCGTTTTTCTAAAATCTACTAGGACAAAATCTTGCATGTAATTCAGAATGCCACATATCCTTATAATATAAATATTCTGGAAAGAGTGGCAAACCTGCTTTAACTATTTCTTTATACTTACTTTAAAAACAAAACCACAATCTGTTCCATTCAAAATATTTTGATTTGAAAGATTTTGATTTTGTTCGTGATAGATTTTGTAATGCAAGATAAAAAAAACAAGAGTTTGTTGCAGGTTGATTTTGGCGTGCAGGATTGTGAACCGCTTCCAAATGAATCTTATTATTAAAATTTCAGAAGCAAGACGCACGTTTAAATAAAGAAATCCGTTTACATACAATGAATCGTATGCAGCAGTTACCATTTCCAACAAAATTAATAACATTAACTCTAAAGAAATAGTTTCGTGTTCATCCCATCAGTTAATCAATAAAGAAACCAATTTGGATAAACTCCCAAACGATGACTTAAATATAAAATCCCTACAAACCGATAATGATAACAATAATAAACATGAAAATATAATTAATAATGAAAATAATAATCCTAGGTATCCAAATGAGTAACACAAAAATATTACCTAAAAATACAAACAAAATAACTATCAAACTATTGAAAAAAGAACAAAAAGAGAAAAAACTAAAGCCTAAATCAGAAAGTCTTATGTTTAGCGATTCCTCAATAGAAGGAATGAATATAAATTAAAAGTATATATAATTATATAGTTATATTTGTTTTTTTTTTTCTTTTTATGACTAATAGAAATAATATAAATAATTCAATGGAATTGTAATGGCTTTTATAAACAAATTCAAAATTTTATTACAAAAATATAACTCTTTTATAATTTGTTTACAAGAAACAAAATTTTGCCAATTTCATGAACCCAATTTTAAAAATTTTGACGTTTATCATAAAAATTATTTGACAAGAACAATAGCTCAAGGTGGTGTAGCCACTTTGATTAATAGAAAATTTAGTAGTGAAGAATTTTATATTAATACCAGCTTCAGGCTGTAGCTGTTAAAGGATTTTTTCATATTAAATTTATTATATGCAACATATATTTACCAGGTTCACGCAATATTACAGAAAAAGATTTAGAAAATTTAATTAAGTAATTTGACGCTCCATTTATGATTGTTGGTGATTTTAATTGTCACAACCCTTTATGGTGATGAAATAGAATGGATAATAGAGGAAATATAATAGAATTATTAATAAATAAAAATAATTTAAATATCCTAAACAACGGTGATGCTACTCACTTTAGTATAGATCTTACAATAGTATCACCAACTCTCCAAAACTATTTTTATTGGTTTGTTGATAGCAATTTACCCAATAGTTATCATCATCCAATAATTATACCATTAATTAATTCAAATAATACATATACTTTGAGACAAAAATTTTAAGCACAATAGGCAGATTGAAGTTTATTCCAATGAAATAAAAAATCTAGTTCAAAATAGAATATTTACGTAAATATAAACGAACTGGTAGTTTAGAAGATTATAAAAAATTTGTTAAAACTAAACTTGACTCAAGAAATCTAATACGGAAAAGTAAAAAGAGGTCATGGGCAGAATATATTTCTACCATTAACAGTAGAACTGAGCCAACCAAAATATTTGAAAAGTTAAGGAACCTAAACGGTAAAAATGTTTCTAGCAATTTAATTTCTATAATTGATGGACAGGAAATTTTAATAGATCAATCCAAAATCTGTGAAAAGTTAGCGACTGATTTTGCAAAAATTAATAGTAATGATAATTATTTTTCTTCCTTTTTGAATTTTAAATTGTCAAAAGAAACCAAAAAAATATCTATAAAACTAAATAAAAATCAGTCATATAACCAGGAAATCACAATAGCAGAATTCCATAATGCTCTTGCAAATTGTAAAGGTTCATCTGCTGGCCCCAGACATGATTAAAAAAATGTCTATAACGAAACAAAAAATTATACTCAGATTTTTCAATAAAATTTATATCAGTGGTAAATTTCCAGACAATTGGCGAAAATCAATTATGATACCAATTTTGAAACCGGGTAAGGATCCAAAAATTACGACCAACTAATACGACTTACGACTGATTTCTTTGACTAACGTCCTATGCAAAATCCTGGAAAGAATTATAAATAAAAGGTTAGTATGGTTTTTAGAAAAAAACCATAAATTAAGCAAATATCAGTCAGGTTTTAGAAAATTCAGAGGCACGATAGATAATTTGACATATTTAGAATCTGAAACTACAGAAAGTTTTAACAAAAATCAATTTCTCGTTTCTGTCTTTTTTGATACAAAAAAGGCGTATGATACGGCATGGAAATACAAGATTATTGAAGAAGTAGTTCGTATGGGACTAGAAGAAAATATAGTAAGGTTTATAGAAAATTTTTTATTTAATCGAAGGTTTCAAGTTTGTTTAGGTAATACATTTTCCAGCGAAAAGCATATGGAAAAACGGTATTTCGCAAGGATCCGTTTTGAGTGTATTACTTTTCCTCATACTGATAAATACTGTAACAGAATTTTTACCTTCATCTGTCAATTTTGATCTTTACTGTGATGATTTAGTTGTGTTTTCAACTTCAAAAAAAATAAGTCGTTTACAAAACAAACTGCAAAACGCTTTAAATAAGCTTATAAATTGGTCATTCGAAGCTGGAATTTCCTTTTCCTTAGAAAAAACGAACGCTATGCTTTTCACAAGAAAAACAAAAAATGTTCAGATTCCCATCTTGAAATTACAAAACAATTGTATTAGATTTGTTCAAAAACAAAAATTTTTAGGAATAACTTTCGACCCGAACTTACTTGTACAAAACATATTGATGAAATAA
>OX352772.1:165935218-165947718 GCA_947095535.1 Poecilobothrus nobilitatus | reverse complement strand
TTAGAAGAAAGATCCATACCCGGAAAATTAATAAGGATCATTAAGGCCCTCTAGAAATATGCAGATTCCCAAATACTCTGTAACGGAAAACTGAGTATGCCAATAAAACTGCAGAATGGTATAAAACAAGGCTGCCCACTCGCCCCACTCCTGTTCAACGTCGTATTAGATGTCATCATGAACATAACAAATAACACAACCGGAGGAGGTATAAACTGGTACCTCACAAACAAAGTATAAGATTTAGACTACGCCGACGACATATGTCTCTTATCGCATTCTCATACCAACATGCAAAGCAAGATCAACGAGCTTTCAAGGAGGCAGAAATCTGTTTCAAAATGAACATGGGGAAAACAAAAATAATGAGGATAAATACAACCAGCACCACACCAATAAAAATAAATGAAACACCACTAGAAGATGTATCGAATTAAAACTACCTTGGGTGCACAGTTACAACGGGAGATGGAGCATTAAAGAATGCAGGTGCTAAAATCAAGAAAGCTAAAGCGGTTTTTGCAAGACTATGGAAAGTATGGCGATCAGCAGTAACTAATAGAGCTACAAAATTGACAATATTCGAATCAAAATCGTGTTGAATCGGTCTTGCTACACGGTAGCGAAAAATGGCTGGCCACAAAAAAAATAATCGACAAATTACAAGTATTCTTCAACAGATGTTTCCGAATAATATGCAGAATATTCTGGCCACAAAGAATATTAAACACTGATCTGTGGTCTATGACCAATCGGAAACCCATAAACTTGGTCATTTCTTTTCGGTCTTCATATTTGGCAATTAAAAAATTTCTGTGGTCGATTAAGTCAGATATGTCCTATCAAACTTACGTTTCAGAGGTTTTCTTTTATTTATTAATTCATTAATTTTTCCATTCCACTATGGAACACTTTTTTTCATATTGTGCTGGCCAAATTAAAGGCATAGCAGTTTGGCTCATTTTGAAATATTTATTCTAATATGTTTTACATGTTCGTCTATATTTACAAAACATTTTCCCTTTGTAAAAAATATGGATTCGCGAAAGACATCCCAGTTTGCTTTTCGTAAGATAAACTTTTTTCTCTAGAGTATATATGGTAAATTACAAATTGCTTACAAAGCAAAAACACAGTTAAATTTGAGTTAATATAACTCAGTTAGGTAAAAATAAAATAACTTGTACAATATGAAGTGTAATCTAATATTATGAAAGTTAAAGTTATTGTGTAAGGTTAGTAACAAATTTTTGTATTAAAGAGAAGGACGATTAAAATCCCCAAAAATAAAAATAAAATCATCCTCATTCATATTTGATAATATATTGTGATATAATATATCATAAAATTCATTGTATGAGGAATTGTCAGAATTTGGAGGGAAGTAAACTATTCCAAGGTAAAAAAAAGTATTTACCTAAGTTTACTTTAATAAATTAGTGGTCGAAAGAATTACAAGTCCTAGTGGTTAAACCTATACTAGATAAGTTATTTTTGACTGCAAGTAGAACGCCACCTCCTCGGGAACAATTTGTAGTCCGGTAGTCTCGATCTTTTCTATATATAGCCCAAGTGCTGTCTAATATATCTTCGTTTAAAAACGAATCATTCAGCCATGTTTCAGTAATAGCTAACACACTGAAATCACATGACTTAGCATCTATAAATAATTTTTTTAGCTTACCTCTCATACCACTGCAATTGTGATAATAAACTTTAATATTATTAGAACAATTAACGCTATTATTATTATTTATATTATTATTATTATTTGTATTAAAGTTAGATAGTGCTATTAGATTTGAATTTGTATAAGAAATGGTATTGAGATTTAAAGCTGAATTATTACTTGGAGCTGGGCCGAAAAAACTTATTGTAGTTCTCACGAGATTGGTACAGGTGGTTGTAGTAGTTACTATTGCAGTAACTACGGAAAGCTCTAAGATCTTCCTCAATTTGTTTCTGGGTAAAACCAATATTTTTATGATACTTGAAATAAAGACTATACAACTCTTTATAGTTTGATGGTAAACCTTCATTGTGTATCAGCACAAGTAAGCTAGTTCTCGTTTTACCCTCAATGACACAATTGTAAGAATCATCATGTAAATATGCAAGGAATAATCTTACATAATTTAGAATTTTCTCATCTCTAAATCTAGAAAGTGCATAAGTGCAGTCCTCGGTTAGAGATTGTTGCGTCATTCTAACAATTGGTGGTAATGCCGGGTTTAATGTAATGTTTTTTTATTCTATTATTTATATTATCATTATTATTATTATTATCATTATTATTAATATTATTATTATTATTATTATTTATATAATTATTATTTATATTATTATTATTATTATTATCATTATTATTGTTGTTATTATTATTAATATTATTATTATTATTATTTATATTATTATTATTATTATTATTATTATTATTATTATTATCATTATCATTATTATTAATATTATTATTATTATTATTATTATTATTTATATTATTATCATTATTATTGTTATTATTATTATTATTATTATTATTATTATTATTATTAATACTATTATTATTATTACTATTTTTTTTGAACCGGCTTTTTCCCGAATTGAGCGTTTCACCTTTTACAAAATTCTTATATTTTTGCTTAACTTTCATTTGTGTATCAGTTTGTGTTTTGTAATATACTTTTTAGCACATTTCCAAAAAAATTTTGAAAAAATGTGCTTATTAGTTTCACTCTGTCCGTCCGTTCGACCGTCCGTCTGTTTACAAAACTTCTACACCGTTAAAGATAGAGAAAAAAAATTTTAACCATGGGTAGGTCTCATAAAAAAAATAATTTTGTGGAACAACTTTTTCATGTAGCCCCTCCCATTACGGAGCTACACTCCCTCAAACTTTGAAAAAGCCCTATTTTTAAATGCATATATCTTATGTTCCGCTTAAGATTTTTTCAATCTGAAAACGTCATTCGACAGGTATTTCTTTTTTCTTTGTAAGTTAATATCAAAATTATACAATTTTTTTTAATTTAGTATTTAAATTTACCGTTATGTGAAAACCAAATTTTGCATGATTTTTCTACTTTCATAACTCCGGCACGCTTTTAGATAGAGGCTTGAAATTTTGAGGCAAGAAAGAACTTTTAGAATTAGTATAAGTTTGCTCAGAAAATTTTTTCGGACCACCCCCTGTTCATGAGATATGAGGGCTTAAAAATTGAAAATTTGCTATTTTTAAACACCTGTAACTTGGGCACCTGTACATATTTTACTTCTGCAGGATATAAAATTTAAAACTACAATAATATATTTTAATGTGTGTTAAAGGTTTATTTTAGTTGTAAAGGGTTCCAAAGTTGCAGCTCTTCAAAATTGCGAAAAAGTCTCATTTTCAGATGTATATATCTCACGCCCTGCGTAATAGTTTTGCAATCTAAAACCGCTAGAAGACCGGAAATTTTATTATCTATATAAAACAATATCGAAATTATGCAATATTTTGTAATTTACTATTCAAATTTACCGTTATGTAAAAACCATATTTTGCATGAAATTTCTTTTTTCATAACTCCGGAACGCCTTTAGATAGAAACCTGAAATTTTGAGACAAGAAAGGACTTTTAGAATTAGTATAAGTTTCCTCAAACAATTTTTTGGTAACAGCCCCTCTTTAAGAGTTATTACGCCTCAAAAATTGAAAATTTGCTATTTTTACACACCTGTAACTTAGGCACCTGTAAAAATTTTTTTTCCGCGAGGCATGAAAATTAAAGGTTCAATAATATATTTTTACGCGTGTTAATGGCTTTTCTTAGTTATATAGGATTCCGGACCTACGGCCCCTCAAAATTTCAAAAATGTCCTATTTTCACGTTTTTTCGTATTACATGAAATTTTCAAATTTTTGTGCAAGTCAAAATTCTAAACAGTTTGTATTGAGTTTGGAAATGTGCGCTTTTAAAAACCGTTGGTTTACATTCTACCTTGTTTTTAATGCAATAAATAATACTTATATTTTCCTTCCTGGAACTCTATGGCTTTTTACTACACCATCTTACTGTGCATATAAAAGCATGGACCGTAAGTTGTCTACATGAAGATTTTAAAATAATATGTAATTAAAAAAAGTAATTGTAATTATAAAATTTTTTATATGTGACTCTCTTTTTAATATAATGTATACCTGCCATAATATGTAGTTCAATTTTAAGAATTTGTTTTTAATAATTTAAAAGTTCTTTACATTTCTTTAAAAACTAGTGAATCTATCTTGATGAAATTTATATAGTAGGTTACTAATTACGAAAGGAAGGCTAAATTCGAATCTGGACAAAATTGGTCCATGGGTTCGGATACCTCCCGTACAACTACCAAAACCGACTACGCATATCTTCGAAATTAATAAAGATAGAAACTTAAAATTTTGTACGAGGGGGGTGTGTTTTTCTGAATCCTTGATATCCCTAAAATTTGGGATAAATTGGAGTGGTTGTTCTGGAACCTGCTACATAACTTCTAAAACCGAACAAGCATATATTGTAAATTAATAAAGATAGAAACTTCAAATTTAGTACTAGGGTGTTGTTTCCTGAATCTCTGATTTGCCTAAGACTTGAGATGAATTGGAGAGGTTGTTCGGATACCTCCCATATAACTCCCAAAATCGAACAAGCATATCTTCAAAATTAATAAAGATAGAAACTGCAAATTAGATATGAGGGTATTGTTTCCTGAGTCCCTGATTTGTTTAAAATTTCAGATGAATTGAAATAGTTGTTCGGGTATCTGCCACAGAACTCCCAAGACTAAACAAGCATATCTTCGAAATTAATAAATATAAAAACTTGAAATTTTGTACAAAGGTTGTAAAAGCATTTATTTTTTTAGGTTAGGTATATTAAATACTTAACTAAAACAACTTATGGATTTTTAATTTAATTTGAATTTTTTAGGTGTAGGGTATAAATAAGTCGGTTGCATCGACTTACTGTTACTTTTACTTGTTTTATACGACATTTTGTTTGAAACAAAAAGACTGGTTTCCAATAATCCTTGAATTTTTTCCAGTCCGATTTTTGGGATCCGAAATTTAAAAACACGATATTTAACAAACGAGATTTATAGATCCACGAGATTTTACATCGCAAGATTTCGGTACGCTCTCAAAGCGTACCCTGTTTTGAACTAATTCAAGTAATCCCTCCTAGTTTGAAATCTTACATATTTTTATATTTTTCATATATATACATATTTATAAAAGGTGTATAATCGTGAATTTGTAAATCCTCCTAATTATATTTTTTTACATACATGTTTCCACATCAAAGAATATAATATATTCAAAAAAGACAAGAATTTACAAAACTTTAATTTAATGAAGTATAAATACTCAACCCCAAATACAACGAGAAATGAAATTATAATTGTTATAGTGAAACATTAGGTACATATTCTAATAATTAATTGTTTACATATGTACCTAATGTTTAGAAAAATGTTCTTATTCAAATTAAATCCAATTATTTTACAAAAGGAAAAAAATGTTATAAATTATACCAATTATACTAAAATAAGGTTAGGATATTAGTTTGCTATATGTATATTATAACTCTTTTTTTAATAGTGGTGGGGGTTAATCTTTTAATTCTGGGCTTTAATTCTAATTCAAAAAGGAAATTGTAAAAGTTTTGGAATTAAAGCGCGGGCGCTTTAATTAATTAATTTCCGAGGGCGCTCTGTCATCACACCTTACATAATATCTTTAAATAATGTGAATACATCTTAGGTAAGTGTGGACTTTATAATTAAAAAAAAATTATTAAAAAATTGCATGCTTATTGACACTAACAACAGTAAATTTGAAACATTTTAATAAATGTGAATGCTTATATGTATGTGCATTATTTCACAATTAAATTAATAAATGCTCCTAAATTAATAAATAAATTAATAAATGTTTCCTAAATTGGTACTCCGGCTGTAAAACCAAATCTATCCATGAAATGGAAAGAATCCTCGCTTACACAATAGGAACTACGATAACAACTTTTGGCTTACAAAAAAAGACAATATGTGCACTATGTAGCTGTATTTTAATCTAGATTAGTTCGATTTTCGACCGACAGGGAAAAACTATTATTTATAATAGCTTCAAATCAAAACAAATTCTTTCTAGCACAAAAGTTAACACCATTGTGATTAAAACTTTTTACAAATTTTTTTAAATCTGTTACACATATAATATAGTACAGTGTACATAGTACTTAGTACTTAGGTTTAGGTATAGTACTTAGGCTTTAATATTACTTTTAATATGATATGATATAATGTTACTAATTTTTAAATTAATTGAAAAATTTTTACTTTGTAGATTTGAAGATTCCTCCAACGTAATTCCTATTGTTTTTGTATTATCAGTAGGATCTGACCCAATGCAAAATTTTACCAAACTCTCAACTGATTTGAAAATGAATCCAGAAAAAATTCTTTGCATATCGCTTGGACAAGGACAAGGTGTAATAGCAGAAAATATGATGGAAAGGGGAAGTAAACAAGGAGATTGGGTATTTCTTCAAAATTGTCACTTAGCCAAATCCTGGATGACTCAACTTGAAATTTACACTACCAACATATCTCTCGGCAATATGTATACGCACCCTGATTTTCGATTATTTTTATCTTCTATGCCAGTAGATTATTTTCCAGTTAGTGTTCTACAAAATGCGATTAAAATCACAAATGAACAACCAAAAGGAATTCGTAATAATGTTCAAAGATCTATGGAATCAACTCAAAAAAGCTTTTTTGAAAATCATCCTTTAGAAGGAAAATGGCGATCATTAATATTTAGTTTATGCCTTTTTCATGCCGTTATCGTTGAAAGAAAAAAGTTTGGGCCAGTTGGATGGAATATTCGATATGAATTTAACGACAGTGATATTGATTGCGGAATGAAACAATTGGAAGTTTTTCTTAGTGATGAAACAGATGAAATACCTTGGACTGCTTTACATTATATTAACGCTGATATTACATGGGGCGGAAGGGTAACAGATTTTTGGGATCAACGATGTTTGAGTGCCATGTTATCAGTATTTGTAAATCCTAAGATATTGGAATCATATTTGATTTATCCGGGATGTCCATACAGAGATCCAAAAAAGAAAACATTAGATGAATATATTGATAGTATAAAAGAATTTCCTGATTACGATGGCCCAGAAATTTTTGGAATGAGTGAAAACGCAACCTTAGTTTTTGAAACGCAGGAAACTGAAAATTTCCTGAATTTATTGTCCGGCTCCGGAATGGGATCCTTGGCGGATAAAGTTGATGTGATGAAAAAAATTTGCTTAGAAACTAGCTCAAAAATTGAAAAAGCTTTAAAAAGAAGTATTAGCAAAAGCAATCCTTTTAACGGATTGCTTCAGGTATTTATAAACTATTTCATATGTTTTTACACATTCAAAATAGAAACAAGTATTACTTTTTAGGGAATTACTAATTTACTATTATTTTTTACTTATTTACTAATAAGCATTACTTTTTTAGTAATATTTCCATCCTATTTCCATCTTCTAGTAAACAAATAAATATATTCGGAAAGACCATTCTTTTACTCTTTAATCGGTCTTTCTATCGTTGTCGCAAAAATATCCATCTTAAAAAATATTTGCATGTAAGTGAAGTTAGAATTGAAATTTTCAAAGTTTCGGTAGAGGGTTTTAGTGAATTTGCGCCAATTGGGCCCTAATCAGAAATTCATAAAATGGAGCAGTATTTCTGTGCAAAGTTAGAAAAAAATTTGCCACAAAAGCTAAAGGGAAGTATTTCCAAAATTTGCTTAATTATATGATATTTTCGAAGTTTTCACAATTAAAAAATAAGTATCGCTGTATTATTTTTTTTTCTGGTAGATAAGGATTACTAAAAAATTTGGAAAAACGGAATACAATTAATTTTTCATAAAAAAAAAACAAAAACAGCGAGGAAGAATACATTTGCCTTCTACCAGTTCAAATTCTTTGTACTCTGCTTACAATAAAATTTTATTAACTTTTCATTATTTGAGAACCAATAATTTTAACCTTTAAGTTTATTAACTAAATTATTAGATATTTATTCAACTTACTTTGAAAAGTCCAGTAACCAAAATTCAGTACATAGTAAACCAACATTCATATTGAGGATAATTTCTTGGCTGGGAGTTTAAAAATATGTGTACTGCGAGTCACTGCACTTAATTTAAATATTAAATACTTTTAATTACTTTTCCTTAAGTAATCTTTTCTTCATCTTCTGGTAAGCAAGATTCGTTCCTTTCAGTTTAGTTACGTTTTGAACGGTTTTAAAAATAAAACCAAACTTGAATGAAAACTCGATGTTTCTTTCTTTTTTCTGTTTCTGAGTAGCCATCAAGCTCAGAGGTTGTAGAAATATTAAATTATAAAAATATTAAATTGATATGTAAAATATTAAATTAATAAGTCGAAGTACGAAAACACTAAAATATTTAAATTAGATATTAAGCACAAAATTATCTAATTAAACTATACTATACCAGCTTGTGAAAAGTGTGAAAGCTGAATTAAATTATTATGTTGAAAACGCTAAATATGGATTTATTATACAAGGAAATCAATCGTTGACATATCATATTCCAAACATTCTCACATACATATATTATTCCAAACATATATGAATTTAATTTTTTTATTTGGCCGTTTTCTACATTTAATATTTTTGGTATCACTTTTAAACTTAAATTTAAATAAATTTTTTACAATATTATTATATAAAATATTACATAATATAGTAGAAATTTTTACAATATTAATTATCACTATAATAAAAAAAATAATAAATATAACCTATCTTATACATTTAATTATTGTGACATGTACACGTTCTTATAGGCAAATTTATACTAATAATAATAATCATAATTTCATTAAGAAACTAGCCAATAAAAGAAAGAAGACAGTGTTGTCTCCTAGAGAGAACATCTTATTTCTAATAAGGTTTAAAAGAAAATCCATAGCTTATCAGCTATCTTACTCTAGAATTCGAAATAAACTTGATGAGTGGAATATTTTTGATAATATTGATTTCATTGATAAAAAATAACCCACCTTGGATATCACCCAAAATCAAAATTGATGAATATGAATAAGAAAAATTTAAACAACGCTAAGTTGTTTCGTTCACATTTTAACGAACTTATTAATAATAATTATCTTGATTTCGAAAAAATTTACACTGATGGTTCTATCTCAAATGAAAATTCTGGCTGTGCTTTTAAGTGTGAAAATGAATTAAGTGTGAAATTAATGAAAAATGAATTAATATCCCAATTACAAAGAAAATTAAGATCTATAAAGAATTCAGTGTAAATATTCCACTGTGTAAATATTCCACTGTGTTATTCCATCAGTGTAAATATTCTAAAGTAATTGATAACTTAAATCGAAAGGACTCCTTTATTATTACCATAATTCGCATTGGCCATACGGGTATTACGCATAGATATTTAATAGATAAAACTGACCAATCTATTTGCCCTTGCAATCAAACTTATTTCACCATTAAACATCTCTTTACTGATGTAACACATTTTATTCAGTAACAATAAGTAATAAAGTTAATTTCGCAACATTAAAATCAGATCATATAAAAGATCTGAGAAATATATTAAAATTTTTGAAGGACATTAATTTTTATGATACAATTTAAACTGTGAACTTGGCTATATATTTTAAACTTTAATTTACAGTATTAATCCTATAATATTTTGATTTATAAGAATTCTTTGAAATATAATTCTTTAACTGTAAATTTTAACCAAATTTGAAAATGAAATTTAGAAATAAAATACAAAGTAAAACATAATTATAAGTACTTAGATAGTTATTATGTAAATTATTGATGTTATTAAAAAAGAAGAAAAAAAAAAAACAAACAAAAGTATTATGTAATAGATATGTTAAAAGAAGTAAAATTTTTTAATTTTTTTGTCGGAAATATGGTTACATGAATCAGAGAACAAATTTTTTAATTTACCGGGTTACACGGTTTATTTTTCGAATAGTACAAAATCTTACGATTGTGTTGTTGCTATTTATGTTTATAAGGAAAATATTAGGAGTACTTTAATTTTGAAATTTGAATTTAACCAATCTAATTTTTTGTTCAGTTATTGAATCACAATTTTATTAGTGACACACAATTTTATTACACAATCTATTAGTGGTTTACAGATCTCATGAAACTGATGTAAATTATTTTTCAAGTAAATTAGATGAAATCACTAGTGAATTTAGAAAATCTATAATTCTTGGTGATTTTAATATAAATATAATAAATGTTGATCATACCACTAGTAATTATATTAATACGTTACTCTCAAACGGTTTTGTCATTTATTACAAGAGGAGTTTAAATGACGCTACCAGAATTGGCAACTCTTCTAAAACGGTTATTGGCCATTTCATAGCCGATATGATTAATTTAAAATATGACTTCTATTCCGATTCTATAATAGAAATATGACTTCTATTCCGATATGATTTTTATTCTATTTCCGATACTCCTCTCTTCGACCATCAATTATTTTTGATAAGTTCAAACTAAAAACTAATAATAGATCAATCGAGCTGTTTGAAAACAATTTTAGATTATTAAAATATTTCAAATGATGCAATCTGGAAAAGACTTAGCAATTCCACTAATTTTGACTCGCTCGTTAACGAATTAAGAGAAACTATAAAAAAGTTTACCAAAAGTATTCCTTTGAAAAAAACTAAAAAAAAAAATGAGGGGATGGCGGATGAAATTATAAACAAAATTTAAGGGAGAAACTCATACTATAAGTACAAAAAAAAATATCCGGATGATGCACATGTTCGAAATTTGTTCAATAATTGTTGGCAAGAAGTAAAACGTTTAATTATACAGGCTAAAAAAAATTTGCTCTGATGAGATCACGCGAGACCCTTGCAATGGTAAAAAAGTTGGGAACTATAAAAAAGGATTATTTTCAACAACACTTATCATACTTCTTCAAGCGATTTTAATAAACTAGAATGTAATAATCTTATGAATACTAATGGGTGTGATATTGCCAAATATATGAATAACTTTTTTATTAATGTTGCGGACGAGCTGAATATTTCAAATAATCAAATTGATTATGAATAACTGTATAATTTCCACCATCATTCTGATTTTAAATTAACTGAGACAACTATTGAAGAAGTTAATTGTCATTGCGATTGTCAAAATTTCTGCTGCTAGTGGGTCCGATAATATTTCAGTAAAATTTATAAAAAAAAATTCAAAGCGTTTGTCTCCCAAATTGGTCAAATTTATTATTAATCTTTCTTTTGAAAGTTTTAGCTTTCCAGATTCTCTTAAGTTGGCAACTATCACTCCGATTTTTAAGAACGGTTATGGGATGAGTGCAACTAATTATAGACCAATTTCAGTTCTTAGTTTTGTTTCTAAAATATTTGAAATTATCATTAGATATCGAATGCATAATTTCATGAACAACAACAAAATCCTTCATGATGAGCAATACGGCTTTGAGAAAAATTCAAGCACAACCATGGACTGTCTTAGTCTGAATGATTTTATTTCAAAGAGCGTTGATGAAAAAAAATTTTTTGTTTTTAAATTCAAAATTGTTTATTAAATTCAGAAATATAATACAAATTACAACTCATTTAATGTACTTACAACTAGGTATATTATAAATTTAATAATTCAATTTTTTTGTACATTTATACATTCAGAAGTTGAGTAAAAACTTGTGTTGAATGCTTAATAGAAATTAACTTTATTTACGTATACATATAATATTATTTTTATAAGGGGTTAAATCATTTATGACACCAAAAATTTAATAACAAAAACGAACTTTAATTATAAGATAAAAAGATTAACTGTAAGATTAACTTTTAAATACAGTAATTATGACAAAAATATTACGTGGCTTGCGTTTTTTTAGAATTTCAGAAGGCGTTCGACTGTGTCGACCACGACATTCTTCTGCATAAGCTCTCAAAATTAATTTTAGATAGAAATCACTGCAGATTTTTCAAATCATACTTGCAGAATAGACAACAAAACATTCGGGTTTGTAATTCTATTAGTAATTTAAAAATAATAAAAAAGGTGTTCCGCAAAGATCAATTTTAGGGCCAGATCTTTTTAAATTGACGACATAGCGTGACTTATCTTAAAAGTAAAAATCCAGTTGTATTCAGATGATGCAGTTTTAAAATATCCAGTGAAATCAGAGCATGAACTAAAATATGCTATTAATTATGATTTGATCATTATTATAGAGTGGCTAGAAAAACACAGAATCTGGTACTAAATGTAAACAAAACAAAAATTCTAGTTTTTGAAAATAAAAATATTTAAATAATAACAAATTGGATGTTGTTAAGTTATTAGGATAAAGGTTTGACAGCAGGTCAAGATGGAGTGACCATGTAGAC
>OX352772.1:165700218-165932718 GCA_947095535.1 Poecilobothrus nobilitatus | reverse complement strand
TTTAGGTATAATAGGGAAATAGCCTATAAAGAACTCGATGAATCTGTACAAATTAAAAAATTCTTTTCATTCCTTTTCTAAT
Source organism: Poecilobothrus nobilitatus (assembly GCA_947095535.1). Lineage (NCBI taxonomy): Eukaryota > Metazoa > Arthropoda > Insecta > Diptera > Dolichopodidae > Poecilobothrus > Poecilobothrus nobilitatus. The sequence goes on along the minus strand of OX352772.1, from coordinate 165,932,636 downwards.
ACATTCAAGTGCTTTATATATAGCATATAGTTCAGCGCTAACTATGTTTGGAAATCTTTGAAGATGGAATTGATGTTCTTCTTGATTATGTTTAAGAGTACTTTCTGCTTCATGATCTTTAACTGATCCGTCGGTATCTTCATATTTATGATAAATTAATGCTAAAATTAATGTGTGGATTTGGTTTGTGTTATTTTTTGTGTAGCTTGTTAATTCATAATCAATTTTGAGATCAGGGATAAGCCAAGGGGGACTCTTAGAAAATTTTCAAGTTTCCATATTATGTGAAGAAAATATGTTATATTTTTCTAGTGCATCTTCTGCCTCTTGTCAATTTAGGTTGAGAACGAGTTTGTAACCTTTTCATTTTATTACGAACGTTGTTCTTTCTTAAAAAATCTGTTAAAGCCTAATTTTTAAAAAAGAAATTTTGACTGCATATATATCATATGTTTTCACGCCTTTTTAATAAGTGTAGTTGACCAGAATATATCATCATACTTTTAATAGGCTAGTTTTATATGGCCCGGTTGAGATACTTATCCCAAAGTTGTTGATTTTATCAAGCTTTTTCCAATTCGTTTTACAAGTTGAACTATATATTTGACTGGCATAATCTATTATCGGTAATACTACAACATTTAGAAGTTTAATAGTGTAAGAAGTTTAAGTAGGCAATTCGATACAAGTTTAAGAAGAAATTTAAGTAGGCAAAAATCAATAGCTTAAAATTATATTTACAATTTTTAGTATTTTTTGGATCATTCTCTTCCTTAAGAAGAGGAATAAGTAATGCTCTTTTCCAATTTTCCGGAAATGTACCATTCATCCATACGTCAGTATGTAGATCTAGTAAGAATATTTTTTCATTAGGATTAAGTTTCATATTAAATAAGATGAGATGCGGGGGAGATGAACTTTTCTTAATGCAATTTCTAGTTAATTTAGTCTAAATAGTAGATTGTACTCTTCGTTCTTCGTAGATCACCTTGAAAACACAACAAGAAGAGAACAAATTGGATTCGAAAGAGGACACAGTTGTATAGAACATGCAAATTCACCTTGAATTATAATAGAGCAGTCTATAAAATACAATTCTCCTTTATACGCCTACATAAATTTCAAAAGAAGGTTCGATACTGTAAAAAGACGCGAAATATGGAGAGCATTAGAAGAAAGATCCATACCCGGAAAATTAATAAGGATCATTAAGGCTTTCTAGAAATATGCAGATTCCCAAATACTCTGTAACGGAAAACTGAGTATGCCAATAAAACTGCAGAATGGTATAAAACAAAGCTGCCCACTCGCCCCACTCCTGTTCAACGTCGTATTAGATGTCATCATGAACATAACAAATAACACAACCGGAGGAGGTATAAACTGGTACCTCACAAACAAAGTATAAGATTTAGACTACGCCGACGACATATGTCGCTTATCGCATTCTCATACCAACATGCAAAGCAAGATCAACGAGCTTTCAAGGAGGCAGAAATCTGTTTCAAAATGAACATGGGGAAAACAAAAATAATGAGGATAAATACAACCAGCACCACACCAATAAAAATAAATGAAACACCACTAGAAGATGTATCGAATTAAAACTACCTTGGGTGCACAGTTACAACGGGAGATGGAGCATTAAAGAATGCAGGTGCTAAAATCAAGAAAGCTAAAGCGGTTTTTGCAAGACTATGGAAAGTATGGCGATCAGCAGTAACTAATAGAGCTACAAAATTGACAATATTCGAATCAAAATCGTGTTGAATCGGTCTTGCTACACGGCAGCGAAAAATGGCTGGCCACAAAAAAAATAATACACAAATTACAAGTATTCTTCAACAGATGTTTCCGAATAATATGCAGAATATTCTGGCCACAAAGAATATTAAACACTGATCTGTGGACTATGACCAATCGGAAACCCATAAACTTGGTCATTTCTTTTCGGTCTTCATATTTGGCAATTAAAAAATTTCTGTGGTCGATTAAGTCAGATATGTCCTATCAAACTTACGTTTCAGAGGTTTTCTTTTATTTATTAATTCATTAATTTTTCCATTCCACTATGGAACACTTTTTTTCATATTGTGCTGGCCTAATTAAAGGGATAGCAGTTTGGCTCATTTTAAAATATTTATTCTAATATGTTTTTCATGTTCGTCTATATTTACAAAACATTTTCCCTTTGTAAAAAATATGGATTCGCGAAAGACATCCCAGTTTGCTTTTCGTAAGATAAACTTTTTTCTCTAGAGTATATATGGTAAATTACAAATTGCTTACAAAGCAAAAACACAGTTAGATTTGAATTAATATAACTCAGTTAGGTAAAAATAAAATAACTTGTACAATATGAAGTGTAATCTAATATTATGAAAGTTAAAGTTATTGTGTAAGGTTAGTAACAAATTTTTGTATTAATTTTTGTTTGAAAGTGTTCCTTGACATTTGTGTTGAAAAGAGATTACTGTGTTTGTTGAATGTAATGCAACATCTGTTAATTGGTTCATTTCTTCCATATTCAGTTTTATGAGTATTTTCAATTAAATACTTAGTGTTTCGTGTAACTCTAACTTCATTGTTTAATTTAAAACTATCTATCAAAAACTGAACGTCAATATTTTTATTTGAAACGTCAAAAGTAAAACAGGATGAAAGTATCTGCCTGCGTGAAGATAAAGTTAACATGTTCAATGAATTTAATCTTACATTATAATTAGGTAGCATTGAATAGTCAATAGGGTTATATTGATTTCTCAAAGCAAATAATAGGAATTGTTTTTGAACAGATTCGATTCTATCGGAATGTATTTGAAATGCAGGATTCCAAACAATGTTGCCGTATTCTAGAATAGATCGTACTAAAGAACAGGAGAGAGATTTTGTCACCGCTATGTTACTGAATTCTTTAGCTCTTCTTTTAATGAATCCTAACATTTTATTTGCCTTGGAAATCACATGCTCATAGTGAAGATGGAAGTTAAGCTTATCATCCAAAAGAATCCCTAGATCGGTCATGCTGCTTACCCTTTCTAAAGTTACATTATCAATAGAATAATCGAATAAAATAGTAGATCTTTTCCGTCTAAAACTAATAGCCTTGCATTTTTGAATGTTGAGCTCTAACTTATTGGAAAAGCACCATTCTTGTAAAGAATGTAGGTTTGACTGAAGTAATGCAACATCAGAAATCTTTTTGATAACGTGGTAAATTTTAAGATCGTCGGCAAATGCAATATGTGATACACCCACTAGTTTGGCCGAAAGGTCTGAAATTAATATATTAAATAGAAGTGGACCTAAATGGCTACCTTGAGTTACTCCTGAAGTAACGGTCACTGTGTTTGATAAAAAACCTTGGAATTTTATATTTTGAGTTCTATTTGTTAAGTAAGAGTACAGCCATGTAAGAAATGTACCGGAAATACCTATTGCAACAAGTTTGTTAAGCAAAATAGTATGATCGACACGATCAAATGCTTTATTAAAATCTGGGTAAATAGCATCAACTTGGTGCCCATTTTCCATTTCATTAAGGATTTCAGATGTATAAACCAGAAGGTTTGTTGAGGTAGAACGACCTTTTCTGAAACCATGCTGCTGTTCATTTAATTTTGTTTTTATGATGGGTGTAATTTTGTTTACGACCATTTTTTCGAACAACTTAGGAATAGTCGATAGAATAGCTATACCACGGTAGTTTTCGACGTGTGCTTTGTCGCCCTTTTTGTGGATGGGAATTAAATAAGACGATTTCCAAGCATATGGGAAAACACCTGAGGAAAGTGATTTATTAAAAATGAGATGAAGTGGATAAGTCAAATAACTAACACTATTGTATAAAAAAGTCGGCGGGATTAAGTCAGGTCCTACACCTTTTTTAGTATCGATGTTAATGATTGCTTCAAATATTTCATTTTCAGTAAGATATATATCCGTAATAATTGAATTTGAGTTATTTGTTTAATTTGAAAGATCGAAATTTATAGAAGATTCGAAATTTATAGAAGTGGACGATAAACTTTTTGAAAACAATCAGCAAAGAAATTATAAATTACCTTAGGACAAGACGAGGAAGTGTTGTCTTTTGACATTGAGTTTGGGTAGCTGTAACTTTTACGCTTAATATTTATAAAGTCAAAAAATTTTTTTGGATCTGAAATTAATTTGTTGCCGATATCGGTGACATAATTATCGTATGCTAAGTTAGATTTTTGTTTGAATTCAAATGCAAGATCCTTGTGCATATTCAACAAATTGATATTAGACTCCTTTGAAAATTTGATTTTTTTGTACAATTTGTTGCGTTGGTTACGCAATGTCCTAAGTTCTCTGTCGAGCCAAGGTTCAGTTGTCTTGTTTTTTTTACGAATTTTTGGCACAAAGGAGTTTATTATGTCAAAAATTCTCATATAAAAGATAGAGATTAATAAATCAATATCCTGTTGTGCTAACAGCTCGTCCCAATTGATGACTGATAAAGCATTGTTAATGCTATCATAATCAGCGCTAAAAAAATCATATACAAAATTATTATTGTACGATTTAGTGTAAAGTGGTATAGACGTGGCGATTTCGAAGATGACTGCGTTGTGATGAGAGGTGTTAGTAAAAAGGTTTGCTGCGTCATCAGCGAGGTTTACCACTACGCTGTCATATGCATTTGAAAATGCAAGATCTAACCACTTGTTATTTTTATTAGGAAAACTGATAATTTGTTGTAAATCATTACCATAGAATGTACTAATAAGGTCGAAATCTATTTCGTCCTGAAAGTTAATTGGTAGTAACAAATTATCAGAGTCGTCGACAATAAAAGAAAGAGAAGGACGATTAAAATCCCCAAAAATAAAAATAAAATCATCCTCATTCATATTTGATAATATATTGTGATATAATATATCATAAAATTCATTGTATGAGGTATTGTCAGAATTTGGAGGGAAGTAAACTATTCCAAGGTAAAAAAAAGTATTTACCTAAGTTTACTTTAATAAATTAGTGGTCGAAAGAATTACAAGTCCTAGTGGTTAAACCTATACTAGATAAGTTATTTTTGACTGCAAGTAGAACGCCACCTCCTCGGGAACAATTTGTAGTCCGGTAGTCTCGATCTTTTCTATATATAGCCCAAGTGCTGTCTAATATATCTTCGTTTAAAAACGAATCATTCAGCCATGTTTCAGTAATAGCTAACACACTGAAATCACATGACTTAGCATCTATAAATAATATTTTTAGCTTACCTCTCATACCACTGCAATTGTGATAATAAACTTTAATATTATTAGAACAATTAACGCTATTATTATTATTTATATTATTATTATTATTTGTATTAAAGTTAGATAGTGCTATTAGATTTGAATTTGTATAAGAAATGGTATTGAGATTTAAAGCTGAATTATTACTTGGAGCTGGGCCGAAAAGACTTATTGTAGTTCTCACGAGATTGGTACAGGTGGTTGTAGTAGTTACTATTGCAGTAACTACGGAAAGCTCTAAGATCTTCCTCAATTTGTTTCTGGGTAAAACCAATATTTTTATGATACTTGAAATAAAGACTATACAACTCTTTATAGTTTGATGGTAAACCTTCATTGTGTATCAGCACAAGTAAGCTAGTTCTCGTTTTACCCTCAATGACACAATTGTAAGAATCATCATGTAAATATGCAAGGAATAATCTTACATAATTTAGAATTTTCTCATCTCTAAATCTAGAAAGTGCATAAGTGCAGTCCTCGGTTAGAGATTGTTGCGTCGTTCTAACAATTGGTGGTAATGCCGGGTTTAATGTAATATGTTTTTTTATTCTATTATTTATATTATTATTATTATTATTATTATCATTATTATTAATATTATTATTATTATTATTTATATTATTATTATTTATATTATTATTATTATTATTATCATTATTATTGTTGTTATTATTATTATTATTATTAATATTATTATTATTATTATTTATATTATTATTATTATTATCATTATCATTATTATTAATATTATTATTATTATTATTATTATTTATATTATTATCATTATTATTGTTATTATTATTATTATTATTATTATTATTATTATTATTATTATTATTATTATTATTATTAATACTATTATTATTATTACTATTTTTTTTGAACCGGCTTTTTCCCGAATTGAGCGTTTCACCTTTTACAAAATTCTTATATTTTTGCTTAACTTTCATTTGTGTATCAGTTTGTGTTTTGTAATATACTTTTTAGCACATTTCCAAAAAAATTTTGAAAAAATGTGCTTATTAGTTTCACTCTGTCCGTCCGTCCGATCGTCCGTCTGTTTACAAAACTTCTACACCGTTAAAGATAGAGAAAAAAAATTTTAACCATGGGTAGGTTTCATAAAAAAAATAATTTTGTGGAACAACTTTTTCATGTAGCCCCTCCCATTACGGAGCTACACTCCCTCAAACTTTGAAAAAGCCCTATTTTTAAATGCATATATCTTATGTTCTGCTTAAGATTTTTTCAATCTGAAAACGTCATTCGACAGGTATTTCTTTTTTCTTTGTAAGTTAATATCAAAATTATACAATTTTTTTTAATTTAGTATTTAAATTTACCGTTATGTGAAAACCAAATTTTGCATGATTTTTCTACTTTCATAACTCCGGCACGCTTTTAGATAGAGGCTTGAAATTTTGAGGCAAGAAAGAGCTTTTAGAATTAGTATAACTATATATTAGTATATATAGTTATAACATTTAACAGATAAAATTTGGCGATTAACATTTAAAAAAACTATTTTTGAATTTAACATTTTCGAACTTTACATTAAGAATTTCTTTTTAATAAATAACATTTAACAGAAAACAAAAAAGATTATCAAGTAAGAGAAAAAAAGGAAAAAAGAGTATAAAAACTGATTACAAAATTTTTAATAATTAATAATTAAAATAAATTTCAATGTGTTCCAAAGGCAGTTTTAATTTATTGAATTATTTATTGTTATATATTGAAGAGCGGTGAGTTTATTGGCTCTGGGTCGTTATTCATTAAGTTGAATCTTTTTCTTTTTTTATACTTAATTATGTAGAAACTCTCCCAAGCGTCCAGTTCATTATTATTGTTAACATTTTTTAATAATTTTAAACTATTTTTATTGATATTTAAATGATTATTTTTTAAGCAATGCTGTGCAACTGAAGATTTTGTCGGTCTGTTGAATTTGATATGTGGAAAATGTTGTTTAAATCTAATTAAAATATTATGTTTTGTTTGTCCTATGTATTTCGCATACGATGATTACAGTTTTCCGATCTTCAAAGAATTGAACAAGAATCATTTCGTAGACTTTCTGTAATATAATGTCGACAATCATTTTGACGGTATAAATGGAAATAACATCCTTGTTAATTTAATGTTTAATGTCATGTTTCAGAAGTCATGTTTAATCAGAACTAAATCGTGGAATAATTAAAATAAAAGCTTTCCCACATTTTTTTTTTTTCCTAAGGAAGGTGGGAATCTTCCAAAGACACCAAGAATTACCCCTTGGTAGTATCAGATTCTTACTGACTAAACCCACCTCCCTCTTTTAGCCAATATAGTGGGATGAAACCCTTACCTTCAAACGCAGTATATTGGCTAAGGAGTAGGGATAGGAAAGGATAGGAAAATAGATACGGAAACATTGAATTGAGAGTGGGACTGTAAGGAAACAATGAATCCGCCTAATTATTATTATTTTGCTAACAGTGACCAAAGCCGTCAGAAGAGTTATAACATGTAGTAGTAGTATATATATTACTACATCAGGTAATTATTGAAGGCAACCCTCACTGTCACTGTAGCGGCTGTTATTATTGGTATTAATATTCATATTAATATTATTATTATTTTACTACAGAGTCAGCGCCATCAGTGGGTTACAATGTACAGCAGTATATAACACCTTCCTTGCATGATATAACCAAAGATAGCCCCACTGTAGTAGCTATTATTATTATTACTATTATTGTTATTATAATTATTGTTATATTATTATTGTACTATTTATTATACTATTTAATTATTGTACTATTATTACTATTATTATTATTATTAATTATTATTATTATTATTATTATTATTACTATTATTATTATTATTATTATAATTATTATTACTATTATTAGTATTATTATTACTATTATTATTGTTATTATTTTACTACAGAGTCAGCGCCATCTGTGAATTACAACATGCAGAAGTATATAACACCATTATATAATATTTGCAGTATATAACATTTAAGTAACATTGCTCAAAATAACACCAAAATAAAATTAAATAAAATTAAGTTAAATAATGCAAAGATTGCGCTTTTGAATTAATATAAATAGTCATACAAATTACAATTAAATCAATCATTGTTTAGACATGAAAGTGGTTATAATTAAGTCATTTGTTTAAAACTTGTGTTATAAGCTAAATTGTAAGATTACTGTTAAATAAAGTTATGTATTTCATAAAAGTGACGCAGTCGGTAGGATAATTTCAATATATATGTCCTTAATTAAATGAGTCTGCTTAAGACACAAAGATTTATATATATGTAGGATCAAAAGATTAACGTCAAACCAGGATTGGCAGAATGTACTAAAATATATAGTCAACACCACTGTCCGCAATTTATCTAATATAATATATTTCTTTATTTCTCTCTAATGTAATTTGTCTCCTTCTAATATTAAAAGCAACTTAAAAGCTTTTTCTTCGGGTATGTTAGTTTTAATCTTCCATTTTATACAAAAACGTGTTTCATATAGAAAAGAAAGCCATCAAGCGCAGTCCATAAAATAGGGTTTCGGAAAACCCAAAAAAAAGTGGAAATAAGTTAAATGTAAATTCATATTTCAATTTTAAGATTAAAAAATTAAAGAAACATTAATTAAATAAATTATACGTAATACTGTATATTAAATAAATAATACCAGTTTTAAATAAATTGTAATAAATAAAGTGAATTTACAAAATATCAACCGGGATCAAACCGAAGTTTCATCGGAGAAAACGTAGTCCAACAAAGTTCCAGAAGATTGACTTCATCACAGTTTCATCAAAAATTGTATAAAAAAAACTTTTTGTTTGTCTCAGCGGAAAAGCCATCAATTTAATTCATAAAAGTAAGGAATTGACTTCACCAGTTTCATCATAAACTTCGTGAAATCAATTTTTATAATTCTTCAACAATCAACTTCACGAAATTGATTTCACCCAGTTTCATCAAAAATTTCGTGAAATCAATTTTCATAAATGTTTCAGCAATCAATTTCATGAAAATCAGTTTATCGAAGCTAAAAAAAAAAAAACAAAAACCCTACAGTTCACCAATTTTCAAATCATCAGTTCGAGTATCAAATTCAGATTCTCATCAAAACAATCAGTTCCAGAAAAAATTCAGATTCTCATCAAAACAATCAGTTCCAGAAAAAAAAATTTCAAATTTTCATCAAAGTCACCAGTCGCGAGTCACCAGTCGCCATTCGCCATCAAAGGTCAATATATCACATGGGGTCACCGAACATTGGAGAGAGAAACAGACTTTAAGATAAGTAAAAATTCAATTAAGATAAATAAAAGTATAAATTTTACAATTTTACATTTATGAACATATTTTGAGATCTTATTCTTATACTAAAAAGTTTAAAAAAAACAAGGGAAAGAAATTGAAAAAAAAAACATTTAATTATATACATTATATATTTTTGTTTGTTCAATTTAATAAAATATACTCTTAATAATAATTAATTTTTATTTTAAAAATTTTTATCCTTATAATTTACAACATTTGAAAAACGTTTAATTAATAAAATTGAAAAGTAATTGTAAAACATTAATAAGACTTTTAGAAAAATTTCATATTATTATATTGAATATGTCATTAAAAATACTTAAACATAAAATTACTAAAAATTACGAATAATTTTTTTTTCATCAGAAAGTCTTATAAATTTAAATTATTAAGTGAATGAAATAAAAAAAGAAGAACGAAAGTGTAAAGTTTAAGGAAACTTTCATGATTAAAGAAAAAAAAGCTTTGCCAAGTGCAATTAATTGATTTACGGTCTGGTTTAAAGAACCGGTAAAATGATATTATATAATATTATATGTTTTGTGTTCTCCTGAAAGTATGCCAACATTTTGGAACACAAAGAAAAATTTAAATTCAGTATTTTTGAAGAAATTACACAAATTAGAACACTTTTTTTCTAAATTATGTTCGATAGTGAACCCGAAGCGGAAAGGACGTATCCCTTAATAATTAAAACAAAAACATAAAAAATAATAAAAAGAACAAAAAATCTATAAAAAATTTTATAAAAATTTAAAATTAATAAAAAAAGCACAAAACTAGAGGAAAATATAAGTAGTTTTTCTTAATTGGATCCCCTTAGGAAGGGATAAGTGCATTGAATAATGCAAAATAATGAAACAAGTGAAAATATCTTAACCGAAAATGAGTTAAACAATGTTATTACTAAAATAAATGAAATTATTAATGAAGAAACAACAAAATTAAAAACACTCGGTGCTAAAGGTCCAATTACTAAAATAAAAAAGAACCAAACCGCAGGAATTCGCGAATTAAAATTGATAATCAAAAGATTATCTGATGAAAATGCTAAATGATCAAAAATTATAATGGCCAACAGCGGCGGTGAAGGTACGAGCAGCAACACTAGCTGTTTTGAACCATTGATGGATGTAACAGAGGATAATGAAGATAATGATGATAACATTTTAAAACTGGAAAAGAGAAATGCTGAAATAAAAAAAAAAGAAGCAGAAAAGAATGAGAATAAAAATAAAATCAAACTTAACCATCAGCAAAGAGTCCAATCTCCCAATGTGGGAGAAAGCCTACAAAAAAATACGAAAATGCCTCCAATCAGCATTTTCCAAACCGATGTAGGTGTACTGAAGGACACCGTAAAAAATAACCTAAAAATAAAAAACTTTTTAATAAAAGTAAAAAATGATATGCACGTTGTATTACATACCAACAATACAAACGATTATGCGCGTGTATGCGAAGTTTTAAAAAAACAAATACGAACTACTACACCTTCACTCCTAAAAGCGAATAAAAACTTAACCATCAGCAAAGAGTCCAATCTCCCAATGTGGGCGAAAACCTACAAAAAAATACGAAAATGCCTCCAATCAGCATTTTCCAAACCGATGTAGGTGTACTGAAGGACACCGTAAAAAATAACCCAAAAATAAAAACTTTTGAATAAAAGTAAAAAAATGATATGCACGTTGTATTACATACCAACAATACAAACGATTATGCGCGTGTATGCGAAGTTTTAAAAAACCAAATACGAACTACTACACCTACACTCCTAAAAGCGAAAAAAAATAACTCTGGTGCTTAAAGGGCTAAATAGCGGCTATTTTTGTGAAGAGATCCTTGAAATTCTAAAATTACATGAAAATTACAACATTCAATTTGAAAAAGTAACGCGACTTACCACAAAATATTCAATAAATAATAATAAACCATTACCACATTTTGTGGTACAAGCATCTTCCAATAGCTCAATGAATGAAATAAAGAAAATTAAAGCATTAGATCATCAAATAATACGATGGGAAAAAATTTATAAACCCCAATTAACACAATGCACAGGATGCCAACGCTTTTTACATTCAGCGTCCAACTGCAACATAGAATTCAGGTGCGTAAAATGTGGCAAAAGCCATACACCTGGAGAATGAAATATCAAAACGAAGATCCCAAAGAAGAACTAATTTGTGTACTTTGTAAGAAAAATTGTCACCCAGCATCGTACAAAGGTTGTCCAGAGTTTCAACAAAGAATGAAGAAGCGTGAAACTATGAAAAAAATATTAAAAGACAAAATCAACAACAAACACTTGCTTACCAGTGGAATAATTCTAAATATGTCATTCTCAAAACAACATTGACATAACAAAATTAAACTGTTTAACTGTTATCCTTAACAGTTCGGATTCAGACATAAGCATGGAGCAATCCATGCAATTACGAAATTAACATCAGACATCTGCTGGTTCATAAAAAAAAACTTTGGCGTTGGTGCATGTCTGGTCGACATAGAAAAAGCCTTCAATTCAGTCTGGTTAGATGGGTTAATCTTTAAGCTTATAAAGTACAAGTTTCCGAAACACTTGGTCTCGATTATCATGGAAATGATTTACAAAAACCAGTTTTTTTGTACATAATAGTTTCAATAGGCAGCATAAAACCTTTTCTATTGATAATGGCCTTTTGCAAGGTACCGTCAATGCACCAATATTATTTTCATTGTACCTTTCTGAATTATTGAACCTGCTAGAACGAGTAAGAGGCAACAATTATGCTATAGCTTTTGCCGATGATATTATTATATATTCCGCTAATGAAAGTGTTGAAAACAACAAGAAAAAAGTGCAAGAAATGTTTAACATTATAATCGACTACTGCAAAATATGGAAGCTTAAAATAAATTTTAACAAATGCGAAACTATTTTATTTCGCAACACTGTAGATAAAACCAACAGCGGTATTAGAAGAAACTGGAAGAGTTTTTCCATTACAGCCCCAAACCGGTCACTCTTGATAAACAAAAAAACAGTTAAGTATCTAGGAGTCCAACTACATCGAAACTTACATTACATAGATCACACAAAGAATATTATATCAAATGGTAACAGAGCGTTTATGGCAGCAAAAAAACTGTTTTACAACAAAAACATAAGTAAAAGAGTTAAGATAGTTTGTTACCAAACATTAATAAGGCCAACACTTGTATATGGTGCACCTATATGGTACAACATTAGTGCAAGCTTAATGGAAACACTGCGAAAATTTGAAAGAAAGTGCATAAGAGCTTGTACTAACATTTATAGAAAGCCCGAATCCGACTACAAATATTATTATTCCAACAAATATTTGTATAAGGAAGCACAAATCATAAGAATAGATAATTTTATAATAAAATTAATCCGAAATCATTATGATAGAGCACAAAAAACTCTCTTTATATGAAATGTTTTATATGAATAAATAGAATTTTTCATATGAGAAAATGGAACATTGTTCCCCCAAATAAATTATTATCATATTATATGTATGTGTTACATATTTATATTCCGCCAAATGTTGTTGAACATTTTATTTTTAATTTATATATTCATTTATTTTATTAGTCATTCGGTGTAGCCTTTTATTATGTTTGTAATCTGTTCAACACATTTGTAAGTGTAGTATCGAGGATCGAATCCAATTCATACCGAATTTTTTTTTATTTTTATATGTATATAGTCAGTGTCTAAACTTTAAACGAAGTTTTTTATCAACTTTTGTTTTTTTAACTTTACTTTTACATATATATAGTCAGTATTTAGAAATGCTAATATAATATCAGATTTGAAATGTGACCCAGGAAAACTCGTCAAAGCTAATCACTGATATAATTTTCAAACTAGTATAACTTGGAGCATTCAAGTTGGAAGCAATAGTAGATTCAGGATGCGATCTATGTTTATTGAGGTATGACGCATGGAAAAGTTTCAACGGACGGGAGATAGCTGGAGAAAGGAAACGTTTAGTATGTATCGGCAATAAGGGAATAATTACGATGGGAGTTTTCCTACAGAGGTGAAAGTGGACGCAATAATTAAATTCCATATAGTGGAAAAAGAAGATATCCCCTTCGAAGTTGTAATTGGTAATAATGTCCTAAAGGATGTGAATATAATCCTTACAGAGGACGGTGCAAGGTTAGTTAGAAAATAGAGGAGTTGGAATGAAAGCATCCCAGGTAATGGAAATCCGGAATACAAAGATCACTTACAAATGCGCAGGATTAAAAATGATGTTCATAAAAATATCGACATAGAGGAAGATAATATAGACAAAGAATTTGAAGCTTTGCGTGCAATAGCTGAAACAACATATGTCGAAAATGGGCGGGGGAGATAAATGTTTCGCACTGTGCAAAAGTTCATGCAGAAGTCATTAAAGAGATGGTGGCTAAATGCAAACCTAATAAAGCACCGACTTCCCCAGTGGAAATGAAAATACTGGTAGTAGATGATGTACCTGTATATGAACGATCGAGGATAACGTCCCAAGCTAATCAAACAGCCATAGAGCAACAAAGCAACACAATTGGTTTGAAGAAGGAATAATTCAGCCTAGTACCTATCAAAACGCGTCAGTACTAGTGCTGGTGGGGAAAAAAGACGGAACAAAAAGTCCTGTAGTCGCAACATAGTCCGTTTTGCCAAAAAAAAAATTTTGAATATCAAACTATTAGTTATATATTAAAATATACTAGCGGTATTTTCAAGATACATTTTTGCAGTGCTAAGAAATTTAATACGAAGCGGAATGATAATAGTATACATAGATGACATTATAATCCCTTCCAAGGACATGGCAGAAGGTACAAAGAAATTAGAGTTGGTCTTGGAGGTTGCATCGGTAAATGGTTTACAGATTAAGTGGAGTAAATGCCCATTTTTGCAGAAAAAGATGGACGTCTTAGGCTATATTGTCGAAAGCGGAACAATAAAGCCATCAGCTAAAAAAACCAGAGCAGTAAAAGATTTCCCTTTGCCGACATATATGAAAAGTCTACAACGTTTTTTAGGATTGACCTCGTATCATTAACCCTTTCATTCGGGTCGAATGAAATTTCAGGATGGTCGAATGTAAGATCAACGTCAAAGCAGGAGTGGCAGAATGTACTAAAATACATAGTCAACACCACTGTCCGCAATTTATCTAATATAATATATTTCTTTATTTCTCTCTAATGTAATTTGTCTCCTTCTAATATTAAAAGCAACTTAAAAGCTTTTCCTTTGGGCAAGCCAGTTTTAATCTTCCGTTTCAAACAAAAAACGTGTTTCATATAGAAAAGGCAGTCATCAAGCTCAGTCCATAAAATAGAGTTTCGTAAAACCAAACAAAGTAGAAGTAAGTTAAATGTAAATTCATATTTCAATTTTAAGATTAAACGAGGAAGAATACAGTTGACTTTGTCAACTCTTAGATACCCGTACGAACCGTTAGTATGTTCACAGCCTGTCACTCTGCTTACAATATTATTTTTTTAATATTTTAGTATTTTAAAATAATTTGGGTGAATTTTATAATTTCTAGAACTATGGGTTGTACATATATTCAAACTACATGTTTATATGTACATTCTTCAAAAGCAGATTCTAACCTTCCACATAACGATTATCAATCCAAAACTTTTTCAAATATTCTATAGTACCATTTAATACTAAGCGGTAAATGTATATTAAATTTACTAAGTACAAAACAGTAAATATAATTTTAAATATTATATTATATTATATTTAAATATTCCATTGACAGAATAATTTCTTATAAGTACAATAAAATACATATATGTATGTAAATACGGCGCTATATAATATACATCTATACTCTTATCATTCATGCACTAGTGACATATACGATATGTAAATAAACATGATATTATATAAGTATGTATATATATCAATATCATATAAATAAAAATTCTTCAAGCAACCGTTATGTTGTTTATTTAATTACATTTTTTTGTACTACGCATTATATCCTCAACAATTTCAAATTATCGAGTAAAACAATATGCAAAAAAAATTCGTTAAAGAAATTTGTTAGAAAATTTGAAAAAATCAAGTAACACTTTCGTCAATTATAAAGTAACCCTATATTATTAAAAAAAGTTGTTAACAGAAATAAAAGTATAATGTTGGAGCTTTAATTTTTGTGTATTACTTCAAAAAAATTTTAACAGGTGTTCAAGTTACAGGTGTTTAAAAATAGGAAATTTTCAGTTTTTGACCCCTTACAGCTCCTAAACGGGGGGTGATACAAAAAAAATTTCTGAAATGACTCATACTAATTTTCAAAGATCTAACTTCTGTCAAAATTTCAAGTTTCCAACTTTAACCGTTTAGAAGATGGAAGGGTTAAAGAATTTTGCAAAATTTGAGTTTCGCATAACGGTAAATTAAGACACCGTATGCCAAAAATATATATTTATTGTATATATACTTTTAAAGCTAATAAAAGTAGTAATCGTTTGGCATTTTAAAAATGAAGATATACCTTATACAACTTGTGCTATAACAATTTAAATATAGAGCTTTTTTGAACCTTTGGGGACCTGTAGCTCCGTAACGGGTGGGGCTACAAAAAAAAGTTATTAAAAATAAAATTAATATTTTTGTGAGATCTATCAGTAGTTAAAATTTCATAGCTCTATTGCAAAAAAAATGTGGGAATCTAAAAGTTAGGTGTTCGAGAGCTACCCTAAGGCTTGGTCCAAACTCAACCAAAAAAAATAGGGAACCTACAAATTACTCCCAAAATATTTTGTGTAAATTTCAAGATTCTAGCTTTCTTAGTTTTTGAGTTAGCGTGCTGACGGACGGACGGACGGACATGGCTCAAAAGTCTTAGAATTTTTTTCTGATCCGATCCATACCTTTGAAGGTATATCTAGCTCGCTTATTTCGAGGTGTTACAAACGGAGGAGTAATCTTATTATACCCGATCCTATCGTACGGGTATAAAAATTAAATAAACATTTGTATATTAAATAAATGATACATAATACTGTATATTAAATAAATAATACAGTTTTAAATAAATTGTAATAAATAAAGTGAACTTACAAAATATAAATTCTACATAATATATAAACAAATTATCCAGGGGTTGGGTCCGAAATCCCAAGGTCAAAATCCCAAAATAAAAATCCCAAGCCCAAAATCCCAGGCCCAAAATCCCAAAAAAAATAATCCCAAATTTCAAAATCCCAAGTTACAAAATCCCAAAAAAAAAATGCCAATGTTACAAAATTCCCAAAAAAAAAAATTCCAATGTTACAAAATCTCAGAATTTCAGAATTTCGAATATACATAATATATAAATATTCTGCAAACGACGTATAACTCTCATTTTGTAACCAACTGTAATATCCCTTTTAATTATTTTTTTTATACCCGTACGATAGGATCGGGTATAATAAAATTACTCCTCCGTTTGTAACACCTCGAAATAAGCGAGCTAGATATACCTTCAAAAGTATGGATCGGATCAGAAAAAAATTCTAAGACTTTTGAGCCATGTCCGTCTGTCCGTCCGTCCGTCCGTCAGCACGCTAACTCAAAAACTAAGAAAGCTAAAATCTTGAAATTTACACAAAATATTTTGGGAGTAATTTGTAGGTTCCCTATTTTTTTTGGTTGAGTTTGGACCAAGCCTTAGGGTAACTCTCGAACACCTAACTTTTAGATCCCCACATTTTTTTTGCAATAGAGATATGAAATTTTAACTACTGATAGATCTCACAAAAATATTAATTTTATTTTTAATAACTTTATTTTGTAGCCCCACCCGTTACGGAGCTACAGCTCCCCAAAGGTTCAAAAAAGCTCTATATTTAAATTGTTATAGCACAAGTTGTATAAGGTATATCTTCATTTTTAAAATGCCAAACGATTACTACTTTTATTAGCTTTAAAAGTATATATACAATAAATATATATTTTTGGCATACGGTGTCTTAATTTACCGTTATGCGAAACTCAAATTTTGCAAAATTCTTTAACCCTTCCATCTTCTAAACGGTTAAAGTTGGAAACTTGAAATTTTGACAGAAGTTAGATCTTTGAAAATTAGTATGAGTCATTTCAGAAATTTTTTTTGTATCACCCCCCGTTTAGGAGCTGTAAGGGGTCAAAAACTGAAAATTTCCTATTTTTAAACACCTGTAACTTGAACACCTGTTAAAATATTTTTGAAGTAATACACAAAAATTAAAGCTCCAACATTATACTTTTATTTCTGTTAACAACTTTTTTTAATAATATAGGGTTACTTTATAATTGACGAAAGTGTTACTTGATTTTTTCAAATTTTCTAACAAATTTCTTTAACGAATTTTTTTTGCATATTGTTTTACTCGATAATTTGAAATTGTTGAGGATATAATGCGTAGTACAAAAAAATGTAATTAAATAAACAACATAACGGTTGCTTGAAGAATTTTTATTTATATGATATTGATATATATACATACTTATATAATATCATGTTTATTTACATATCGTATATGTCACTAGTGCATGAATGATAAGAGTATAGATGTATATTATATAGCGCCGTATTTACATACATATATGTATTTTATTGTACTTGTAAGAAATTATTCTGTCAATGGAATATTTAAATATAATATAATACAATATTTAAAATTATATTTACTGTTTTGTACTTAGTAAATTTAATATACATTTACCGCTTAGTATTAAATGGTACTATAGAATATTTGAAAAAGTTTTGGATTGATAATCGTTATGTGGAAGGTTAGAATCTGCTTTTGAAGAATGTACATATAAACATGTAGTTTGAATATATGTACAACCCATAGTTCTAGAAATTATAAAATTCACCCAAATTATTTTAAAATACTAAAATATTAAAAAAATAATATTGTAAGCAGAGTGACAGGCTGTGAACATACTAACGGTTCGTACGGGTATCTAAGAGTTGACAAAGTCAACTGTATTCTTCCTCGTTTATATATATATTTGAACAACAACTTGAAATAGTGGGGACTGCCGCCCCCAAACCCCCGCTAAACAAATTATTGAAACCCAGATTTTGTAAACAACTCTAAAATCTCTCCTAACTCAGAATCTCACATATAGATATATATAAATATTCTGTAAAAGGCGTATAATCCAGATTTTGTAACCAACTATAAAATCCCTCCTAGATAGTTATTTATATTAATATATATTTTCAATAATAAAGAACTTTCTAATACGGGTACGGCATACCTACTTTATACGAAAGTATTAAAAATAAAATATTTTTTTTAATAGTGGCTTTTTGTAATGCAAGATAAAAAAAACAAGCAAGATTCCTAATTCGTAATTGAAAGATGTAACCTTGATTTTATAACCAACTAAAAATTGGGATTTTGCAATTTGGGATTTTAAAATTTGGGATTTTGGGATTTTGCAATTTGGAATTTGAAATTTGGGATTATTTTTCTTGCGATTTTTTTTTTGGATTTTATCTTATTTGGTATCATTGGGATTTTTTTTTTGGGATTTACCTGGACTCCCATTATGCAGTGATAGAATCTAAGATTCAGTGGATAAAGCATTTAAAAACCTTTAAAACAGAATCATTAAAATTAAAAATTAAAATAAAAGATACAATAGTGCACAAAGAAGGTATTTTAATTTCTATTCTTTTCGTTAGTTTTTACTTGAATATACTTCCATAATATAGATTTTTTTAATAAACTAGCCTCGGATCTTCCTATTATTAAAGTAATAGAAAATAGAATATTTTTAGCATTAATTGACAGCGGATCTAGTTTTAGTATTATTGACGATAGAATATAATACATTTTAATTCAGAAGAACTAGAAGAAATACAAACACTAAATAAAATATTCTCTAAATTTTTTTTCAAAAACGGAGATATATTGACACAAACTACAACACGAAACGAAATAGCAAGAACTGAACACGAAATAGGAAGAACAATTAGCAAGCAAGAATAAGAACAAACTGTAACAGCAAGCAAGCAATAGCAAAAACAAACTGAACATGAAATAGCAAGAACAATTGAACAATCTATAAACTCAAAACTGTATATATATCCACCAAAGCGCGAAGATGAGGTGAGAAAACAAACAGCGGAAATGGAAACCCAAGGAACTATTAGAAAAAATTCCCGATATTCCAGTCCCTTGATAGTAGTACCCAAAAAATCGGATAACTCGGAAGAAAAGAAATTTAGGATTGTGATAAAGGCTAAACGAAGTGACAGTTACGAACAATTTCTTTTACCGAACATTGACTCTATATTAGGTAAATTAGGTAAAGCACAGTACTTTACAACATTAGATTTAGCAAAGGGTTACCACCAAATATCTATTACAGAGGAAGACAAACAAAAGACAGCATTTGTAACACTACATGGGTTAAATGAATTTAACAGAATGCCCTTCGGTCTTAAGAATGCTCCGGCGACATTCCAAAGACTCGTGAACGACATTTTAAGAGAAAATATTAACAAGGTGTTGGCGATATTCTTATATTCAGTACATCACGTAAAGAACATATTAGTGTAATTCATAGCATTTTAAAGTTTTATAAAATAAAAACTATAAAATCCAAATTGGTAAATGCAACTTTATGAAAAAAGCTAGAATTTTTAAAACACATATTAATTAAACACCGACTGAAACTTGACCCAAACAAAGTTAAAACTATACAAGATTTTTTTTTTTTTTTTCTTTATTATATGAAGTATGAAAATCTTATACAAAATTCAAGTCAAATTAATTTTAATTAATAAAAAAAACAGAATATTTCATACATTTGGTGTATAATTTTGTTACGACCGTAGCATATGCTGTCTGGTCTTATAGATTATTAAAAATTTTTTTTTTTTGACAAATTATTCGTATAATACTATTTACATATATTATTTTTTTTATTCTAAATTAGGTATAATTCTATTACAAACCATTACACATTGATCCAATAAAAAAAAAACCACATAATAAACAAAAACTA
The DNA here is from genome assembly GCA_947095535.1 of Poecilobothrus nobilitatus. Lineage (NCBI taxonomy): Eukaryota > Metazoa > Arthropoda > Insecta > Diptera > Dolichopodidae > Poecilobothrus > Poecilobothrus nobilitatus. The sequence continues at coordinate 165,911,998 of OX352772.1, read as the reverse complement.
TAAAAATAAAAATATAAACCAAAAAGAAGAAAAAATAAAAGCAAAGAAACAAGAGACAAAAGAACATAAAAGAAATGAAAAGAGAAAAAATAAATGATATAAAATAAAATAATAAGAAATAATAATCATGTGCCCAATGTCCATTATATATTATCAGCAGTTTCTAAAAACAAAATAATTTTTTAAAGAGACTAAAACTTAATTCTAATTTTAAATTACTTGGCAATTCATTAAAAAATTTTAGACAAACGTACAAACAATTTAATTTTTGTTTTTCAGTTCTGAAGAGTGGAAGGTAAAAATTTTATTTATTTCTCGTGTTATACATGTGTATGTCTATGTTCCTATTAAGTATGAAATTGTGTTTAATTAGATTATTTATAATCTTGAAAGCTAGAAAATATATTTCTCTTTTGCAGATGTAATCAAAGCTTGGATATTGTGCGGAGTATAACTGAATGGCCGGGTGTAGTATCGGGTAATTGTGAATTACCTTTATGGCTTTTTTATGTAGAATGTCGAGCCTTTTTAGATGGGTTTTTGCGGCTCCACTCCATATGGGATTTAAATAGAATTAGAATTAATATAAGAATTGAAAATAATAAATAATGCTTTATTGTCTAAAAATTTTTTTAATCTATTTAAAATAAAAATATACGGAGAGATTTTTTTGCAAATGAAATTGATATGATCAATCCACTTAAAAGTACTATCAAACATTACGCCTAAATAATTAAAGTTCTTTACACTTTGTATTATGTGATTGTTGTATAAGAAAGTATTGTCAACAAGGGTTTTATTTTCAAACACCAATATCTTTGTTTTTTTTAAGTTTATAGCTAACCGATATTTTTTTACCCATTCCCCAACTGTCTCTAGGTCATTCAAAATTGCCAATTCAGGCTCACTATTTTCCGAGTATTTAATTCCAGCATCATCTGCATACAATTGTAAAGTGCCTTTAAGATTAAGTCGTACCCAATCATTAATATATATATTAAATAAATCAGGTCCCAAAATGGACCCCTGAGGCACCCCTTTACGGCTTAGTTTAGTGTCGCTGAGGGTATTCCCTAGTTTCAGCCTTTGAGACCAACTAACTAAATAGCTTTTGAAAAAATTAATTGACTGCTGAGAAAACCCCATGTTTTGTAATTTAAGAAGCAGGATATCATAATCCACGCAGTCAAACGTTTTCTGGAAATCGATAAATGTACATGCAGTATATTTTCCCTCGTCCATGCTCCTAGATATAAAATCAGTAAGAGCAAGGCATGCCGCAGTGGTGTTCGAATTTTTCTCAAAACCGAATTGTCCTAAATATAAAATACCATTTTGTATAAGAAAAGAAGTCAACCTGTTTTTTATAACTTTTTCAAATATTTTAGAGAAAGTGCTCAAAACGGATATTGGTCTGTAGTTGGTTGGGTCACACTTCTTATCTTTTTTGTAAATCGGTGTAATTACAGCTGTTTTCAAAGATTCCGGAAAGGCAAATGTTTCAAAAAATATATTAATAAATTTAACTAAAATTGGAAAAAAATTTTTTACAAATTTGGAGGAGATTTTGTCATAACCGGTTTCTGATTTGGTTTAAGCGATGATATCATATCTTCCACCTCTTCAGCTGTTGTAGAACTGAGTTCGACAGGATGACGGATGCTATAAGTAAATTTATTGAAATAGCTTAAATCCACAATATCATTTGAGATGCCTAAATTGCTTGCTACATTAGCAAAAAATATCGTTCATGCATTCGGAAATACCCTTCTCGTCAGAGATAACTTTGTTATTGCGCTCCAAGATTTTGATTTTGTTTTCTGCTGAGCTGAGTTCGAAAGGATGACGGATGCTATAAGTAAATTTATTGAAATAGCTTAAATCTACAATATCATTTGAGATGCCTAAATTGTTTGCTACATTAGCAAAAAAATTGTTCATGCATTCGGAAATACCCTTCTCGTCAGAGATAAATTTGTTATTGTGCTCCAAGATTTTGATTTTGTTTTCTGCATTAACTGCGTTTGTATTAAGCATAACTTTTTTATATAACTCCCATAATTTTTTACCGTCACTTGGATTTTTGGCTATTTCCTCACTGCAGTACTTTACTTTAGCATTTAATATTAAGGATTTGACTTTGTTCCTGTAGGAGGTATATAACTGGGAGATATGAGCATCGTCGAGATATTTCCTTTTATACTTCATAAAGGAGTCCCTGATTTCCATCATCTTGAGAATTTCATCATCCATCCAAACACTTTTTTTGGGTTTATCATTAGCTAGTTTACTAGTTGTATGTTTATTAATTAGTGCTGTAAGATTCTTTACAAAGGTGTCAAAAGTATAAAAAGAATCAATATTTTGCCAGAACGAGTCATTAGACAACCTGCCATAATTCAGAACTGTAATAAAGTTTTTCGAATTTTCTATGATCGGGTTTAAATTAATACTACATAGCATCATTTGGTGGTCAGATAAGGAAGAATCCATAATATAAAGGTCATATGAATAATTTGAGATTATCAGTAACGAAATGATCAATTATAGTTTTGGAAGTGCTACCTATCCTAGTAGCAAAAGTTTGTGAAATTTCATTCCCTATTATAAAACCATTACTTAATAGAGTGTTTCTATAATTTACTGCATCTGTTTTTTTTATCTAGTAGATTAATATTAAAATCCCCAAATATCCATTAGTTTTTAAATCTCGTTGTAAAATCATCTACTTTATCCATGAAAGAATCAACGTTAGTATGACGCGACCTATAGATGGAAATAATATTTATGTTATGGCGTATTAATTTAACTACTAATACATTCGATTGATCAAATTCTTCTTCAAAAATGATGGTATAATTAAGATAATCCCTTATAAAAATAGCTACACCTCCATATGAATTTTAATTAAATCCTGGAATATTAAAAAAATATTTTCGCCCTTGCTAATCCATATTTCTGTGAGCACAATAATATGTATTTCTGTGCCAAAAGAGTTAACTAACATTTCTAGATCGTATAACTTATTCCTAATACTTTGTATATTTAAATAAATAATATTAAGGTGATTTTTATAACCTGAAAAAATACTTTTGCTCAGTACCGTAGAGCATTTTATACTTAAGCTTTTCATTAACATCAATCATTATTCGCTCTTAATCCAATATGATCGTATGTAAAAGTGATAGATGTAACGAAAAACAAATGGCATAAAATAATGGAATTGTATGTTGGAATAAGAGTAAGTAAGCTGGTAAATAAAATGTTTGTGAAATAGAAACAGTAGAAAAGAAAAATTTTTTCTTCGCTTTCTTTAAAAATTCTGATGATATTACAATCAGTTTCTTTCTGGTAGTTATAAGCTAATACTTGATTAGTGTAATAATTATTAGAATTTAAGTCAATTATATGTAATATATTGGAAATTTTTTTAATGTGTTTTTTTGTTATTGAAATAATTGGTTAAATGTTACATTGTAATTGTAATGTGCTAAAAAATATATAATTTAAAATTAAAAAAATATCAAAAAATAATTTTAAGTAAAAAAAGTAAAATTTATAAAATATTAATATTGAAAAAAAATTATTATGCAAATGTAAATATTGTGACAAAAAACGAAATGTATTGTATGTAATAAATGTAAATTGTAATGTATTAAGAAAAAAATAAATTAAAATAGAAGATATATCAAAAATTAAAGTGAAGTAAAAAACGAAAGGTTTATAAAATAATGAAAAGAAATTAAATATTATATGTAAATGTAAAGATAATGACAACAAATAAAAAAATATACCATAATTAAATGTTTTAATTTTACAACGTGCTTTTCCGCCATATTTGCAGTCTTGTCTCTAGTTGATGTGCAATGTTGAAAGTAGATAATTGATGTCGTTTTTTGAACAAATTTTGTATACTTTACTAGTGTCATTTTTACGCAAGAAAATAAGATTGTCTTTAATCCAAAGGAATTTGAATCGATGAGATATTTTGATGTTTTTCTCTTCATGATATAGTTTAGCTTGCAATAGAAGTAAGATGATGGCGAAAGAAAATTTCAATGTTATCCGTATTTTTGGTAAATTCAATTCAGTAGTAAAGAGGTGCTTGTATGCTCGTTTTTTCCATCAACTGCTTTTTTGAATGCTCAGAATTAAACTTTACCACATATAAATTGTTGTGAAAGGAATTTTCGCTATTCTTTAAGTTCTTGATTGGGCAAACTTCCAAAATATCACTATGCTCAACCTCGGCGCCAATTTTCTTTGCAATATTAATCACTAGATTTTTTGGATTTTGTATATCTTTCGGTAATCCGGCCAATACGATGTTGTTTTTAACTTTGTTTGCATAGATTCATCCAGTAAGTATTCCAATTTATTAACCTTGTATTCTAATGCTTGCACTTTTTTTTCTGTATGTTCCAATGATTAATGTATTAAGTTTTGATTTTCTTGTCGGAATATATTATTCTGCTGTACTATATCTTCCATTTGTGTGTTGAAATATTCTTGTGATTTCTGAATTTGCAATAGGGTAGCCCCCATTATATCGTTAGAGCAATTTTTAAAATCAAATGAAGATAGATCTTCTATTGCATATAATTGATTATCTTTTAGTATTTCGTATTGTGAATACTTCCATGATACATTACCAGTTTGTATTAAATGAAATACTTGATTTGTAATATTAGCACATTTGTTATCATAATATTTATTGCAGGCGCCAGAACATAATAATCCTTTTTTTTTGTCAGCAATTTTTACATTACAAGTAGCACAATGATTAATATTTTTTTCCATAATTTTTTTTTTAACTTAATTTTTATTTTTTTTGTTTTGCTTTTTATATTTTAGTATCCTAAGTAAGTCTAATACTACTTATTATTTTTGAAATCAAAGTTTGCTTTATTATGTTAGTGTTTATCAATAAATTATTTAATTTGAAATTTAATTTAATTTAATTTATTTTTGTTTTATTTGGAATTGATATTTTTATTTAACATTGATTAATTTAGTTAATTTTTCGAGTGTTTTACTTAAAAAAATCGAATTATTTAAAATATTATTCTCCGCTATTAAAAAACACGTCTGATCGCAACTAATAACCGCCAAAAAACCGATTTTACTTTACCAAAAACAGAAAGACCAATTAAAAATTTCTTAGGGTTAACCGTTTATTATCAGAAATTAGTAAAAGATTACGCAAAAGTTGAACAACTGATCACAAAATTTTTGAAAATAAATACTAAAATTAACATTAATGATCCTAACTATATTACGGCATTTGAGAAATTAAAATCTCTTATAATAAGTCATCCAGTAATCAAATATCCGAATTTTTAAAAACCTTTCGTTCTAACAACTGACGTATCAAATAACACAATCGGTGCGGCCCTATCGCAAGAAGGACACCCAGTCTGTTTTATTTCACAAACTTTAAACATTCACAAACGAAATTACCTTTACGGTAACAAATTTAAAATAATGATCGATCACCAAGCTATAAATATTTCCGTACCAAATATAAAGGAAAATATTTATCACCTAGACATCAAAGATGGTTATTAAAATTATGTGAATTTTAATTCCAAATTGAACACGTTAAGGGAAAAGAAAGTCGTGTCCCAGATTTTTTAACACGTCCACTGCAGATTTGATTTTCTTGTATTAATGTTATTCGCCAACTCTGATTTTTCATGAAAAAAGCAAAATTAAAACAAGGCATCACTATTTATAATAAGGATGTACGAGTTAACTCGTAGGTGGCAATAAGAACTAAAAAAGGTATCGCCATTGCCAGTTACGAATTAACTCGTACATCCTTTTTTTATTGCATATTTTTTGTTTTTTAGATACCCTTTCACAGGTTTTTTGAATAATTAAATTTTTTTTTAATAAATAAAATGTAACTTAAGATGGAATAATAATTTTATATTATTGCTAATAATTTCGTGCGCTACATACACACATTATCAAAACTTAATTTCTTCTAATGTTTATTAATTTCTTTGAATGTTCTAATGTTTTTCTTCTATTAGAAAAAATGAAGCTAAATAAAGTTTGTATGTAGCACACGAAATATATATTAGGAATAATAAAAAATTATTATTCCGCAAAAAAGGAGTTTTTCTTCTATTTTATTTCGATTTTAAATTAATTTTCGGAAAAATTACAATCAAACTTCAACACGTCTCAAAATGTAACTACTTTATAAAAAAAATTAAATTAACCAAATTTTCCGTTATATTTTAAAAGGAAAAAAATTTAGTAATAATTTAAATGATATTTTAAGAAAATATATTAAAAAAGGTATAACTTGCATATATTCAGAATTACCAGACCATAAATATAATTAAAATAAACTTATAGAACAATTTTCAAATGATAAAAATTTCAAATTTATTAAATATTCGTTTAGAGCGCAAGAAATAAAAACAGAAGTAAAAGCGGTTAAACAAATTTCATTTTATCACGTCAAAGAAAGTTTTCATTCTGGTATACAGGAAACTTATAATCAGTTAAAAAATATATTGTACTACTCAAAACTGTTAGAAAGAATTCAAATAGTTATAAATCAATGTGATATCTGTCAGCGGGTTAAATACGACAGAAAACTTATTAAAATTAAGTATAATCTCACAGAAGTGCCCAGTGTTATAAATCAAATTAAAACAATTTAGAAAATGATAGAAAAATAGTTTGAAATCAAATAAATATTTTAGAAGATTCTCTTAGTCAACACAATTTTTCTTGGATTTACTATCCTCGAAAAAGCTATGAATCTTATATCAGTTATATATGTCTTCGGATAACACAAAAAATTTTTTTTAAAAATAGCTAAAAAGAAATCAAAATTCTAAATAGATAAGCCTGAAAATGCAGATTAAGACGAAATCTAGAAGAAATTTACAATACAGTAATTTTTTATAATCAAACACAAGATACTACAAAATCAAAACCTATAGATTTTATTAAAAAAATTTGAATCAAGAAGAAATTAATAATCTTATGATACGTTTTTAGTAAAATAAAATAGCTCGTATCAATCGGTTAAACGAGAAACGAGAATTACAATACGAACTTATTGACAACATAGTAAATAGTAGAAATGTAAGTAAAATAAAATCCAAATATAAGAAATTGAATCAATTTAAAAAATAAAACAACTACGTGATTGATACAAGCAATACTAAATACCAAATACACATCTAAACAAACTAAAAGAATATTTAGGTATCAAAACTAAATACTTTGTGAAACTGAAAACTTATATGCAAATATAATTACCTTTTATTCATTCATAGAAAATTTTATTTATCATAAAATGTGGATAGAAACAAGAAACCATAAAACAATAAAAACGTGAGAAACAATAACAATCAGAAATCAAATGATAAATAGCTCAAATCGGAATAAATAAAATTACCGGTATAAGATGATAAGAAAATTAATGAAAGATTTACTTAATCTTAAGTAGACAAAATTGTAAAAGTATTAATAAGGAAACTAAATTATATTTTATTTTAATTAAAATTTAATTCGAAAAGAAAAATTAATTTTATGTATTAATTTTAGTAACAAAAAAAAAAGAAAAAATCTATAATTCGCATAAACCTAATCGCATTTCTGATAATAAACATTAATATTGCTTATAATAAAAATTTTATTAGAATGAATGTAAGCATTTTCATTACCATGGAAAGATAATTAATAAAACAAAAACTGTTTACAAAAAAAAAATTTTAGATTTAAATGCAATTACCTACAGAGTCCTTGTAAAGAACTTTAGTGGGGAGGTGTTATACACTTATATACTCATGTACAGATGCACCTTAATTTATATAATTGTTATATAGTCTCATTCAGATGCATCTTCATTTTTGTATAAAACTTTGTTTTTATGTATACAATATACAATAGTTTATGTATACAATATGAGTAGGTAACCCTGCACTTTGGGATGGGAAAAAATCAATTAAAAAACAATTAAAATTGCCCGACATGCTGACCTACATTTTGATTAATGGGTTTAATGTAGGTTATGCTTAATTAGTAGGTTAAGAGTTTGTTTAGGTCGGCTCTTAATTAAGAAAATTGTATACTTGATTTAAATACTAGGCGCACATATAAAAGTAGTAAGAAAATTTTCTTATATGAAAATAAAAAACAGAAAAAATTTTTTATTTTTAAATCTACAGAGCATCTTTAAAATTGAAAGAAAAAAAAAATTTTGCATTTAAAAACAAAAAGAAAATAAAAAACTTGGTCTTTATAATAGCATGCTTACATAAAAATGTGGTCTCTTCTGAATAGATACATATTTGTGTTTTTGTAATTTAAGAATTTATAGAAGAAAAAAGAAAACGAAAGTAATCAATTAATTGACTGCATGTCGTGTAAGATGTCGTACTCTTTACTCTTGATACGCATTTATATTTATTTTTTTGTTTTTGTATGGAATAAAAAATAATTCAAAGAGTTCTAGTTTTAAACTAAAAAAAGAAAAAAAAAATTAAGACTTGTTTTTGTTAAATTAATATACGAGTATACAAATCACTAGTTATCTAGTCAAAGCAAGGAATTGATATAAAAAGAATATAATGTAAAAGTTGAATGATTCTATGATAGTATAGTTCCTGATTTTAAAAAATTATAATATACAAATAATAACGAGTTTATGTTAAGAATTTATTGTGAATTTATTAAGATTTTAAAAAATGTAATGATCATAAAAGAAATCGAACTATATATACTTAGTATATATATGTAAATAATGTCTAATTTTGATTTACTTATCAATATGTGCTTTTTTTCTGTTATATCCATACGGTAAAGAACTACCATATTCATTAAATTTTCGTTTTTCCGATTTTGGTTGATATTTTTTTATTTCGGGAATCGTAAGTACATCATGATTTTTATTTCGACGAATATTTTCTGAAATGACGTATGTGTCTGTATTATTCAATGAATTTAAAACTGCTTCCTTTATGCTATTGAAATTAATTTTTAGAGAAGCTTCATAACTAAGAGAGAATCCTTTAACTTTACAAACAATTTTTTCTGTATTATCTTTTGTACAGTAAATTTTGTAGGCGTAGTTCTTGGGACCACCACTTACAAATTCTGTAATATAACTTCCTATACCATAACTTTCTAACTCATCAGTCATGTCTCCTATAAATTCGCCTATTTGTGGTTCATATTCTCCTTCTCCGCTAATATACAAGACTGAATCGGTGTCGTAATATAATACTCTACTATCCAGCTTCTCTAAATAACTGTAAAGTTGAAGACGAGCATGTGTTGTTGTATAAGCAGCGATACTTACATTGACAGTAGATAAAGAAATTACTGCTTCTTCTTTATATTTCCAGCTAACCACTATGTTTTCTTCATTTACTGGAAATATGTGACATACTTCTACAGAGGGGTTTGTTATTAACTCGTAAAGTTTAAAAGGTTGATTTATAATGGTGGTTTGTTGTTGATTTTCCCTTTGCCCAAATTTTCCCCCGAATGAGTTTAAAATAATTTTAGCAAAAGATCTTAAACCAGGGTTATTAACTACTTTATCGTATTCTAATTTAATATCTTCCTTTTCAAAAAAACTATCAATATATTCTTCCTTTTCTTTTTGAGTTTGACATTTTATTGGCCATCCAGAAGCTTCTTGTTTAATCTTTATAAATTTGTTCATCATTTTAGTGAATAAGCCATCAATACCATTGCAATTGTCATATTTTACTGTTTCGTATTCCCAAACTTCATAAATATTTAAAAGTTTATACCCTTTTTCAATTGCTTTTTTAATTTCATCAGTTACCCAAGTTCCTACTAATGCTCTTTCATCGTCTGTATGTTCACAGTATTTTCCTTGATATTTGTGTTCACTACAAGTGCTACATAGTGAGAACATCAATTTATTATTTTGTTTGACAGGTAACACGGGGTGTAATAGATTTGTTGGTGGTAAGATTTTACATTTAATAATACCATCAATAGTCATTATGTTTATCTTGGAGCAGGCATCTTCTCCAACATAAATCTTAGGATGGTTTATGGGAAAATTCCCTCGTTTACAAATATATGGGTATAAGGAACATACATCTATGTACTTAATTTTTTCTCCTTGTTTACATTTGTAATATGTGTAAGTATTTCCCGTTCTTCCGCCATAAAATGCATCACGTGGATTTAAAGGAACTAAATTAATTAATGAATGGTTTTCTAAATATCTCATATTTTCATTGTGCCTCATTAGCTCCCGAAATTCACATTCCCACATCTCAATAACTTTATATCCACATGATTTTATAAACTCTGATCTCATTAATGTTTTTTCATATCGTAGATTCAAAGTATCGCCAGAGTTATCATGTAATGGTATATCCCTTTGATTTGTTAAACATTTTGGATGTCCATGATAATAGCAACCATAAAATTCAAATATTTCTTTAGTCTCTTCGCAAAATCCATCGACCCTAACATTTCCAATTTGCTTTTCTTTTCCATTAAATGCACATTTCAAATCAATTTTTCTCAAATCTTTTTCCCAAAGAAGCCATTGCAAGGCAATTTTTGATTGATTGTCTACCATCCTATATCCTTTTCTTGGTATAATGCCTATAGTATTCGATTTGAGAAAGTTTCTTCTATATACAAGATTACAGGCGGAAGCTATTGTTGTTGCTTCTAAAAACGGTTCCACATTACATTCTTCTAAAAAAAAAATTCTAAAAACCAGACATGCTTTAGTTAGAATTTCAACATCATTTTTACAGTATTCTAAAATTTCTTTTTCCATATTAAATTCTGAGTTTCTATTTTGTTCATACCACATTAAAAATTCATTACGCTCTTTTGCTTTCATTGTATTAGGGTTATAGTATTTAATTTCTGGAAGTGAGCCAATGTAATTTTCATTTTCCAATTTATTAAATAGATGTGGAAAATAACCCTTTTTCAAATTGATCGATAAATTGAAAGCTTTTGGTAATTTTGCCAAGGCCATAGGAAAGTAGTTCATAGAATCAATAAATTTAATATTATCAATTATCATAACAATAATTTTTGTACCTCGCATAATTAACTTTGGTTCAAGTACAGTTTTATTGAGAATATAATTCAGAATAAACTGATGGTCAAACGCTTGTCCATTATGAGCAATTATGACAATCTTTTTGAATTCCTTTCTTAATTTAAAAATAAATTCCATGAAATCGTCTATCACATTTTTCGTTTTAAAAATTCTTTCTCTTAATTTACATTTTCCACAGAAGTATAGAGAGTCAATGTTTATACATTTAAAGCATCTCAATTGAGCCACACATAAACTTGGAACATGTTCTTTTATTTTTGTAGAGTTAATTTCTTCTTGTCTTGTTTCTAAATCATAAAATACGTAAATGCAATTTTCAAAATTTACTTTTTTTTTGTCTTGCTGAATGAAGCATTTATGGTTTTCAGGAACATGATTATCGCAAATTTTACAAAAATATTCTCCACATATATGAATCCTACAACTTTTATGAACTTTAAAACAAGATTTGCATTTCCTAATTTCTTCACAGATGCTTCTATTTTTTGAACTGGAAGCCTTATGATTTTCAAAACATGACTGACCACGAAATGTGCGATTGCACTGCAAACATAAAATATTTTTAACATTAATTGAACAAGCTGGTGAGTTTTGACAGCAAGGACAACTTTTCGAACACCTATGTTCATTTTTCTTAGAATACGGAATATGACATTCTTCACAATAAAATGCTGTGCAAAAAGCAGCTGTTAGCGAAGTTATTACATTGTAATGATTATTATGGAATAGCAAGTTAATTTTTTTTCCGTTATTAAATCCTTCAAATATTACTTCTGCACCCCTTGTTCCATATTTATATACAATAATTTTGTGTTTATGTAAAAATTTTTGAAATTGATTCAATTCATGAATTCCGCAACCTTCAGATGGAATTGTTATTTTTGATGTTTTTAATAATTTTAAAGCTGTTAAAGTTTGAAGTTTTCCTATATCTTTTCGAATTTTTTCATATTCAATAAATTTTTCAATTTTAGCTATTGAAACCACAAGTGCACGTGGTAGACATAAATTATCGCTGTTTTTTATTGTTATTATTCCTTTCCTTTTTAAGCATTCCTCTTTATAATTTGAATATTTATTATTTCTGCCTCTACCGGTGGGTAATAAAACAAAACACATTTTTGTAATAAAACACATTTTTAATAATAAAATAATAAAACACATTTTTGTTAAACAAAATGTGTCTGTACTTAAGCCTATAGATGTAAAATAAAAATATTTTATAAAAAATAAAACTAAAAATGCATTATAAATAACTACCTTCAGAATTACTTTGAAAAACATTAGAAATTACATCCCAAACGTCGCTAAATTTAAGTTCGTGAGCGGATCTAAAACTGAGATACGCAGGACCTTGATGTTCAAAGCTCTCTCCACAAAATGTTAACCCAATCTTATCAGTGGAATTCACATCTTCGACTGCAATCCTGATTATTTGATGTATAGCATCCTTAATCCAACTAATTGGTTCTCTATTTTCAGGTACGGATTTAATTACAAATTTTATTTTACGACCATTCATATTAAACCGTTTAACAAATGTCGAATTCTCACTTTCTATTATATAAGGCGTTATAGTTTCGGTAAGAAATCTTTGTAAAATAATTTTTTTCGACATTTTCTTTATACGAATTTCAGATGTTAAATGTTTGAATAACAGAATAATATTAAATTTACAAATACAAAGTCATTCTTTTAAATTAAAATGACGCTTTAATAAATTTTAGTAGTTTTAATTAGAACCCCAATTAAATCCTATCTTAAGATTTAAATAGAAAATTCTATGCAACATTGTAATTTTCATACTACAATTTAATTTAAAACTTATCATAGAGATATAAATTGTAATCAAATGGCACTATAATAAATTATATTTCATTAAAAATTAGATTCTCATCTTATACGTATTTCAAATAGAAAACAGTATTACAACATTGTAATCAAACGGCAATTTAATAAATTACGCTTTTTCTGCATAAAATATTAGCAACATTGTAATCAACTGACATATTTATAGATTTTACCCTTTCAACTTAGAAAATATTTGCAAGAGTTCTAAAGTTTTATTATGTTTTAATATTTTACTCGAAATTTATATATAAATACATCAAGATTTTTATAAAAATATCAGTTTAATTTGAAACAAGCAGAATGGCACAGGAATTTGACAAGGTTTACGTGTTGGATGATGTAACCATTCAGCCTCAAATTCCTTTAAAAAAGAAGAAGATGACTAAAATGTCAGTTTATCATGACCAGCACCAACAACAACAACAACAACAACAACAACAACAACAACAACAGCAACAGCAACATCATCAACAAGAGCAACAACAACAACATCAGCATTCAGCATTTTATCAGCAACCAGAACAAATCGAACATTTGCTGGCACAGCATTTTGTGTACCAGGAGTCAACATCAAATTCCACCAAAAAAAGAAAACTGGTGGAATTATTTAATTCAAAAAAAAAAAAACCTTTAAAAAAATTTTTAAAGGTTAAAGATATGGAGCCAAGTAGGCTCTATAAATTACAAAAAATTTAAAAAATTAACACCGTTTACGGTGAAAAATGGATCTTCGAGACCCTAAATAATATTATATTTATACCGCAACAAAAAGTTGCGGTATTTGAAGATAATGATTTCCGAGAAGAAATCGAAAAAAATAATTATTTCCTCATAAACGAGGAAAATGAATTAGTTTTAAAAGAAGAGCGTGGTGATTTTGAATTCGCCACAAAACAATAATAATTATACTTTAAGCTTTTATGTTATAGAATTTGTATACAATAAGAATTTTATATAAAGAATTTGTTCAATAAAAAATTTTATTTTAAATAAATTTTGTACTGTTTTAAATTTATTTTCATTTTTCAGATGTTAGGATTTTATTTTATTTTCAGATGTTATCAAGTTTTTCAGATCTTTATTAAAGTTTTTATTTTACTGTTTAATATTAAACAATATTTTTTGAATTTATCCATGTGTTATGTTTTTCGTCAAACCCAAGCCATTTAACAAAAACTTTCTTGCCTTTTTTCTTTAAAATTTTCTCGACAAGATATACATGTGGGTGTTTAACAGATGCGAGTTCCTTCTCATAAAATCCACCAATTATTGAATCATTTTTATAATCAATCAACTGATATGTGATCGGATATGTACTGTTTACTTTGATAATTTTAAAAATTTCAGTAGACCAGTTCGGTTGATAACCTTTTTCAAAAGTTTTTTTGTATTTACTTATTCTAACATAGTCTCCAACTTTATATTTAGCTTTTACAGAAATTTTAGGTTGCATGTAAACATTTTTTAAAATAAATTTTTCGTTTTTCTTAGAAATTTTTTCAGGGGGTAATTTAGTTGTTCTATGTTTAGTGGAATTATAGGTGTTTAATAAAGATTGCAATGTATTAATCCATTTGTAGTTTCCTTGTAAACTAAATGTTTTCCACATTAAATTTTTCAAAGTTCGATTAAAGCGTTCTACAATAGATGCTTTCATTTCAGAGTAAGTATGATAGTGATTAATACCCTTCTTCTCAACAAAATTTTGGAATATCGAATTGAAAAATTCTTTACCTTGATCTGAATGAATGTTTTTAGGTAAGTTTTTAGCTCGGTTTATAATTTTCTTTAAAGCATTTAAAACATTACTACCAGTTTTAGTTTTAATTGGTTCAGCATAAGCATATTTAGAAAATATATCTATAACGGTTAACATATATTTAAAACCTTTGTTGAATTTTCCATAAGGAATCATTTCCACTAGATCAATTTGCCACGTATCATGTACTCCTTTCTGTTTGACTTTCCTTCTAAGATACCTTTTTCTAACTGGTCTATGTATTTCTTTTACTATTTGAGATCTTGACATGATTTTTACACTATCTAACTAGTTTTAAAAATCCAATCTTACATTTCTTTATTTATATATACTCTGAAAACTTTGAATTTTGACTGGGTTCTACAGTATATAACGCGTTGTAATTTTTCTGACAAATCATTTTTGATTCAATTTTGCTTAGATATTTAGCTAAGAAAAAAAAAAAAAAAAAAAAAATGGAACCTGATTCAACAACATTTCCATATACTGAGGAAACTTCAATAGTCAGTATACAAAATGAGATTCAAGTTGATGAAATTACATCCACTGTAGATGAGGAAGAATTAATGGAAACGGAAGAATTTATACCACCGTTTCAAGATTTAGATGAAGATATAGTGGAGCAACAAATTTGGGACATAAATAACCAAGAAGGCGATCCGGACTATTTTGCAGAACTTTTTAGAAATAATTTGTAACCTCAAATAATATATAAAAATACTTGTATAAATGTATCTTATAAGTACCTATTTTTATAATAAAAACAAATTAAATAAATTAAATAAATTTTACAAATTTTCATTTATTGTTGTTCTTGACTAAAATATTACAAATTTTATTTTCTAGTAGTACAGGTATTTCAAAAAACAATCTAGAATAATTGCATTGAACACTATAACGTTGTATTGGAATATATATTTCTTCATGCAATTTCATAACATGTTTTTCTTGACACGTTTTGATATATTTAAAAACATATTCCCGTACATTTGATTCAGCATTTTTATTGTGTATCATTACAGCTTGAAGAAAATCAATTAAGTTGTAAAATATGCCAGCTTCCTCCTTGTTGATACTAAGACATCGGCCAATAACAATTTTTAACCCATATTGTAAACATAATTTTGTATTCTTTATTGTTTGTTTAGAGTACTTTTCATAAAATTGCTGATAGAACTTACACCAATCATGATATTTTAAAATAGCTGGCTTTTTTCCAATACGGTGAAAAATGCAAGTTGCTACAAGAGATTCTGTATCAAAACCAACAAGAACTTTTAATGACTGATTTCTGTTGAGAAAATATGTATAGCTCAACATCAAATTTGTGTTCGAACTTTGATCTTCCATTAATACGTTTTAACTAAAGTTTTTAAATATTAATTATATTGCTGAGGTACACAAGATTGTGAAAAATTTAAATTTCCAAATAAGTTGTAAAACATATTAATAATCAGATTGTCGTTTTCTATATGATTATCTTTGTGAAACTCGTTCAAAAAAGTTTTCATACTTAAACCAAAACATCTATACCAGCCATAAACGCAACAGTATTGCCCACATACATCCGAAAGAATACCCTGTATCTGCCTATTATTAAAAACTATGCACTGATTTTTCAAGTATTTCAAAATTTCCGGTTTATCTGGAACTCCACCATACGAATCAAAATATTCTGTGCAACCATGCTTTGGAAAATAAAGAGCAAACCAATGTGTTCCAGGATCTTTTATCTTGTCAGTGTTTACAATTAAAAAAGTTGGTTTTTCTAATATATTTGGAATTTTGTCTAAAGCAAAAACTCCCTTAAAATATTTGTTTTGTAAATTTGTTACATTTTAAAACACTAGTTATTTCTAAAGTGTTCATGACTCAAACTGACTCAAATCATACACTCTACTAATTTCATTAATGTAGTTCATTAAAAACTCCTTTTTTATTTTTTCATTTGTTACAATAACATCAAATTTTTCTAGTACTTGTCTTAATTCTTTATTAATTTGATCATTATGTACAGTTCCGAAAGAGTAATTTTCAAAATTTTCATTTATAATTTCTTTGGTTGGAAATTTGTAAGTAAACTCTTTTACAAATTTTTTACAAGGTTCTTTAATTCCAACTAAACAAAGATCTTTTACAAATAAAGTATTTTTATCATCACAACAAAACTTCACATCCACAAGTGCACAGGATGACGACATCTTGTCGAATATTCAAATATATGTTTCAGTATTCTATTTATAGATTTGTAAATATGTTTCGATTTTTATCAATTTGTATGCTTGCATCAAATTCTCCATAAACAATAGCAGTTAGTGTAGATGTAAGTGGTTTTGATAGCCTTGCCTCAATTCTAACTGTACCCTGATTTAGTAAACCTTGACATACTTCATTTCCAGATGCATCTGGAGTTAAATCAAAAGCTAGTATAAAAAATCCATTACTAAACATAGATTTTGTTATCTGATGACCTTTATCGTTATGATATATTCCGGTACCTGAAAAAAGTGTGTGATACGCACGAGTATGACAATTATTCTCCTCTGAGAAACTAGTTTCAATTGCAGTGTTAGGAATTTGCACACCATTTACATAAAGCAAAAATTGTGAAATATCAAAATGCTTAAAATTATATGGGTTTTTTGACCTTTTTCCAGAGTAACCCACATTTTCTGTCATGCAAAAAATTATTGTATTTGGTAACTGCCCAATGAAAACATTGTCTAGTAAAATTGATGAGCTGTTCATTGGAATTGTAAAACTTTTTACTTCAACGCGTTTATAATTATATTTAGCATTTGATTTCGCAAGAACAGCATTGTGTGCTAACAGCACGCTTGGATTAACGGTAACATGCCTCATAAATAGCGTGGCTTCTATAATTTTTAATTGTGATTCATCAGAATCGTCTGCAAAAAGATAAAAATCTGGTTTTTCAAGTGTTAAAACTATACGAATGTCAACATTATTTATAAGTAGAGTAGGTTGATTAAACATATCTACGTGTAGTTTACCCATAAGTTCCACTACACTGCTATTATGAAACAATTTTTCGCGCTCTTTTGATCCATTATTATCAGATTTTGCTATATTTGCTTTATCTAGAATCCATCCTGCACATTCTAAATGTGTTGCAGCGGCATCTGTACCATAATTCAATAATGATTCAATATAAGCTCTATAGTGATAATTTCCATCAGATGGTGTTATATTCTTGCCATTTAATTGAACATTACATTGTTTTATTAAAGAATGTAAAATGTTATTAACTACACTTGGTTGTGGTATAGGTGTTCCATCAGTTTTTTTATCTTTATCTTTATTCCATTGAGTTCCATCTTTCTTTAAGATCTGTACTTTTAATCTCAAATATGTAGAAGACAAATCTCTATATGTATCGCCATGACCCAGTGAAACAAATTCAATAGTTGAAGGGTTGTCTAAAGAAGCAATAGGATTGCAGGAAACTTCTTCAGATCGTAAAATGCTAGACTGAATGGGTTGGGTTTTAAAAATATCCAACGCAGATTTCATACACTCAATCATAATTAATTAAAAATATCTTTTTGCTTCTTTTTGTTATTATCTTTGCGTCGTTTTGAATTAAATAATTTAAATTCTTAATGAATGGTCTTTTTATAGCTTTTCGTTTTCTTTTACCAGAACCATACATTTCATTCAGTTTTCGTACGGCGCCACGTCGTACATTTTTAACAATTTCTTTACTACGATCTTGCATAACTTCTTTTACATTTGCACCAGATGCAATATCAGATAAAGCATTGATACCAGAGTTAATAACCTCTTTTTTCAAAATATCAGCGCCTGAAGTAAATAATGGTTTCAAATATCTAAAAAGTCCCCCAAAAAAGCTTCCCAATCCACGACCTCTTTGAAAAGATACGGTTGAATGTAATAAAGGGCCGATATCATCAAGTCCCCTACCAGATTGAATTAAATAATACTTATAGTATACTCTCTCCATAATGAATAAAATAAAATATATAATTTTGTAAAATCGCTTTTATTTATACTTTTTTAAAATGTAATACAATTTTTGTTGGAATTGAACTATTAGAAAAGTTTATTTTGTATCCATATTTATCACATAAAAGTAATGAAATGTTATTAAATGATTTCTCCACATTGCAATATTTAATATTACTGAATTCTTTTACAGTATCAGTGAAAGCATTTTGTATGTTAACAGATCTTAAACACCTTACATCTTTATCACCTATTTTTTGCGGTTCAATTATATCTGTGTATATAAAAAACATATCTGGTTTAATAATTGGAATCAATTGTAAACTATCTATAAAAGTTTTGAAAGCTTCTATTACACGTGTTTTATATTTTTTAAAATCTGTAACTTTCGAAGATACTTGATTGAAACAAGTTGTCAAAAGTCCTTCCAGGGTATAAGCATAATTTGCTCTTATTTTTATATCTATTTTAGGCCTAGTAACACATATTGTAGTGTAACTTATATTTTTAGGCAGCTTCCTCAGCTATTGCTGATTGTGTATAATGAAATTCATCGTTTATAAAATTAAAAATTCCCCATATCAACTGTCGTTCAACTTCTTTTCTTGTAAATCTATTAAGTGGGCGTATATTTTGAATTAGTGTTGGTAGTAGAAAAACTTTCCAGTCGCATATCATTTGTTTTTCTATGTGTGGAATATATGATGTTCCAACTCCTATCATATCTTTCTGCATACCTTTAATAAATATTTGAGTACTTTTTTCCCATTCTTCACCATACACATTTGGAACGAAATCATTAACATACATTTCTGAAATACCGACTTTCCACCTTGAATCACACATGTATTTATTCATTTTATTTGAAAAAGATGATAATGAATTTTCTGGATAATAGTTCATAGATGAATCACTGAGTAAAGTGACGTAAATTTCATTATTTACTTGTATGTTGTCTATGAGCTTGCGGATTTATTCTTACGAATTGGAAAATTAAGTTCTGTTTGCGTATTAGCTGCTGCTGACCTTAAAACACGTCTTGATGAATTATTCAACTCTTTGCTATTTATAGTTTTTTCTTTTTTCGTTGGTGGACTTGGGCTATCTAAAGGAACAGTTATAATGTCTCCTGTATCAGTTTCAAAAATTTGTACATTTTGATTTCTAATTGATTTTCTTTTTCTAAGACGTTCTCCAGCTGAAGCAGCTGACAATGCTTTTGTTAAAATATTTTCTTGAATTTCATCATCAAATACTTCGTCATCAGCTTCTTTTTCATATACTTCTTCTTCTTCAGGAACAACTTGTATTCCAACATTCTTATATTCAGGAAAATCCGATTGAGTTTCCGTATCTATATACATTGGTTTTGCACGAGTTTGAGTACCTTTTGTTTCCGTAATTTTTACATTCTCCTCTTTATTTCTAGGAAGTTCTCGTTTTCTGTTTCTTATTTTAAATAGATTTTGTCTGTATAAATACCATTTTTGAGTGTCCGTGAGATGTTTATTTAACATTATTTTTTTCATATTTTTATCCAACTCATTAAGTTCAACGTCCGCATTTTGTTTCATTTTCTCATAAATCTCAGGTTTTAAAATTATCATTTTATTAAATGTTGTATTATTCATTTTATAAAATTTCCGATTATACCTGATAGTAGTGCACCAAGAAGTGTAGGTAAAAATCCACCACGTTGAATAATGATTTTTCTTTTGCTATTTATAGATTTTTTCGAGCAAATGAGTGATCTTAATTCTTTTTTATACTTTCGTAATTGGGTTGTTGCTTTTTTACTCAGATTACAATTACCTTTTAAAATATTTAAAGAGATTTCGCAAAATGTTTTTATTACTTCAGGGTCACAGTGTTTTATAATTACTTTCTGGAATTTTGGTTTAGAGGCTTTTAATAGGTGCAATATATGACGATTGGTTTTCAAACGTTTCATATTCCTCCGCAAATTGTTCTAATTGATCTCTCGTACAATAACACAAACCTTTCCCAAATATATCACTTCTTAATCGAAATATATCATTAACGTCCTGAGTAAGATCTATTAATATATAGCCATATGGGACTGACGTCACATCATTATATACTTTTTCAAATGCTTTGATTTGATTGGGGTATATTTGGCGAGCTAGAGGTAATATCTGCGATTTATCTCTTGGATTTTTGAAAAGTACTAAATATTTACAGTTAAGTGAAATATCTCTTGAAAATTTTCCCTGGTGAAAAACATTTTGTGTTACAAATATTACAGATAAATTTCTATGATGAGATCCTCTAGTAAATAAATCACATACATACTTATCATGAGAATTTAACATCATATCATCGATAATAATTAACAAAGGTTTTTGATTATCATTAAAATCTGGAATAGTGTTACTATATTCCACATCTTTAATATATTTTGGAACGGCATTTTTGTCTGGATTACACCAAATTATTCTATTAATATGTGGTTGTATATTTTCTTTTTTATGTGTTATTAAATTATGAATAAAAGTGGTTTTACCACAGCATGATGGACCCGCCACCATCATCGTAAACGGGTGAAACAGCATAGTTGTATTAGTTAAAAACTGACTCTGCTAACCTATATTTATATGAAAAGCTCTTTTCCCGAAGGGAATATAAATGTAAATTTAGTTATTCTATGAAACATTCTTCAATAAGCCTTCGACATGGTTAAACAAGTTCTCATAGTTGACCTACAATTTTTACAAGGAAATGAAAAGCAATATTTCCTAAAAGAGTTAGCCATACTTGAAAAAGGAAGTTTAATTCCAACTGTGTATCACTTCAAAGCACCGTACCCCGCAGAAGAACTTAATCACGATATAAAATATAATAACCAGTATTGCGAAAGTAAGATAAACGGTCTTACATGGAATAACGGTTTAGTTGAATATTTAGATGTAAAATGTATATTAAAACACTATTTAGAGCCTGCTGAAAAAATTTATGTTAAAGGAGAACAAAAAAAACTTTTTCTTCAAAAGTACATTGACAGTGTTAAAATAGAAGATCTAAGCAGAAACTTGCCGTCATTGCAAAAGATTGATAATTTTAAATCAAATTGTCCTATACACTTATCAAACAACAATTTCAGATGTGCTGTTAAAAATTGTTATAATGTATATATGTATCTTTTAAAGGAAAAAATGTTAGATTAAGACTTTCAATTTTCATACTTGCACGATATGAATTTAAATAACAAAACTAAAAAAGTTCACTTCAACAGTAAACAAGAAATTCACGTTATACATGTATGGGAGTATGCTTACAGATCAGCACGGGAAGGTCATTGGGAAGAATACGCACGTGATAGAAGTAGATTTCAAAGACGTATAGAAAAAGTTGGTCTCACTATTTCTGCAATTTTAACATATGATCATCGTAAAAAATTGTTTCAACTTAGATTTAAATAAAAATATAATAATAAAAGATTTCAAACATAAAAATAAATGTGTTTTATTTTTATCTTATATTTTCAAAATAAATACGAAAATCACTTAACCTATCTTTGAATTATTTTTTATTCCATACAAAAACAAAAAAATAAATATAAATGCATATCAAGAGTAAAGAGTACATTTTTAGTTTAACCAGTTCCATATTTTTGATTTGCGGTTTGTTTTCTTTTTATTCATATTTTTTTTTTTTTTTTAATATTTATTAATTAAAAAATAAAAAAATATCTTACACGACATGC
This sequence comes from Poecilobothrus nobilitatus, assembly GCA_947095535.1. Lineage (NCBI taxonomy): Eukaryota > Metazoa > Arthropoda > Insecta > Diptera > Dolichopodidae > Poecilobothrus > Poecilobothrus nobilitatus. Next base: position 165,889,576 of record OX352772.1, on the reverse strand, counting down.
AGTCAATTAATTGATTACTTTCGTTTTCTTTTTTCTTCTATAAATTCTTAAATTACAAAAACACAAATATGTATCTATTCAGAAGAGACCACATTTTTATGTAAGCATGCTATTATAAAGACCAAGTTTTTTATTTTCTTTTTGTTTTTAAATGCAAAATTTTTTTTTTCTTTCAATTTTAAAGATGCTCTGTAGATTTAAAAATAAAAAATTTTTTCTGTTTTTTATTTTCATATAAGAAAATTTTCTTACTACTTTTATATGTGCGCCTAGTATTTAAATCAAGTATACAATTTTCTTAATTAAGAGCCGACCTAAACAAACTCTTAACCTACTAATTAAGCATAACCTACATTAAACCCATTAATCAAAATGTAGGTCAGCATGTCGGGCAATTTTAATTGTTTTTTAATTGATTTTTTCCCATCCCAAAGTGCAGGGTTACCTACTAATATGCAATGACAATAAAAGATTAGAATAATACCTACTCTATTTTCATAAGCCTCTAGTGATAAATAAAATAAAATAAAATCTGGAATAAAATAAAAATCATAAAACGCGTTTTAATGTTAACCTTGTGTTCCGGTAAAGAACCTTAAATTTGTAACTATATATAAAAATATTCTGGAAAAAGCCCTTGCTTTTAAATTCAACTTTAAAATTCCTCCTAATTACTTTTTTTTACATATTTCATATTCACATATTTCAACAAATAGAACAGTTTATTGATACTACAATTTTTAAATGCATAAATTTTTGGGGATTTTGTACTTAGTGGGGATTATGCACTTAACTCATATTATATATGTACTATATATTATATATGTACGTTATGTTTTTCTTTGGCGTTTGTTTGTTTGTTATTAAAAACATATATAAAACTAAATGTACTTAGATACTATATATTATATTATGCTTATATAATATTAGAAACAAACGCCAAAGCATAATATAATATAGTATGTACATTTAGTTTTATCTATCTTCATTCAACATCTGAAATAGATATTGCTTCGATTTCTTTCCAACAAATATTATATACTTATATGCATTTAGCTAATTATTTATAAAAAAATATTCAAAATATATTAGAAGGCAACAACCAAATAAACACCTGAAAAACATATTACTTCTATTTTTTTCAATATAAAATATAAAATAGTTTTTTGCTGATACTAATTTAAACTTATTTGACAATTCCAATAAGGCAATTAAGTATAAAGATATGGTAATTGGTAACCACATCTCGTTGTAGTAATAATATTAAATAATATTAACAAACCACAAAGTAAAAGAAACACAGCTTGGTCCAATACCATAATCAATCATGTAATAATAAATTTAACCGAGAAATATAATATCTTTTCAATAGAAAATAATAGTCTATCTGATCACCAAGCTGTAGTAACACTAAAAGCAATTAGTATGTACTATGAAATATCAATGAAGATTATATTAAGTAAAACTCATTATAACCAAATATTGTAAATAAAAAATACGAATATTTTGGAAATAATACAAGGTAGCAAAAGTTTTATGTATGTATACAAACTCTAATGTCAATTAGTACGGAAGCATAATACTTGGATAACACCGTTGATTTATGAAAAACTAAAAATAAGATAGCTATAAAAATAAATCTAGAAAATAAAATATGTAATCAATTTAAGAAAAGGGTATCGTACCGAGTGACGAAGTTATTATGAAAACTAGTTTTTATATCTTTCTAATATTAATATACCGAAGAACAATATTATTTCAAAATATATAATGTTTATACTGATGACATTAACATTAATGCAAATGATGTAGAAATGGAACTGGAAAATATATAAAATAAGATTCCAAATACAAAATACAATTAACCATGTATCGATCCTAATCAAACTGTTCATCAGTATAGACGTGTTTTTAATTATCGGTTAAAATTACTTTAAAACAATACAACACAAGTTTAAAATAAATCAGAAAAAAAAATAATAAAAAAAACTTTTGTAATATATCATTTTATATGTTGCAAAACATATAAAACAAAAAGAAAAAATAAACTTTTTAGAATGGAGTCTTAAAAGTTAAAGAAAAAAAATAAATACAAAGCTAAAATAACAGGTGAAACGGGAATTTAATGTTCGGGAGTGTGTCAAAAAGTTTTTCATAAAGCTTGGAAATGTTTAGGATTGGATCAATCGACGATTAATAAATGTGTATGCAAACAACAATGTGAGATTCATCTGTGACGATTGCATCTTATACATACAAAATGTGGATTTGGTTCTACAAAACATGGATTCTGCGGTAACAAAAAATAATGAACATTTAAAGGAGTATAAAAGTGAATTCGAAGCTGCTATTAAAAGAAACGAAAGTGAAGTCATAAATTTACTGAGAGCTATAGAGTCGGGTTTTACGAAAAGATTAGAGGAAATTAAGAGTGGACAACAAATGGAGCTACGTAAGATGGCTCCGTAACGTATGGCTCTCCAATGGCTCTGATACGTAAAATATTACTGAAGTTTTCAGAATACAAAGCGATAAGGTGAATGAATCGTTTATTAATGTAAGAAAAAAAATTATGAGTCTGCCAAAAAATGAGTAATGTGATATTAACGTTAATGAATGTATCATTTGCTGATATGGTAAAAAATACGAAAAATATTCGAATGAAAATGAAAAAAGAATTACCTTTGATTGTTAAGACAAAAAACAAACAAAAAAGTGAAAAAACAAAAAGCGATTTAAATACAAAGGTTGTGATTATACAATTAATAATTTAATCCGCAGTAATTGGAGTAAATAAAGGTAGTTTTCCAAAAATACTTGCGAATGACAAATTATGTATAGGATGGGAAAGACGCAAGGTATTTGATGCTAAAAATATACGAAGGTGCTTCAAATTTGGAGTACCACAAGGATCACTAATGGGTCCTCTATTATATTTACTATACGTCATGAATATGGCTAACTGTGGCATAATGTCAAAATATAATATTTATACTGATGACACAAATATTGTTGCTAAGGTAAGCACTGTTTTTGAATTAGAAACTGTATTAAATAAGGACTTGGAAAAATTTTGTAATTGACTAAAAGCGAATGAACTTATTATGAATATAAAAAAAAACAATTATATGATTTTTAAGCCTGATCTGAGAAGCGGTGATGAAATTAACATAAACATTAACAATCAGTCCCTAATCAGAGCACACGATGTAAAATATTTGGGAGTCACTATGACTGAATGAAATGAAAATCTAAAATGGCATAAGAACATAAAACAAAATGAAAAATAGTGTAATTCCTATAGTAATGATTATCAGAAGATCGGGGGGAATTCCAAAGAAAGTATCTAAACTCATCTATAATGGACATATTTTATCCAGAATTAGATATAACATTACTAGCTAGAGCCATTGTTCAAGTTTTCATCTAAAAGAAACTGTACAATAATGAATAAAGCACTAAAAATCTTATATAAGATGGATATGAGATGTAGCACAACAAATCTATATATGGTGACAGAAGAATTAGATATTAATCAACTAATCTACTTCGCAAAGTGTAAATATATTCATAATATTAGTAAACAAAAAACTAAAGTCAAATTGAATACTAAATAAACGAAAGGAAATACATAATTATAACATAAGGTTCAGATTTAAATTAAATATACCCAAAGCTAGAACGTTCACTAAACACAATAGTCTGAAAAATAGCGCAGTTAAATTACCGGATTTACCGGACTACATAAAGGATTACAAACATGCTTAAGTTCAAATCATCTCTAAAAAAGCATATTAAAATTTTAGAAAATAAGAATGAGAGCATAATATTTATAATTTTATTTTGAGTTAAAAATTTATATTTTATAAATGTATAATTTATATAACTATATTATTACTATGTTAATTGTACATTAATTTAGATTTTAAGCTTAATTAATTTAATTTCTTATACACAATGCAAAATTGCATAATCACAATATTTAAATACTAATACTAACAAGAAAATTGGTAAAAAAAATATAAAAAGAAATGTTTTAGTTTGGTTTTGATTCTTAAACTATACTCTTTACTCTTTAGATTTTAATTATACTACGTATGTACCAACCAATACCAAACCAACTCCAATATAATGTACAATGTACATTTTACATACGATATTATATTATTCTTAGTAGCACAACACAATATTAATTACTAAACAGTAAATACTAAATGTTAACAAGAAAAAAATAAAAAAATATAAAAAGTGAACCTTCGATTTTATTAATAAATTCTAATTTCAATTTATTTCGAAAGTCCACCTAAATCCCAAAAAAAAAAAATCCCAATGATACAAAATCCAAATAAGACAAAATCCAAAAAAAAAAAAATCCCAAGAAAAATAATCGCAAATTTCAAAATTCCAAATTACAAAATCCCAAAATCCCAAATCAAGGGTATATCTTTCAATTTCGAATTAGGAATCTTGCTTGTTTTTTTATCTTGCATTACAAAAAGCCACGGTTAAAAAAATATTTTATTTTTAATACATTTGTATAAAATAGGTATGCCATACCCGTATTAGAGTATTCCACTATTGGAAGTTCTTTATTATTGAAAATATATATTAATATACAAAAATATCTAGGTATCTGGTTTATACGCCTTTTACAGAATATTTATATATATCTATATGTGAGATTCTGAGTTAGGAGAGATTTTAGAAGTTGGTTACAAAATGAGAGTTATACGTCGTGTGCAGAATATTTATATATTATGTATATTCGAAATTCTGAAATTCTGAGATTTTGTAACATTGGGATTTTTTTTTTTGGGATTTTGTAACATTGGGATTTTTTTTTTTGGGATTTTGTAACATTGGGATTTTTTTTTGTTGGGATTTTGTAACTTGTGATTTTGAAATTTGGGATTATTTTGTTTGAGATTTGGGGCTTGGGATTTTGATTTAGGGATTTCGGAAGCAACCCTTAATTTCTATTTGTTATTATGAGCAAAGAGAAAAAAATTATGATTTCGTTTTGCATAAAAGAAAAAGTAATGAATTGAAATTTTATATAAAAATAAAATTTAATGACTGGCGAAATATTATTATTACTAGACCCATCTGTAGTAAACCCGTCATAAATGGCGTTCTTTCATTAGATTTATTTTCCAAATTCAAAAAAAATCTAATGTGAAAAAAATGCTTTATTTTATAAAATTTTATTTTATGCGATTAGAACTTAGATATTTTTTCTTTTTTTGAGATTAAAATGCATATACGCACTTAGATCGCTTTTTATCGACCCGTGTCAGGCTCTGATGAGGATTTTTTTTCTTTATTTTCTTGATATTTCATTTTGTTTTCTTCTTTATTTTCATCCATTTCTGAAAAAAAAAAATATTTTCTTACAACTAACTTACCTACAATTTTCCTTTGGCAGCGGATCGAAATCTTTTTATTAAAAGATCGGATCGATATCTTACTTTTTAAAAATCTTATTTTGGAAAATCTTATTTTTTCAAAATCTTATTTTTTTAGTAAATCTTATTTTTCTTATCAAAAATCTTATTTTTTTCAGAAATTCCTTTTTCTGAGAAAAATTGATTTTTAAGAACAAAAAATAATAAAAAACATTTTTTTTTTAAACTTTGCCGAAAAAAAAAATCTCGAATTTAAATTTTGTTGAAAAAATCCCGAATGTTATAAAAGTCTGAAAAAAATCTTGAAAACGAAAAATATCGGTGATATTTTAATGTTGGTTATAAAATCAGAATTATGTGCCTTTTACAGAATATGTTTATAGGTACTTATTATGTATATTTGAGATTCTGAATTAGGAATGATTATAGAGTTGGATTCAAAAGCAGGATTATACGTTTTTTCCAAAATATTTATATATATGTATGTATATGTGAGGTTCTGAATTAGGAGGCATTTCAGAGTTGGATTTAAAAGCAGAGTTATACGCTTTTTCTAGAATATTTATATTTATGTATGTGCGAGGTTCTGAATTAGGAGGAATATGATTATATTATATATATTGTATATTGTTATATTGTTTTTGCATGCATTAATTTATTATATTATGTATGTAAAAAGATATATAAAGGCTAATTTTCATGACGAAAAATATCGGCGATATTTGTTAGAGCATAGCAGAAGATACAAAAACACTACTTGTATGACAGAGAAAAAATACAAAAATATCGGTACAAGCGTTGAAACAATATCGGAGATATACCAAAATATCTGATGAAATTTAGCTCGCTAAAGCTAAATTTTCTATAATTATCTCCGATATTTTTAACACATACGTAAAAAATGTGTATGTACACAAAAAAAAATGAGCATACTACTAACATTCTTATGGATATTTTATTTTATTTTTTTTTTTTTTATTTTTTAATCTCAAAAGAGCTAAAATGCTCGTACAGAGTGTAACATGTTATAATAATTTTTCAATAATAATAACAACAATATTTATATCAAATTTATTGGCCAATGGCTTTATGGCCAATGTAATATGTATTAATATAGTAATTACTAACAATTCTTTGGTAACATTTGTATTTAAGTTATATTCAATTCAGTTCTTGTTAAAAAAAATTCGTTTGTTTTGTTTTTAAATGTATGTAAATGTTCAATTTCTTTTAAATCTCTAGGTTATTCATTATAGTAATATATATATAGGTAATTCAAATAGTATCTAATCCGTTAAATCTTTTTGTTAAAGAACTTATTCTAATGTTTGTTGCATTTCTAGTATAGTATTGGTGATATTCGCTGTTTTGTAGTATATTTTGTGTTGTGTTTATATTTTCTGTAATCATCATATGTGCTTGTATAACTAGTTTGTATTTAATTTGTAGATTCAGTGGCAAAATTGCATGTGTTTCATGAATTAATTTAGTTGAAGTTCTGTATTTATAAGCGTATAAATTTTTTATGGCTTTGTTTTGCAACTTTTGTAATTGATTTAGGTCTTTACTAAATGTATTACCCCAAATTTGTATTGCATAGGCAACAGTGCTATGGAATATACTTTAATATAAAGGTCTTTTTAGTTTTAACGGCACCCTATTATTGACAAATTTAAATATGCCAGCCAGTTTCCTGCCTTTATTAATTTGTAGATCAATTTGAGAGTTCCAACTTAGTTTATTATCTACAACAACATCCAGATATTTGTATTCCTCCACTTGACATATATTATGGTAATTATATTTTATATTTAAGATGTCAGTACCACCACCTTTAAAAATCATATATTTTGTTTTGTTAGAATTTATTGTCAGTTTGTGTTTGTTCATCCAACCATTTATTAGTACTAAGTCTGCATCTATGGTCTTTTGGAGATTATTTAATGTGTCTTCTTTATAGACAATAACTAAGTCGTCAGCATACATGAATGGTTTGCCTTGCATATTCACATTTAGCAGGCTACTAATATAGCACGTAAATAAAGTTGGGCCTAGCGAACTACCCTGGATAACACCATAATTCACATAATACTGTGACCTTCTTATTCCATCACATTCAGTAAATTGAATTCGATTATTCAAATAACTTTCAAACCATTTAAATTCTTTGCCATTGATTCCCATCTCGAAAAGTACTTTTAGTAATATGCTTCTATCTACCGAATCAAAGGCTTTTTTAAGATCGAAAAATATAGCTGTTGTCTTTTTGTTTTTATCTAGCCCATACTGAATCTCTAAAACGACATCAAATAACGCTGCTTCGGTGTTCGATTTTGTCTTGAAGCCATACTGTTTATTTTGAGTTAGTGATTCTGTATTTAAAAATTCTATTTATTAACAAATGCTTCAATAATTTTGCTAATTGTCGAGGATATGGAAATGGGCCTAAAATTATTTATATCTTGAATATTACCATTTTTGTAAATTGGTAGAACTTTATTTATTTTAATTATTTCAGGCATCTTACTTTGAGTTAATGATGCATTTATGAACTTCATTATGTTCTCCGCCAATTTCATTTTGCATTTTTTTATGAATAAGGTTGAAATTCCATCTGAATCTTTAGAATTAGTGTTATTCAAATTACCAATTAGTTTTATTGTTTCGTATTTATTAATCAATTTAAACTGAAAGATCTTATTAGTTCTACTTTTGGGGAGATATATGTCACTAAAATTTTTAGCCATTTCTCCACCTATTGTGCAGTAATATTTATTAAACTTTTCAATTTTTTTATATTTTTCTTCTACATTTATTATATTGTTAAAAAATTTATTATTATAATCTGTATTTGGGTTTATTATTTCCTTCAAGTATTTCCAATTCTTCCTAGCATCTCCAGACGCTTCATCAAATTTTTTTATATCATAGTTTACTCTACATTTTCTTTTCATTTCTGTTAATTTATTACACCAATATTTATATTTAAATTTCAAATAATCGCTATTTTTATTTTGCATATATTTTCTAAACCAATAATCTTTTCTTTTTATTAATTATATACAATTTTCATCTATCCAAGGTGCTCCATACTTATTTAAACTACTTTTTAATTTTACCACAACGGTAGCACTTTCAATACTGTTTTTAATTTTATTTATCTTTTCATTGCAATATCATTTACATCTGTTGCTTTGACAGTAAGACCCTTCAATTTCTCTTTTACTTTATCATAATCTAATTTCTTGATCAGTTGTTTATTATTATTATCATTCATTGAGATTTTTTTACATGTTATATTTGTGAGTTTTGAATTTTTAATTTCTACTATCAAACCCAAATGACCAGATATATCATGTTCAAAAGGAGATATGACGATTTGAGCTGAAGGATCATTGTACATAACATGATCAAGACATGTATTAGATATAGATCTAGTACATTGATTATGGCAAAACAAATAACCATTTGACTCAACAATATTTTTGTATCGTTTATTATTGTTGTCATTAGCATTTAACAAGTCAAAATTAAAATCGCCAATTATTAATGTGTTTTTTATTTTTAGATTTTCAAGTTGATCTTCAAATTTTTTTAAAAATATGTCAACCAATACCGAGTTTTTTACTGGAGGTCTATAGATTGACGATATATTATAATTATGTCCATTATAATCAATTTTTATACTAATAAAACTATTAAACTCATCACTAAATGTATGGTTTGTTACATAATTTATACTCTTGTGAACAAATATTGCGCACCTCCACCTTGACGTGATTGTCTACAAGAAAATATTGGAGAATAATTTTTTATATATATGTGGTTAGTTTCAGAGTCAAGCAACCAGGTTTCCGTGATGTTAATTATATGAATTGTTTGTTTAAGTGTATCTAATAAGTACGTTAGGTCATCGATTTTATATTTTACACTTCTTGCATTTAAGTACAGAACTTTTAATGTATTCTCGTTAGTCAGTGGTATGTCAAAATTTTTATATACATTATTTACATGAATATTCAATGGCAGATCAAATACTAAATTATTCGACATTTAAGTGTAATTCGTGTAATACTCGTATGTATTTTGATTTGGAATTTTTACGTATGAACAATCTGCCATTTTTAATCCATGTAAACTCAATTATATTATTTCTTTTCATATCTCTAGCTTTTTTAGCTAAATAGCTGAAATATGGTATTAATTTCTCATTGACAAATATAGTATCATTTTCACTCGTACCATTATCACATATTACCTTCATTGTTAATGTTCTCTTTTCCTTTACTAATTTCATAAATGCACTTTTGTTTTCAATGTTATCAAATTCTACAATTAATTTATTTGGCTCACCTGACCTTCCTGGGATTTTGTTTTTTTTAAATATGTTTGAAAATATATGTGGCTCTATTATCATTCCAATTTCATGACCCAGTTTTTTAATGATATCAATAGGTTCAATTTCTATATTTTCATCTTTTATTCCACTAATTTCTATTTGTTTCTCTATTCGCTTTTGTTTCATTTTTTCTAACTCCACTTTGTTATGAAGAATTTCATCTTTCAGAATCTGTATTTCATTTCTTAAGCCAAGGTTCTGCCCAAGAAGACTATTTAGATATTCCTTGAGTTCTTTAACTTCACTTTGCATTTTTTGGAATTCAATGTTTTGTGATGTTTGATTACTTATAATGAGCTCTAACTTGAAGCTAAATTTTCTATAATTATCTACGATATTTTTAACACATGCGTAAAAAATGTGTATGTACACAAAAAAAATGGGCACACTGCTAACATTCTTATGGATACATGACATTTGAATTCATTATTTTTCTCCCTCTTTCCTATTGGTAGTATTAAGTATAGTTTACTCTTTCTAAATATCCGATATCTGATAAAATTTTTTCCATGAAAATTAGCGTTAAATATTAAGTAGATAATTTATTACATTTTTTTCTTATCAAAATTTTTGCCGGTAAATTTCAAAAAATAAAACAGAATGAAAAAACAAAGATTTTGGAAAATAAGATTTTGTAAAAATAATATTTTGGATAATAAGATTTTCTTAAATAAAATTTTGAAAAAATAAGATTAAAAATGAAATGATTCCGGTACAGACACTTTTTCTTTCCTTATCACACATATGTATGTATAACATTAAAATAGCCAATAGAGATCACACTTTACCAAATATTAAAATAATCAGTAGTAATGTATTTAATGTGACTATTGACTATAGTATCAAAATAATAACCAATATGGGAAATACTTTACTTTACTTTAATACTTTACATTGTCCAATTACTTTGAAATTTTACATAATGGTACCTGGTGACGTCACATATATTATGATTTTTGGCGACAAGGACATTTAAAGGTCAAATCAATTATTTTAAAAATGTTCTAACATTTTTCAGTAATTCACTTAAACCGTTATATTTTTTTTGTCTACGATATTATAGAGAAACCATTTTAAACAATATAGTAGAGCACAATACTGTCTTTAATATACATCTTGTTTCATCTTAATCGGTGTCACCGTTTTCGGGATATTGCAGTTTCAAGTGGAAATTTTCATAAAAACAAAAAAAAATTCAAGCTTTCAAAAAAACCAATATACATGTTGAAATCTTTAAAGACATCCTATATTTATTACTAAACCGTTAGAAAGGTATTTTCAGTACCGACGTTAACTACAGAGATATATTTATGTAAATTGTGGAGTTGTATGACAGCTACTCGAATCTATTGCACAAGCACAACCAAATTTTACAGAAGTTGTGGTCATAAAACTTCCTTATCATTTGTAAGATTTCAGACCCCAAGTTCCAAGAGGTGCAAGAAGCCTAAAGCGGCTGCTCTAGACCAAACAAATTTTACAAAAGTTGTTGGCATGTAACTCGACATCTCTTTACTAAATTTCAGATTCCCAGCTTCAGTAGAGACTGAGTTATTTTCATTTAAAAAGAGAAGTTGTATGGCAGCTACCCGAACCTGTCATACCATCACAACCAAATTTTACAGAACTTGTTGCCATAAAACTTGATCATGCTTTGCACAATTGCAGATACCTAGCTTGAATATATACTGAGTTATTCCCATATAAAGAAAGAAGTTGTATTGAAGCTACTAGAATCCGGCGGCCAAAAATGATGTGACGTAAAAAAATGTCAGTCTTTTAGCTCCTTTATTTTTTGAGTCATCATGCCGACGGACGTACATGGCTTAATTGACTCAGAATTCGATTCTTAGCTGATCCATACCTTTGGCACTATACCTAGCTCGACTCCTTTAAGGTGTCAGAAACGTAATGGTAAATTTATTTATACCCTTGAACATAGTTCATATGGGTATAAAAACCCTGAGCATATATACATATTATATTTTTTTTCAAAGTGAAATTTTTATTATAGAATAAAATACCTAATAAGTTTACACTTATAGGTTACTTAGTTGTTAATACTATGAAAGATATACTTAATATGAGATGATTATTATAATTTAAAGTAAAGTCCGAAAAGCATTGTCCTAATCCGAAATTAGTATTTATATAAATAAAAATAAAAAAAAAGGAATAAAAATAATTAGTTTTATCTTGAAATTATAATGTAAGTGAAATGAATTAATTTAAAGTAAATCGGGTAGTTTATTTCTGAACTGAAATGAATTCTGTTTTTTAAATTCAAAAAAGAAAACGATAAGCATTTCCTTACCTAAACATAGGAGTACTTGCCTTTATTTGCGTATTTATTAATAAATAAATCAAAATTAGTTTTAATTGTTTTCTGTTAAAGTATTTCAATAAACATATTTTGAGCTACCCACCAAATTTTGAAAATTAAATAATTTACTAACTATGACGTTTATCGACGCTAATCGAGTTAACGACAGAGCTTGTTTATGGATGTCTGATTTAAATCACCACAGACACCCAAATTGGAAAGGAAAATAAATCAAAAACAATAAAGTTCTTAGTCTATTATCATATTTGTGCAAATTTTAATTGAAATACTATACTGAAATATCAAAAGTTTAAAGTTCTGCATATGAACTAAAGCACACATATCTTTAATCAGAAATATAAACAAACGTTTAAAAACATCAAACACTTTTTTGTTGCAAGTTATCGATTCTTGTTTTTAAAAATTGGTTACGAAATATAGATGCTAGATTTTGTATGTATATACATTTTTTTTAGTTTGACGATAAAGGACGCCCTTATTCTTTAAATACTGTTGTGTTGCAAGAAGTTGATAGATTTAATATTTTGTTAAAATTGGTTCATGACAGTCTAAGTAATGTTAAAAAAGCAATAGCTGGAACAGTGGTTATTAATGAAACAATTGAGTTGATGATGAAAGCTATTTTATTAAATAAAGTTCCTGAGCTTTGGTCGAAAAAAAGTTTTTTGTCAATAAAATCGCTTGCAAATTGGACGATGGACTTTCAACTTCGTGTGGATTTCATACAGGTAAAAGAATGTTAATAATTTATTGGAAATACAATCTATTTTTTAGTCTTGGCAGCAGTGGGGTCCACCACGTTCTTTTTGGTTAAGTGGATTTTACTTTCCGCAAGCTTTTCTAACCGGAGTACTGCAAACACATGCAAGAAAATTTCAAATTCCAATAGATTTTTTAAAGTTCGATTTTGAAATACAACCTCATGAGATCGATCAAAAGAAAGTTTTCGAATTACATGAAATTGGAAATTCGGTAAGTTCGTAAAAAATGCGAAGTTCATATGTAAGTTAAATGTAGTCGGTAAGTCGTTATTTCAGTTTCGCCTCTAGGATGGATGTGTATGTAGAATTAGAAAATTTTCAATTTATCAACCTTTACGTATTCTGTAATATAATGTAATTCAGTTATCTAGTCATTGCGAGGTTAACAGGAATATGGATTACTCTAACTTGTACTTAAAAAGCACTGCATTTAGTCAAAAGAAGAACTGTTTTATCATCTATTTAAGAACAGTATATTAAAAGAAATAATAAAATTCATCTTAATTTTGAAATTCTTAAACTTATATCACATGGGACATAAGTATTTGGCAATTTGTCCTCAAAGTAAAAAAAAAATATATAAATGCAAATTTTCATCGTCATTAAACCTAATTTTTCATTTTCAAGTATTATTTTGGTTGGGTCACAGTGGCGTATTAGTTTCGTCAAGTTAATCAATCTAAAAAATCTGGCATGTTAAGTTGCCTAAAGTACTTTACATTAACTTATTTTGAATTTCATTCTTACATCTTAAACAAAATATGTAATTTTTTTATAAAATACACTATAAATGAATGGGTATAAGTGGGTATGAAGAAGTGTCATCTAAGGATCTCTATACGTAAGTTAAATCTATATCGCATCTGGTTTGCCGTTCTATGTTCCATATAAAGGTTCTTTCAAATTGAGTTTTCAAAAGCAGGCGCCTGTGTAACACACTTCAAACATTAAACGCATCCATATTATGTCTTTTTGATAGTTGAAGGTTTGCCATTTATAAAAATGGAGTCGTATACATTACAACATGAAAAATTTGAATTATATTACGAAAATGGTCGTTCCGTAAGAAATGTATTTCGCGAATTACGCGATTTTTATGGTCGACATAATCGTTCAGCTGAGCAACAAATTGGTAATATTGTGCGGAAATTTCAAGAAACTGGTGCAGTACAAGATCGAGAAAGACATCAGTATGCTCGTGCCGGTCGTTCACAAGAAAATATTGGTGCTGTGAGTGATAGTGTTACAGCTGAGCCCTCCATGAAAATTTCCCGACGTTCACAACAATTGGCACTTTCTGAGTCGACTGTATGGCGCATTATGCACGATTTAGCGTTGATGGCCTACAAAGTTCGACTGACACAAGAATTGCTGCCACAAGATCATTCCATGCGTCGCCACTTTGCCAATTGGATACTGGAACAAAACCACGATTTTTAAAAAAAAATCTCTTTGGACGAAGCACATTTCGAAATCGGTACCTACGTTAATAAACAAAACTGCCGTGTTTGGGGAGAGGAAAACCCTCGCGTGATCCAAGAGAAGCTAACGAATCCACAAAGAGTCACTGTTTGGTGTGCATTGTGGTCTGGTGGTGTGGTTGGTCCGTACTTTTTCGAAATGATGCTGGAACAGCCATAACCGTTAACGGTACCAGATATCGCGATATGATCAGAACTTTTTTGTGGTCAAAACTGGAAAATATTGATACTTAGGACATGTGGTTTCAACAAGATGGGGCTATGTGTCATATAGCAAGAGAAACACTGCATTTACTGCATACAAAGTTTCCAGACTGTGTTATTTCCAGTTTCGGTGACGTGAATTGGTCCTCAAGATCCTGCGATTTGTCACCGTTAGGCTTCTTTCTCTGGGGCTATGTGAAAGGACTACAAGGATAATCCTCGAAACGTTGAAGCCTTGAAAGCAGAAATTATTCGAGTTATTGGTGAGATAGAGCCGCAACTATACCAGAATGTGACCGATCATTTTGATAAAAGAATCAGGTACTATAGAGACGCAAGAGGTGGTCACATGGGGGACATCATTTTCGTAGTATAAATGGCAAACATTGTATTTCAAAGAAAAATAAAAACTTAATTCTATGTCTTTTAATTATTTACTTTTGAAAACTCAATTTGAGAGACCCTTTACTAAAAATGAAGTTAAGTCAGTTGTCTCTGCTGGAATACTTTCTTAGAAGGATCGATGTAGGTCGATTTTGGTTAATTAGACTGTGTTTCGTCGATTATGCATAAAGTTTTTTTTACACTTGCTTTTGGTAGTTCATTTGTAGCCTCCTCAACATTGGATTCTACTGCCATTATATCGTATTGCAGTATCGTCCGTAAATGTAGCTTATTTTGTACCAGATTCAATAAGATAAAAGAGCAACCTAAGTCTAATAAAGTTTGGCAATATTTTTTTTTATTGTAGCAACAATCCAGTAGATAAGGAATTTTATTTGTAATCAGTAAGACAATAAGGTGGTTTGCCCGTTAAATGGACAACCCAACTATCTAATAGCTTTTCTTAGCTCGCTTCCTCTTTTTGAAATACTTGATCGAATTGGAATTTTATTTGTTTTATTTGATTCATTTATAGACCTTTCTTAGCACATTTTAAAATAAAATGCCGCCCATCCTACCGTCTGTACAAAACTTCTACTCAGTTTAAAGCAAAGCTATGCTACTTTAACTGTGTAACATATTTTTAAATGTTCTCATAAAAACTAAATGTTGTACAACTTCGTTATGTAGCCATTACAGACTTACAGACCGGGAAAGTTTAAAAAACACCCATTTTCAAATGTTTTGTTACCATAGTTTTTAGTCTTTCGGATCCCTTTATCCAGACCCTTGAAATTTGAAGAGTATTAAGATCTTTGAGAATTAACATAAGTTACTTATAAAAATGTTTGTACTTCTCTCCGTTCAAGAGTTAGTTACTATGAGTCAAAACTTGAAAATACGCTATGTGTAGGCACCGCTATGTAATTTATCAAAGGTAAAATGAAATCTTTTATAATTTTACATGTGTTAGCAGCTTCATGTAGGGTTTCCTTAATTATTTTACACTTTTTTCAATTTTTCCGAAGAATATTTACTAATTTGTGGTGTGTAAAAAATAAAGGAAAATTAAAGCTCAAAAAAGAAAGACTAATAGCACAGACAGAATAACAATACAGATGTCTTATATCTATAGAAAAAAATCATATATAAAAGTAAAAATACAAAAGTTATTATTTTTTTTTTCTTATAGGTACAAAAGGTTTCACAACAAGAAAAATAAGAAAACAAACAAAAACTACTTCAGCTAGGTACAATAAAATTTTATATTTTATTTTCAAAGCAATAATCTAATTGCATAGGAATTATTCTATATAATATGTACATACATATTAACATATACATATATACTTACATCTACAAATTTAAAATCTTTCAAATGTTTGTTATTTTAATAACAATGCAATTTTAATAACCATGAAATTTTAATAACCATACATTTTTTTAAGAATAAAACACATACATACTTACATATTATACATGCAGCAATTTGTTACACTTTTTGTAAGTTCTAACAAATCTTCATCTGTGAAAATTATGAATGTTATTTAAATATTAAAAACATTTATTGATAAAGTAATTTCATTTATTACAAAAATAAAAAAATATTTATAGGTATAGTAAATGATGTAACGGTTTCGAACTGAAATATCTTCTGACATAACCATAGCCGGGCTGAATGTAGCAAAGTGTATTCCATGTCAAAAAATTAATGATGAATCAAAATGATGTTACAAAAAAAATGAAAAAATTATTTTCTACCGAACAAAAATTAATTTACTCAAAAAAAAATTAAATAATTTAAAGAAAAAACTAAAAAAAATACTAGAATAAAACTAAATTACTTATTTTATAAACGAAAATTCAAAAACCAATGGCACTTTAAACCAATCAATAGACTTGTTAAAGGACATTGGTCAAAATTTCAAAATTTTTTCAAAATTAATTTTAAGAAAAAGTACTAACTTATTTTCAGAAGATGAGAAGTGGATATCTCAATGCATTTTTTTTTTCGATCTACTGCAGCTTACAATTTTCTAAAAAATGTTTTAGGCTTTCATTTACCTCATCCGCCATTTTTGCATATATGGATTAAAATCAAAAGCCTTTCACCTGAAATTGTCTGTACGGTTATTGAAGAAATAAAACATTCTGCCATGAAATTAAACTACCTAGAAAAAAAATGTTATAATTATATTTATTTAATGAAATGAGCATTCAAAGTAACTTAACATACAATAAATTCAAGGATATAATTGGCGGTTTTGTCGATTACGGTCAACAAGAAAGAACTAATATTTGCGCAAAATCTATTTGAATTTTTATGATTTGCGGCAGTTTGAAAGTGCTTTTATATTACTTTATTTTTTATTTTTTATTACCTTTATATTACTTTGCCTGCCCTATCAATATACCTGCACTAATCTTATAAAATGAAGTTCACAAATGTTTCCATAATAATATGCTTCGAAATAGGTTTGACTGTTAGAAGTATTTGTTGCGACCATGGTGCAACAAATCGCCTTTTTAACATGTTAAACATTTCTAAAACGAATCCATTTTTTACATATAGAAATAAGAATATGTATGATATTCCACATGCCTTGTTTCGCATTTATTCAAAAATATTAGAAACAATTTGATAAATAGTAATTTGCAAACCACACAAACCAAAATATGTTCAAAAATTACATTTAACCATGTATATCCAAATAATTTCCAAAAAATGAATGTTAAACTGGCTGTTCAAATATTGAGTAGAAGTGTTGCTGAGGGTATCGGAGTGATTGAAAAATTAAATAAATTTCTTCATCATCTTAAGCAGTATGTTAATCCAACATCAGAATTTAAAATAAAATGAATAAATTATTTGACATTTTAAATTAAAAATAAACAATAAAAATGTAGAATTTCTGGTAGAAATGCAAAAATATTTACTAAATATAAAATCCCGTAAAGAATTCTAACAAATCGTTTTGTTTTAAAGGCCTAGCGTATACAATAGAAAGTGTGATACAAATAAAGAACGTTTTATTTAATGAATTTTCCAATATGATTTTTTTTATGTAAATAATTAGTGCAAAAGATAAAAAGAAGACCCATTAGAAAATTTTTTCGGCAAAATAAGGGATCAAAATGTCAATAAGGTTAATCTAACAGTTGAAGAATTCGGTGCTATATTTGCCAAATTTTTATCAATTAAATTCATATTTCGGTCAAAATTTTCAAATTGTGTAGAAGATGGTGACAAATTTCTTGAAATTAATTGGAATACTGTTTTCGATTTATCACTAAATGAAAATATGATGCCATTAACTCAAGCTATAACACCTGCTTCTGATCTTGACCAAACATTGATGCAACATAATATTCTACAGCAATTTTATGATGGAAGTTAAAGTTTTTATGACGAAGATACAAATTAGTTAATGTACCCTCCCCAATTGATATTGCAACGAGATATTCCGCTGGTTATTGTTTCTTTAAGACAATGAAGAAAATTAATAAGATCTCCAATTAATGTGCAAGTGAAATGTGCAAAACTGCTATACCTAATTTCAATATGACCGAAATTTTGATTGAGTTAAGAGAATATGAAACTAATAACGGAGAGCAACATTTAATATGGCCTTCCGAAAAATTTTTCAAAATATGTAGTCTCCAAATTAGTGTTTTTACGGAATTTAAAAAATAAACTAAATAAGGCAATTTAGGCAATTTAGTAGAAATATTAGGCAAACTATTGTAAAACAATGTGTAGAAATTACCAATAAACATTTTAAAGATTGGTTCTCTGCTTATAACGAATCTAATGAGCACAGAACTTTTGTTTTGCTTTGGAAAAATTGTAAGTGGCAAATAGACAAATTTTTTAATACAAAAACTAATAATATAGAAAACGAGGAAGAATACAGTTGACTTTGTCAACTCTTAGATACCCGTACGAACCGTTAGTATGTTCACAGCCTGTCACTCTGCTTACAATATTATTTTTTTAATATTTTAGTATTTTAAAATAATTTGGGTGAATTTTATAATTTCTAGAACTATGGGTTGTACATATATTCAAACTACATGTTTATATGTACATTCTTCAAAAGCAGATTCTAACCTTCCACATAACGATTATCAATCCAAAACTTTTTCAAATATTCTATAGTACCATTTAATACTAAGCGGTAAATGTATATTAAATTTACTAAGTACAAAACAGTAAATATAATTTTAAATATTATATTATATTATATTTAAATATTCCATTGACAGAATAATTTCTTATAAGTACAATAAAATACATATATGTATGTAAATACGGCGCTATATAATATACATCTATACTCTTATCATTCATGCACTAGTGACATATACGATATGTAAATAAACATGATATTATATAAGTATGTATATATATCAATATCATATAAATAAAAATTCTTCAAGCAACCGTTATGTTGTTTATTTAATTACATTTTTTTGTACTACGCATTATATCCTCAACAATTTCAAATTATCGAGTAAAACAATATGCAAAAAAAATTCGTTAAAGAAATTTGTTAGAAAATTTGAAAAAATCAAGTAACACTTTCGTCAATTATAAAGTAACCCTATATTATTAAAAAAAGTTGTTAACAGAAATAAAAGTATAATGTTGGAGCTTTAATTTTTGTGTATTACTTTAAAAAAATTTTAACAGGTGTTCAAGTTACAGGTGTTTAAAAATAGGAAATTTTCAGTTTTTGACCCTTTATAGCTCCTAAACGGGGGGTGATACAAAAAAAATTTCTGAAATGACTCATACTAATTTTCAAAGATCTAACTTCTGTCAAAATTTCAAGTTTCCAACTTTAACCGTTTAGAAGATGGAAGGGTTAAAGAATTTTGCAAAATTTGAGTTTCGCATAACGGTAAATTAAGACACCGTATGCCAAAAATATATATTTATTGTATATATACTTTTAAAGCTAATAAAAGTAGTAATCGTTTGGCATTTTAAAAATGAAGATATACCTTATACAACTTGTGCTATAACAATTTAAATATAGAGCTTTTTTGAACCTTTGGAGAGCTGTAGCTCCGTAACGGGTGGGGCTACAAAAAAAAGTTATTAAAAATAAAATTAATATTTTTGTGAGATCTATCAGTAGTTAAAATTTCATAGCTCTATTGCAAAAAAAATGTGGGGATCTAAAAGTTAGGTGTTCGAGAGCTACCCTAAGGCTTGGTGCAAACTCAACCAAAAAAAATAAGGAACCTACAAATTACTCCCAAAATATTTTGTGTAAATTTCAAGATTCTAGCTTTCTTAGTTTTTGAGTTAGCGTGCTGACGGACGGACGGACGGACGGACATGGCTCAAAAGTCTTAGAATTTTTTTCTGATCCGATCCATACCTTTGAAGGTATATCTAGCTCGCTTATTTCGAGGTGTTACAAACGGAGGAGTAATTTTATTATACCCGATCCTATCGTACGGGTATAAACAAAAGTTGAAAAATTTAATGCATATTTAATATTTACAATTGCCATTAATTTTTTATATTTCAACAATTAAAAATATGAAAAATCTAAAACAGCATCAAAAACTTAAACGGTATATGTACATATTATATGTACATATGTAAGGATATTTACAATATTAATTAAGATTAATTTAAAAAAAAAAAAAAATTAAAATATAGAACCGAAAAATAAAATTAAAAAATTGAAGTAAATATGCATTTTAGTTTTTTAGCATCATTCAGAATTTTATTTTTAGCAAAAGTGCTCTCTTGCTCCTTTGCTACGTGCTCTCTTTTTTCCATCTTTATAAAATAACTTTATAAGTATAATTAATAATTTCATTAGATTTATTTTATTTTGATAGAAAACGAGGAAGAGTGCAGTAGAGTAGACTGTGTCAACTCTGGAATACCCGTATGAACGTAATATATCCTATTATAAAACTTGATCATCTTTTAAAAACATTCAGATGTTTTAGTACCGAACTACAGAGATATATTTATGTAAATTGTGGAGTTGTATGACAGCTACCCGAATCTATTGCGCCTAGCTTCATTAAGTTCCAAGAAATGCAAGAAGCCTAAACCGGCTGCATTAGATCAATCAAATTTTACAAAAGTTTTTGGCATGCAACTTGACACTTTTTCACTAAATTTCAGATAGCTAGATTCAATAGACACTGAGTTCTTTTCATTTAAAAAGGGATTTTGTATGGCAGCTACCCGAACCCGTCACACCACCACAACCAAATTTTGCAGAAGTTGTTGCCATAAAACTTGATCATCATTTACAAGATTTCAGACGCCTAGCTTTATTAACTTCCAAGAGGTGCAAGAAGCCTGAACCGGCTGCTCTAGACCAACCAAATTTTACAAAAGTTGTTGGCATGTAACTCGATACCTCTTTACTAAATTTCAGATTCCTAGCTTCAATAAACACTGAATTATTCTCATTTAAACGGAGAAGTTGTATGGCAGCTACCCGAACCCGCCGCGCCAACACAACCAAATTTTACAGAAGTTAAAAAAGCCATAAAACTTGATCATCATTTGCAAAATTTCAGAAACCTAACTTGAATAGATACTGAGTTATTTCTATATAAAGAAAGAAGTTGTATGGCAGCTACTCGAACCCGCCGACCGCAAATGTTGGATTTAAATAGCAAAACTAACAATTTTGCAAAAGTGACGTAAAAAAAATTTCAGCCTCCTAACTCCTTTATTTTTTGAGTTATCGTGCGGACGGACGGACGGACGGACGCACATGGCTTAATCGACTCAGAATTCGATTCTGAGCCGATCCATACCTTTGACACTATATCTAGCTCGGCTCCTTTAAGGTGTCACAAACGTAGTGGCAAATTTATTATACCCTTGAACATAGTTCATACGGGTATAAAAATTTGGAAAATAAAAGTTCTTCTTTAAACTCATTCATTTTGATTATATTTATGTATGAATGTATAATAGAAAGAAAAATATTAATATTAAAAATAAAAATATTTGTTATTAAAAATATTATTAAAAGAAAAAATGGTTTTGTTTACTTATTTTGTTTTCATATTTCATTTATGTATTGATCATATAATATGTAGCTAAGGATGTGTTTAATTTTTAAAAATATATACACCTTTAAACACAACAAAATTGAAAGATTTTAAAAATATGTGAGTAAGTTTTGTATGTGTATACTATAAATACTATGCAATATCAATTGCTATGAAATTAAAATATAAAACTTTTGTAACTGAAGAAACTTTTCATTTGTTTTTCTTTTTGTGAAATCTTTTGTCAGTTAATACGATGTTAGCCATTAAAATAATTTATTCAAATATTTCCTTCTACGTAAGACGTCTGTATTATTATTTTGTCTGTGCTAATAGGTTTTTGTATTTTTATGGCCAGATTTCTCTTTCGGTATGAGAACATTTAAACATATTTACAACACTTTGCAACGTTTTTATTATAAATTATTTTTAGGTTACGCAAATATATCAAAACTTGAGAACAACGGATGTCGGCGTTTTTGTACATGGTTTGTTTGTTGAAGGAGCAAAGTGGGTTTCTTCGGAAGGTGGACTGATTGACGAAAGAAAAGGGGAGCTATATTCAAGATTTCCAGTTATTTTTCTTAAGCCTATATTGCACGTATCTGTAGGATCACGTTATGCAGTGAGTTCTACTTAAAATAAAAATAATATATGAAGTATTATACATAGCTAAATCGTTTCGGACCGTTAGTCATTCAAATATATTTTCGTCGTTTAGTTGTCGTGTCTCAATTATTTATCGTAATGTTATTTTAGTAACGATCTTTTTATCAGTTCCGGCAAGAGAATTTATTAAAATTTGCTTAAACTTTGTGGGGAAGGACATGGGCCTTTGTTCTTCATTGGGATTTATTAAGAGTTTTTAAGATTTTAAAAGTTTTCTGTTAAGAGTTGTCCGACCTAAGCAGTGTGTGCGTTTAAACATTGTAGAATGGTTAAATTTGCTAGCTATAGCTATCAATTTCAATACTATTTATAAAATCCTGACACGCGTAAGTGCGGATCTAAGGTTTTTAGTTTTTTTCTTGCCTAATTTGAATAATTGAATAAGAGAAGTTGTTTCATTACTTACCAAAACTTTTTATAGGATTTAAATAAAATTCATTTATCAGTTCAGACATCTCAATATATTTAAATTGTTTGCAACCAAATTATGCTAAATCAAACATTGAACTACTGTAGCTATATTTAATGGCCATATCCAATTCGTAGTTTGGTTCCGGTAACCCATTTCGTCACATATTCTCTAAAATATTTTTCTATTGTTCATAATTTTATAGTTTCTGAAAAACATTTATTTTTCAAAATTTTTTTAGAAATTGCATTGTAGATAATATGTATGCATATTTATATATACACATATACGAGAAAATTTAAATAATTTTTTTTCATGATAGTAAAAAAAATAGAAAGAATATTTAATTTTTCCGGGCAAGATGAAGTGGCGCTTTTGTATCTTTGTGGTCCTTAGACAATGCTTTGTGAAATGCCCTATAATTAATATAGAAAAACAATAAAGAGGTAATTGTTTCATTTAATAAAAAACTCATTTTATTAACAGCTTTTATTAAACTTAATCGTGGAATCTTACAAGTTATTTTACACATTCAAAAATCCCGAAAAGGGGTACATCATCTGGAAGTAGATTCACTTTTAAGCAAAAGGTGAATTTGGATAAAAGTGTGAATATTTTTTTTTATCCTTCGAATTTTTATGATTTACAGATAAAATATTATGCTTAATGCTTGATTACATATTATATGTATGTATGTATGCATAATTTTAATTTAAATAGGTATACATACATTAAATTAAAATTATGCTTTTCATTTAAAACTAAAAAGTATGAAATAAAATAATGTAAAAATTTTTTAAATGGTAGATGGGTACATAAAAATATTAAATTTTATAACAGACTTTTTTTAAAACAAGAAAAATCGACCGATTTTAAATAACTGCATTTTTTAAGTATATTTTAAACAAATTTTATAATTCACACAAAAAAAATAAATATTCAAACATCCATACATATTTGTATAAAAATTACAAATTGACTTCTTTCTTTAACTACTAAAGTATACAACACAAAAAAAATTGTAAATTAATTGAACGATGAATACTGAAAGAAAAAAAACTAGTTTGCTACATTACAGAATTAATTACAGACATTATTAAGAAAAGAATAAAATTATGTATAGGTACTATGATTACAGAATGAGAATTCGCCTATAAATTTTTGAAATGAGAAATTCGCCTAAAAAAAAAAGAATATTATATTAACAAATGTTAAATTGTTAATATTGCTTTTGTATTATAATATTACAGAATTAATTTACAGAATTTAGTTTAGAAAAAAAAATGTATATTGTTATGGGGAAATATGGTATCTTATCTATGTATCTACATACAAACGAACAAACGTACAAACGTACTACGTACAAACAAATTTGATTCAAGGAGCTATTGGTCCGATTTATATGGTTAATATCACATACATAAACAAGGCAATGTACAAAATGAGTTGTCAATTAACAGCTGTAAAGGTTGAGTTATAGGAATCGTTTGTTTTCATTTGCAATGGAGAATCAAAGTGAATATTATTGAGTTGTTGAATTTTATTAAATTAAATATTTTATAATGGTAAAGTGCATAGTAAAAAATTGTAAGAACTATGAAGGAAATACTCAAAGTGGTTGAAAGCTTGTGTTATTTATAAACAGTGTTCCATAAATGCTGTAAAAGTGTGTTCAGATCATTTTTTAGAATGTGATTATTGGCTAAAAGATATCTTATTAAACACATCAATAAAAAAAAAAAATTTAAAAAAAGACGCTATACCCAGGCAAAATATTCCGGATATTTCGGAAAATGTAGATAGCAGAAGTGGCAGAAAAAAATAAGGGGGAACGGAAAAATTTAATAAAAGAAGCATTGGGATATCATGAAAGGCTTGCCAAAAACATTTAGAAACATTACAACATAAATAATAATCCAAAACAATATCATTAGTTTCATTGACAATCAGCCCCAAGCATAGGACATTATAAATAATAATGCTGTAAATGTCGCTGTTCAAACTACGTGAGTTGAAATATTTTAGTATAGTATAAACACGTTTCAATATACGTTCGTTATTTTTTGCTACAAAATATTTCTTATTTTTAGGTGGAACTTGGAAATTACCAAAGACCGAGAAATAATTAAATTAAAAAGAAACTTAAGAAACGTCCGGTTAATAATAAAAATGTTAACTAAGCAGTCAAAAAAATCAGCATGGCCTATAACTCTATCAACAACATATTTACGAAAGGCCAAGTTAAAAAACTGTAGCAAAATGGGAAAATATTGAAATGGTTTCCAGAGAACATTACAGCAGCTATATCTCTCTAAATACGACAGAAAAAATGACAAAGTTATGAAACCAAGCGCTTACGTTCAGGTTGCAATGATTCGCGGTCTTTATAAAAATTGGAAACAAGTTATTTATTATGATTACGATACTGCCATGACAGCCTGTACGCTTATAAAATAATACTCAAATTAAAAAGGATATATTTTCTAATAGTTGCAATAGTGTCTAATCTAATTAATTAAATTAACACAGAAACATTTAGATGATGTTCGTGATGCTGCTAGACAAAAAATGAAACTTGCTCTACAATTATTTTCGCACACGGTTTCGAAATCTATTGAAAGATGTCTAACTTCTGGTAAGATGACCACAAATAATGCTATGGAGTGTAGCGAACTTATCAAACTAGTCAATTATTGGTTTGATTTATTAATAGTTCGTCTTTTGCAAAGGATTCACGTAAGAGAATAAAATCATATGGGTTAGCTATGAATGAGCACAACAGAATAATTTAGCATATAAATGATTTTTTTCGGAATATGCGTGTTGGAAATAGAAAAAGTTTGTTGCCTTTTCAAAGAGCAATGCTATTAAATAATTCTTCGTTGCCACAATTGTTCTCTTATTTAAATGAAAAACATCATATATCTTATGAACAATCTTCTTGTTCGGAACATCATATATCTTAACAAGAAGATTGTGTCAGGATGACTTAGAAAGGTTTTTTGGTTTCATTCGATCTAGAGGTGGTGTTCATGATCATCTCAGCTCGTTAGAATTTAAGTATATACTAGGGTTAAGCATTTTGGGTTAGTATTTAAATTAAAAACTTGATATTAAAACATATTATATGTTTATACAATATTAACATATGGGGACTTAATAATAATAATTATAACAATTATACTAACAATTATATTTGCGTTTTTAATTATTTGAAATTAATTATTGCATTATTATTTCCAAATCTCAGGGCGATCAGATAGCACTCAGCAAGTTAGTACAAATAGTAACATAGAAGTGTTAGATAAAGTTTTTGAAAATGAAAATTTGGCAGGGGAGTTATTACGAGATCTATCACATTCGTTTTGTGATGAAATAAACGATTCACTAAATGAAAATAATAGTGATATTGTTTTTGATGAAGAAATTGGGGAATTAGAAGAAGATGCAATTGAATATATTGCTGGTTATTTAATCAAAAAATTTAATTTAGAGAATGAAATTTCTGAAAAATCCATTATACATGGGTAGATCAAATTTCAAAAGGAGGACTAAAAGAACCCAGTGGAAATTTCGTAGAAAAAATAAAAGAATGTGAACAATTCTTTTTAGGTATTAATGGTGATGTTTTAATCACAAACAAAAAATTTTTATAGTACCATTTACATAAATCGAAAGATATATGTAAAGAAGATATAAAAAAAATATATTTCAAAACTAGATTATACGGAAGAATGCGAATAATAAACAAAAAATATTAATAAAAGAAAATTAAATAAAACAATAACATAAAATAACGATACTTGTGGTTTTTCTTTTAATAGGAACACTGCTTTCAAATAATTTTTGCTTTTCGATTCCTGTGACGTCACAAAGAACTGTCAATAATTTTGTACATAACCTAGTTTATGTATGTGGGTTAATATCTTATTAGATTAATAAAAAAAATTTATAACAAAGTTTTACTGTTAGAAGATAAGGGCCCATAAACACAAAATTTATCTTCTTTATTTAGAAAAAGAACTTTATTACCCGCTTCTGAAAAATTTTACTAGAAAATTTGCTTTTATTATATGCTTTTATATTAACTCGTCGCTGTCGGTTTATTTATTCATTTATTATTTATTTGTCATTCTGTCACGCTTTTTATTATCTTCGTAATCTGTTAGCAACATTTGTAAGTGTAGTATGGTGCAGAGGATAGTGTACAGGTTTCAAAAATAAAAAAGAAACACGAACCTCAAATTTCCTAGATTTTTATTTAACCTTATTCCAGCAATTTACTTTTATATTATAACAGTCCAAAATGCTTGCACTAGCAATTCACTTTTATATTATAACAGTCAAAAAAGCTAAAGTTTTGCAATCAATTTTATTTTCTACTTTTTAGGGGGCGAATTTGGTTTCGATAAAAGCATATTTTAAAAAATATTTTTTTTACATATTATTTTATTTTATTATACATACACATGTATATATTATATCTATGAGAATATGCTAAATTTCTCATTGATTTTTATACGCTTGTGCATGTACATATATTATGTCTATGCATAACATATTAATATTGAAATTTTTGAAATGAGAATTTGCCAAGAAAACAATAAGAATCCATATTAAGAAAATATTATGTAATTTATTGATATGCTATATCCTATTATAATTACGGAATTAATTTCAAAAATTATTTCCAGCAAAAAATAAGAAAAAAGTTCAAAATACTCGCCATCTAATGCATATTACTGTTTCTTATTTGCTACATTAGTATTAAGTATATCTAGTACACTATAGTATGTAACCTACATGATATGCACATACCTACATAAGTTATTTAAAAAATAAATTCTTCATGACTAAAAAGGATAAAATAAAATAATAATAATAATAATAAATTTTTAATTGCGAATTTTTCTGTAATTTTCTAAATTATATTGCTACGATGGCAGTTTCTTTAAAAAAATTTATCACAATATGGCATTTATATTATGTGCCATTAAGCCCATGAAATTAAAATAAAAGCTTTATTTGAGGCCTTGTAAGACGTTCCTGTTGTAATTTTTGGCTGTGTATCTTGAATTTCAACAACGGCTCAGCACTATAGCATTAGAGAAAATATCATCCAAAAGTAAAAAATGAAGTAAAATACAAAATATTTGTATTTTGTTTTAGTTCATTCAAAAATGAAATAACAACCAAATATTTAGTGAAATAAGATCTAAATAAGAATGAAACAAGTAAAAGTAACAGTAAGTCGATGCAACCGACTTATTTATACCCTACACCTAAAAAAATCAAATTAAATTAAAAATCCATAAGTCACTTTAGTTAGGTATTTAATATACCTAAGCTAAAAAAATAAATGCTTTTACAACCTTTTTACCCGAACAACCATTCCAATTCATCGGAAATTTTAGGCAAATCAGGGATTCAGGAAACAACATCCTCATATCAAATTTGAAGTTTCTATCTTTATTAATTTCGAAGATATCCTTGTTCGGTTTTGGGAGTTGTATGGGATGTACCCGAACAACTCCTCCAATTCATCTGAAATTTTGAACAAATCAGGGATTCGGGAAACAACACCCTAGTACCCTAAATTTGAAGTTTCTATCTTAATTAATTTCGAATATATGCTTGTTCGGTTTTGGTAGTTGTGTGAGAGATACCCGAACAATCACTCCCATTCATCTCAAATTTTGGGGATATCAGGGATTCACGAAAACACACCCTCATACAAAATTTTAAGTTTCTATCTTTATTAATTTCGAAGATATGAGTATAAAGTTTTGAGAGTTGTATGGGAGGTACCCGAACCCATGGTCTGATTTCGCCCATTTGCAATCGCCGCCATACTTTAGTTTTGTTAACCTACAGTATAAATTTCATCAAGATAGCATCATTATTTTTTGAGTTATCGTGCGTACGGACGGACGGACGGACATCGGTAAAACGACTAAAGAGGTGATCCTGATTCAGAATATATATACATGTCCATATCTAACTCGCTTCCTTTTGGTGGTTACAAACACCATACCAAAGTTAATATACCCTATACTTTAAGTGGACCAAAGGACTTTATAAAGGACCAAACACTCGAAACCTAATTGGAATTTCGTCCAAAATATGAAAAATTTTTCTTTGAAAAATGAATTAACATCGAAAAATCTGCTATATCCACCACAGGACCGTCCGCTATTATACGAAAGGTATATAGACAAAATGCATAGATTTTTTACATAATAATTTATATCAAAGCAAAAAATTTGTAATAATTTAACATAATTTTTTTTATTCAATAACAATAATGAATTAATCGTAAAATATATTATTATGTACATTTATTCATACATCCATACATATGTATGTAGACGATTTTTTTTTTTTTCATTCAAAAATATTAGAAGTAAAAAATAATAAAAACTGTAAACAAATACAAAACAGACAACATTAATATTGAATCTGCTAACAAAAATTTTACAATTTGTATTTTGCGTCATCAACAAAAGAATAATTGCATAGATATACATATATAAATTTTTAGAGATATAAAAAAAAAACAAAAAAAAATTGTTCATTTAAATTCATATGCCTTGTTATAATATGTATGAAATTTGGACTTAGAAAAAAAAATTAAATAAAAGTCAAAGTTAGTCCGAACAAAAAATGTTCTATGGTAAAGTTGTTACTCGTTACTTGTGTAACAACTTTGTCTTAATAATTTTTCTCATAATATTTTCCTGATACGAAATATTCGTAAAAAACATAAAAATTACACTAGTAAACTATTACTTCCGGTTGTCCGATTTGCTCCAAAAGCTTATCAACCCGAGATATATTTACATCAAAACGTTAAATATGAAATTTCAAAAAATTCCGCTCAATCGTTTTAGGCTGTTCACGTGCCCACAGACACACCCACAAACTCACACACCTACAGACACACCCACCAACTCACACACCTACAGACACACCCACAAACTCACACACCTACAGACACACCCACAAACTCACACACCTACAGACATAGACAAACATACCCAGACACACACAGACAGATATCACGCTAAAGAAATTTTACAGCCTTAATCTTATACATAATTGTATGCGGTCAGTAATAATAATATTTGCAAAAAAACTTGTAATGAATCTGTCACGAGATATCAATCTCTCCCATCCCCAATAGCGCCAAATCGGACGAACGCGGTGGTCAGCTAACAGATCCATTTCGTGAAATTTGTCTTTCGTCAAATGTTTGTCAGTAAATTAGTTGTGTTGTGCACTTTTTGGAATGTGGTGCCGTCCTACTGAACCGCATATCTGCAACATTAATACCTTCTAATTGAGACATGAAAAAGTTAGTTATCATCTCTCTGTATCGCACACCGTTGACTATAACGTTCTGACCATAATTTTTAAAGACATATTGACCAATGATTCCATCGATGATTCCACCAAAAGGTGACTCTTTCTGAATGTAATATTGTTTCGTTAATGGCTTGTGGATTATCATCGCCCCAAATACGGTAGTTCTTTTTATTAAAATAGTCATTTAACCAAAAGTGTGCTTCATCAGTCATTTAACCACCAAAAGTGTGCTGAACAAAATTTTTTTCAAAAAATTCTAAAATTGAACCATGTTTTTAAAAATAAATTAGAAGAATTTGCAAACATTACTCCGACGTGTTCTATTTATGATGAATTGCCAAACTAAACTGACCTAAAAAAAAAAATGTAAAATTAGTTGTAACAGAAAACAGTGTTGCCATTTAAAGTTCTCCACTTTTAAAAAAAGCACCATAGTATAGGATCATAGTATTTGATCTATTATTTAAACATATTATGCATATTATCCTCAGGAGATGCTGCCGCATTTTCATCTTCACTTATCTCATTTTTATCTTCTTCTTCACTTTCGGAAATTTTTAAAAGGGTCTTCGTAGAGCTCCATTTAATAACAAAGCCGTTTTTGAGATAAACCATCCTATTTAAAAATGTCTTAGTTATGATTCTTTCGTTTTCTAACAGTTTACACTAGCTTCATTTATTATTTCACTTGTTAAGAAAATGTGTTAAGAAAATCTCCTCTTTTTTGGTGCTGCAAACTTTGCGAGCCCACTTTGAATAACATGAAAATTCTTACTTTTATCAAGCTCTTCATCTCGAAGAGCTTTCACAAATTTAAGAAAATTTCAATTTTTTTTTATTATACCCCCAGAACATAATGTTTTTGAGGACTGGTTTTATTGGTTCGAGGACAGGTTACAAAATTAGGATTATACGTTTTCAGAGTGTGTATATAACCCTTTTTATGTAACTGACTGTTATTAAAATTCTTTTTATTTTATAATCTCGCAGTTCATATAAATTCTGGAAAACACGTGCAATTTTGTAATCAATCCTAAATATTTTTTTCCAAGTCGTCTGTATACAAATTTTATACAAATTTTGAGGACTAATTTCATTTATTGTCTAATACAACAACAAGCAAACAAAGTTGCTCATAAGTACGTCATATAGTCATTTAAAAGTCTTTTTCCGTTATAAGAACGACAATTAAATGGATTTTTTTTTATTTAGAAATTTAGGGAAATGACATATGAAGCAAAAATATATTTTAAAAAAATGAAATAAAGACCAAAAATATATTTGGATCTACTTTCGTAAACGAATTATGGTCAAAACAAGAAGGAAATAAGGTTCAAAAATATTTTTCTTTTTTTTTGGATCTCATTTCATTTTTACTTTTGGATGATATTTTGTCTGACGCTATTGCGCAGTGCCTTCAACTACTATCTAGTTATATATTTCTTCCTTAACTATTTATTTTGATTATTTTATTTTGATTTCTACAATTGTATACTACTTTAAAATTAGGTAAGTTAAAAGTTTCAAAGTCCGTATAATATAATCATACCTTTGTCGTTAGCACTATACCAATTAGTTCACATTCATTTATAAATACCTTCAGTTCGAATAATTTATTTTTTAAACTGCAAATGTTCAAAAAAAGAATGTTGAGTTCACCCATATTTTTTTTATTTGGATTTATCATTATGGAATACCAATCATGTAATCACGACAAGTTTCTTTTATTTTTTAAAGATTCTCTCTGTATTTGTTGTCAATATGACATCTATGTATTTTTAGGACTTTAGTAATATATTCAAGGGAAATACCTTTGTTTTCATCATATGAAATAAATTTCACTTAATTCTTTGTAATCGGCTGGCGGCAATCCTTCTTAATCAATTACTACTTCGATGTTTTTTTTGTAATTTCAATTATCATTAATTGTTTCTTTTCGTTTATGCAAAGTTTCTCTTATAACTGCATGTAAATTACGTAGTTATGGTTTTTACTTTTGTGTTTTTGGAATCTTAGGGACATAATATTTAAGTGAACTATTGGTTTTGTTTTTTTACATTTTATCTTATTACTAATGATTTTATTTTAAAAGTTAGAAAAATTGTGCAAAAATGAAATACAGCAATGAAATTTTGAAAATCGCAGCAGCATTATAGGGCCAACTAATTAGAGTATTTTCTGAAAAGTCCCCTAAGTATTGAGCAACCCTGGAAATTAGTGTTGCCATAAATATTTTTAGAACGATAAGAAAATAGGAATATCTTTTGAATGAAAAGTAGAATAAGCTTGGTTAGTATCCTTAAATAACGCAAAATTTAATTTTCTACATAGCCTAGGAACAGCACTTGCTCAGTTAGTGCATCCATAAGTGTCAAATTTTAAGTTAAAATATGTCTTTTATTGTTTATTCATAAATATCAAATTTGAAGTTAAATATCTTCTGTTGTTGTTTTTTGTTTTTCTAGCTGTTATTTTGGGATAGATAACGGCTCTAACTAAAAAAACAAGTTCTTAAAGCATGTTGACAATTTAATTCTGCGTCATTCAAGATATTAATCAAGTTTGTACTGACTTTCCTTCGGGAAATTTTACCCTTATATACAGTAACAAATTCCTTATATACAGTAGTAATAAATGTTTTATGTTAAAAATTATAATGTCATAATATAATAGGCCTAATGAAGTATTAAATACGTAATACGAAACGTTGCACTGAAGATATAATTTGTTTTTACTTATTTTCCTACACTAGACGAGAGTTTAAAAATTTAAAATATTATAATTTGATGAAACGAAAAGATAGAGTATATTACCGTATGTTGCTGGCTTTGGTCATACTATTGGGTGTAATAAATTACGATCATCTCGTTAACTTTTCGGTTTTAAATATACCTTTGATACTTGAATTTTTGCTTTTACGTAATATATCTTCATTAAATAAGCGTGATGGAAATGATACCAATTCATATTTGAAATATGATTGTAATTCCTGATTTATAGCACAAAGGAACCGATGAAATGCCTGCTGTGAGTTTATAACAATTGTATCATTATTATGTTTAATACAACACATTTCAGCTGCTATAAGAATCACTTTATTGTAAACAACATCTGCAAAATTTTTTCCTAAAGTTTTTTTCAGTAATAATTCTCCTTTATCACATGTGATGTTACATTCTGCAACAATATCAGTAAACAAACTTACAAGATCATCGGTTACAAGATAGCCACATCGATTTTATTGACGCCATGAAAACATTTAGTTTTGTCTGCGTTATCCCTTATTTTTCTGCTATCTCGTAGTTCAATGTGTTCTTTGGAAGTTAAAGATGATTGCCGAGTAAAGGTTCTACAACTGCAGTCACCAGTGTGCATACTGCAGTTGAAATAATCCAATTTAGAATTCTTTCATCAGTAATGCCACGACATCTAGATAGACCTCCTGATGTTTTCATAAACCGCATTACTGTTTGCTCTATGCACATTTCCTTCCAAATACCACTTCAATTAGTTGTTCTTCTAATAGTGAAACAGTTTTCTGGAAACTTTGTTTATTCCTCTGACGTAAGTGTTGATTTCAGTTCTATCATTTCTTGCAAATTTTAATGAGAAGATTTGGCATATAAATTATATCTAGCAGCGTGGAAATATAGCAACATTTTCCGATTAGTTGAGAATTTGATATATGCAAATTCCAATTTTCAGTTCTTTCTGCTCTTGCGAATTCCAATATAAGTACCACTTATTTATAATACTGAAGCCAGAGTTTTCATGTTCTGTTCAAGCCTTTCAATCTGTTGCAATTATTTTGAAAAGATATTTGCAAAATATTTTACTATATCTAATTCTTGACAGATTTCAGGAGATATGTTATCTTTCAATAAATGTTCATTTGTAGCAATTATTTCACTACAATTCATTATGGATTTCAAATCTTTTGCTTATATTGCAGTTTCAAGATTTTACAGTTTCAATAAATTTCATCAACAAGGGCTGACCAAAAGTAACAATACATTTCTGATTATGTCTT
Organism: Poecilobothrus nobilitatus; assembly: GCA_947095535.1. Classification (NCBI taxonomy): domain Eukaryota; kingdom Metazoa; phylum Arthropoda; class Insecta; order Diptera; family Dolichopodidae; genus Poecilobothrus; species Poecilobothrus nobilitatus. The sequence goes on along the minus strand of OX352772.1, from coordinate 165,855,081 downwards.
TTACTTTCAAGCGCTGTAAAAAGTAAAGCTGAGTAGAATGTAGTTAAGTTAGTACCACTCAGTTGATGAAGGGCACAGGAAAAATTTGTGAAATTTCAAATGTATCTGCGTAAATAAACAAAAATAATTCAGTTTAAATAATTTGGAATGAATTTAAGCTTACTAAAATTATTAACAGACTGCATTTATCTATTCCAACCGAGTCCATTTTCCACTCTAGGTGTTCATGAGGAGGTACCTTTGATTTAATGTAAGAGATGCAGCTAGTGTCTACATTTAATTCCTCGTAAAGCATGAAATATGTTTAATCCAACCAAAGTGCAAAGATTAACAGCTGCATTATCAAATACAAATGGCATGAACCATTTTTTTGAATTTCCGATGGACTTACTCTTCTTACTTATTCTTGCCTATTTTTATGTTTAGGATTTATCTCCTATTTCGTGTGCCAAAAACAAACAATTGTCTTAAAATTAAATGATGGTATACTGGATCTTAAAGTTTTGTGGCGATGTTTTTAAGATGATGATTGTCATAATATGATACGCACACATCCATTGCTTTTAATATATCAATAGCGTGTCTGGAACCTATTTTTCGATGAAAATAATCTGCTAAGGCTAGTTGCAGTGGTGATGCAAAAGATTTTGATCGGCGAGTGGTAATAATAGAATGATTGAGAAATAATTTCCGTTTATTCTTTATGGTACAACATACACTACGTTGCTTGTTCATTTGTAAATATTTGTAGTTTCTGCAACTAAATCTTCACCTCCTCTTTCAATGTCCTCAAATGAAGGATATTCGATGATATAATATAATAATTATTATATGGGATAATAATAATTATGTATGTCCTCTAATTATTTAATACGACTTACATCACTGATTGTATTTAATAATACATCCTGCTACTTTAACAATTTTAATTCTTTCTTCTTCAGTCGAGTTACACGTGTTACTGGTCCAATATGCAACTAACAATTCATTTGGCGTTGCATCTCGAAATGATTTGTTTTATGGCTGGTACTGGATGGTATGGCTGTACCTATCAGGTTTGGTTTAAAGTGATCAACAAGAAGGTCCTGCAAACATCTTCATTCGTTCGAAATCATTCAGTTTTTGTTTTAAGTCGAGAAGACTAAATTGGCATTTTCTGTTTTTGAATATAAAGTCATACAATTTTTCAAATCTCACTTTTGAATTTGAATCTTGAGGTTTTCCAGATCCGCAATTTTTAGACTTATTTTTAAAATCACTGTAGCAGTTTAGATGATATTAGCATTTTGTGATTTTAAACACTACTCCACGCATGGCTCCGTTTAAAACAAAATGAAAGACATTTTTTTGAATTTCCGATGGACTTACTCTTCTTACTTATTCTTGCCTATTTTTATGTTTAGGATTTATCTCCTATTTCGTGTACCAAAAACAAACAATTGTCTTAAAATTAAATGATGGTATACTGGATCTTAAAGTTTTGTGGCGATGTTTTTAAGATGATGATTGTTCTAAATTTAAATATACATAATTATAATCTCAAAAATTAATTTAAAATAAGCATAAAATTTACTTTGTTCCCTTAATCTTATATAAAAAAAAGTACATAAAATATATAGACAGATGCTTTGGTTACAAATTCGTGGTAAACGAAGCGAACGCAATATATATGAAAAATACAATACCTTACATTTTATTATTATTATTGTTATTTTTATTTCTTTTTTAGTTCATCATAATTTTTATTTTTGTTCAATTCATCTTAAAATATAAACTACAAATAATAGATGTTATATAACATAAATAATAAATTTAATACAAAGTTTATAATTAACTTAAAAAACAAAATAAAAATTTGCAAATCAATCTGTTTCTAAATAAGCAAGTATTGAAAGATTAATTGCAATTTAAAAAATTTCTTATAGATTTGAAAGTGGGGGTTAAGAAAAGTAAAAACTACTAATAAAAAAAATTTTTACAAGATCTAATAATAAAGTTAAAAAAATAGTAGTTAATGAGACTTATATGTAAAAGTAAAAAAAACAAACCAAAAAAAATAACAAAAATAAATATATTTTTATTATTATTGGTCCTTGATATAATAGGTCCTCTTAATTTCTTTCGATGTATAACTAATATATTTATGATAGCTTAGATAGATAGATCAAATAACTCTTTATAATTAGATGGGAGGCCGTCATTGTGAATTAGAACTGATAAATGAGTTCTTCTTTCGCCTTCTTTAACTCGATAATAAGAGCCAATATGTAGGAAAATTTTTCAATTAAAAATTCTCCCATATCTAAATCTTGACATTGCGTAATTAATATCAAGTTTATTCAACGCCTTAAAATCGTTATAATAAAAGATCACTACTTTTAGTAAGTTATGTTAGTAAATAGCTTTCACTAAATGATTTCTTTAGAAACTATAAAAATTATGCTTTTGATAAATAAAGTTCGAATACAAATTTATAAAACCTAAACTTCATTTTTTCACTTGAGTTGATATGATCTACTAGTTGAGTTTATTTACTATCATTCAGTTTTTTCATAGGACGAAGTGCCCCTGTTCATTAAATGACAAAAAATAATCTTTTTGTGAAATTGTAGTTCAATCGGGTAAATTAATTAGATCAGACCATGAAAAAACTAAAAGCTTTAAATATTTTGAATTAAGTGATTTAACGACATTATTCGGCTCTATAAAATATAAATTTACGTCATAGACTCTTCTGCAGAATCAGAGATGAAACGTAATCGGGATGATATCTAAGAATTATGCCTTTGGGGTGTAGTTCGTGTACTTGTATCTACTTAGTTATTTTACTTGTATCTTGTATCTATTTTTAATTAATCGTTTTCGTTAATTATTATTACTGTCTAATGAATAATTCTCAGGCACCGGTTTATAAAACACAGGACAGAGCTGGAGTTTTGTCAACAACTGGACATTCAACAAATTTCATATTTGCTGTTTTAGCTGATTCTAAACGTAAAGAAGATCATTGGATATTGAGAGGAACAGCTTTAATTGCCACAGTGAAAGAAAATAAATTTTAAATACCAAGATCTCGACAAATATGTTTATATACATAGTTTGATAATTCTATATATTATTATATTATATGTACTTATATTAATATATTATAGCTACATAAAAATATTTCTCCAAAACGTATTATGAAATTATATTTTTAATTATTACTTTTTAAATTTATAGAGCAATATTATTTATTTTGTTTAAGTTATTTATAAATATATTTATATTATAGGTATATTTCATAGCAAGAAGGAAGAGCAGGGAAAACGAGTTATTCAGCAATTTGCTTCCAAAATTTTGAAACAATATGTATTAATTCAGAATCTCATATAAACAGACATATACAAAAAGAAATTCTGGAAAAAGCGTCTAACTCTGATTTTGAATTCAACTTAAAAATTGAATGTACATATTTATATGTAGGTACATATTCTGTAAAAGGCTTATAATCCTGGTTAAGTAGAGACCGCCGCTCCCGCTAAGCAAATTTAAGTTTGACAGCTAGCTAAAAGAATATCTTCATTCTAGCTATTTATCATCAATCACAAAGAATATATATATATATATATTTTTTTTTTTTTACAATATAAATATAACTAGTATTCGCCCGCCCCTCGAAATTCGAGGTGTTTTAATTAGCAATTACAATACAATATATACAGTATAGTTTCTTTATGATTTTATTTAAAATGTAAAAATACAATTTTCAATAATTAAAGCCTTTATGAATTTAAAATTTCTTTGTAAATGATATTTTTTGTAAAAACACGATTATTATTATCTTTTAGAAGTTGCCCTTGATTTATTGAGTATTGGAAACTCAATGTATACCTATTATATATGTATATATTATAAGAAGCCTAAGATGGTAAATCATTGAGTAAAAGGGTTTTAAATGTCTATCAATACAGATTAAATATTATGATGATATTATGATATGTAAGAATTTATTTCGTTTAAAATATAAAAAAAAAAAACAAAAAAAAAAAACAAAACTGAATCGAACTTGCAAAATCAAAAAGCAACTATTAATAACCCCACACTCTACCGCTGTACTAAAAACTAAACTAAAATTTCAATCTTTATATTCAATTATATTGTGAAATTCCTACTCCTACCATACAACCAATATTTTAAAATTTTTAATCCAAAAGAAAAATAAAACAAAAATTTAACGGAATCAAAGAGCGTCTTTTTTGAAAATGTATAATATAGGTATAGATTATACATACTATATGATACATATGTATATACTTTACATGGGATTTTTATAAAAATGGAAAATTATTAATGAAAATCAGAAAATTTTGGAAAAATATTAATTTTGTAAGATGGCTATACTGAATATTTATCATTTAAAAAGAAAAAAATGAAAGTTGGTTGGTAAATCATTGAGTAAAATGGTTTTAAATGTCTGTCATTTACAGATTAAATATTATGATATGTAAGAATTTATTTCGTATAAAATATTAGAAATAAAAAAAAAAAAAAAAAATAGAATAGAATCGAACTTGCAAACTAAAGAATTCTTAAGTATAAGAATCGGCCACTCTACCACTGCACCAAACTCCCCACTGAAGTTTTGACCTTTATATTCAATTATATTGTGAAATTTCTATTTCCCACCATGCAAACTATATTTTAAAATTTTTTTTATGTTTTTAGAAAAAAAACAAAAAGCAAAAACAACAAAACAAAATTTAAAATTCAACGGAATAAAAGAGCGTCGTTTTTGAATATGTATATTATAGGTATAGATTATACATACTATAATTATACATATGTATATACTTTACATGGGATTTTTATAAAAATGGAAAATTATTAATGAAAATCAGAAAATTTTGGAAAAATATTAATTTTGTAAGATGGCTATACTGAATATTTATCATTTAAAAAGAAAAAAGTGAAAGTTGGTTGGTAAATCATTGAGTAAAATGGTTTTAAATGTCTGTCATTTACAGATTAAATATTATCATATGTAAGAATTTATTTCGTATAAAATATTAGAAATAAAAAAAAAAAAAAAAATAGAATAGAATTGAACTTGCAAACTAAAGAATTCTTAAGTATAAGAATCGGCCACTCTACCACTGCACCAAACTCCCCACTGAAGTTTTGACCTTTATATTCAATTATATTGTGAAATTTCTATTTCCCACCATGCAAACTATATTTTAAAATTTTTTTTATATTTTTAGAAAAAAAACAAAAAGCAAAAACAACAAAACAAAATTTAAAATTCAACGGAATAAAAGAGCGTCGTTTTTGAATATGTATATTATAGGTATAGATTATACATACTATAATGATACATATGTATATACTTTACATGGGATTTTTATAAAAATGGAAAATTATTAATGAAAATCAGAAAATTTTGGAAAAATATTAATTTTGTAAGATGGCTATACTGAATATTTATCATTTAAAAAGAAAAAAATGAAAGTTGGTTGGTAAATCATTGAGTAAAATGGTTTTAAATGTCTGTCATTTACAGATTAAATATTATGATATGTAAGAACTTATTTCGTATAAAATATTAGAAATAAAAAAAAAAAAAAAAAATAGAATAGAATCGAACTTGCAAACTAAAGAATTCTTAAGTATAAGAATCGGCCACTCTACCACTGCACCAAACTCCCCACTGAAGTTTTGACCTTTATATTCAATTATATTGTGAAATTTCTATTTCCCACCATGCAAACTATATTTTAAAATTTTTTTTATGTTTTTAGAAAAAAAACAAAAAGCAAAAACAACAAAACAAAATTTAAAATTCAACGGAATAAAAGAGCGTCGTTTTTGAATATGTATATTATAGGTATAGATTATACATACTATAATTATACATATGTATATACTTTACATGGGATTTTTATAAAAATGGAAAATTATTAATGAAAATCAGAAAATTTTGGAAAAATATTAATTTTGTAAGATGGCTATACTGAATATTTATCATTTAAAAAGAAAAAAGTGAAAGTTGGTTGGTAAATCATTGAGTAAAATGGTTTTAAATGTCTGTCATTTACAGATTAAATATTATCATATGTAAGAATTTATTTCGTATAAAATATTAGAAATAAAAAAAAAAAAAAAAATAGAATAGAATTGAACTTGCAAACTAAAGAATTCTTAAGTATAAGAATCGGCCACTCTACCACTGCACCAAACTCCCCACTGAAGTTTTGACCTTTATATTCAATTATATTGTGAAATTTCTATTTCCCACCATGCAAACTATATTTTAAAATTTTTTTTATATTTTTAGAAAAAAAACAAAAAGCAAAAACAACAAAACAAAATTTAAAATTCAACGGAATAAAAGAGCGTCGTTTTTGAATATGTATATTATAGGTATAGATTATACATACTATATGATACATATGTATATACTTTACATGGGATTTTTATAAAAATGGAAAATTATTAATGAAAATCAGAAAATTTTGGAAAAATATTAATTTTGTAAGATGGCTATACTGAATATTTATCATTTAAAAAGAAAAAAATGAAAGTTGGTTGGTAAATCATTGAGTAAAATGGTTTTAAATGTCTGTCATTTACAGATTAAATATTATGATACTACAAATAAATTTTATTTTTGCTTATTGTGAATAGTTAGTAAAAAGTTTTAATAGTATTTGTCAGTCACAACACGAGAAAAAAATCTAAAAAAGTTTTAAGATTATTGTGGGGGTAAAGTAATAGTTGTAGCGTTACAAAAATTAAACAGTAATATTCAAAATGCAAGAGTAAATGTAAGAAATACAAAAAATCAATAAAAGACTTTTTTTTTCTTAAATGTAAGAAATACAAAAAATCAATAAAAGACTTTTTTTCTTATACCTATTGATTTTTTGTATTTCTTACATTTACTCTTGCATTTTGAATATTATTGTTTAATTTTTGTAATGCTAATTAAACAATAATTATCAAAAATTTAAAATTCTTTACAAAATCATTTAGAAAGAAAAAAGGAGCAAAATCAAATAAGATTTCAGTTAAAAAGCATGTTGACTCAAATTAATGTACGCAATTATAACTCAATTTCACTGTGCTCAATGTTCAATAACCATAACCTTATTTCTCTTTTGAAACTACAAAAACTCCTCAACAATTTAATAGAAAGAGGACTTTTTCTAGGTTTCTACATTTTGTGGACTTCAATATTTTGAAAATCTGTTTCTGTTTTTTGAATTATTTTTTTTTCATTCTTTGAAATTTTTTTTTTTGGAATTATGACGTCATGATTGCTCGAATTACACCAAAATAAATTTAAATACAATTAAATTAATATTACTGAGATGGGTTGGGTACGAAATTCCAAAAAAAATTTCAGTTCCAAAATATTATTTAGGTATATAATTCCAAAAAAATTTCACAAAAAAAAAGTCTAAAAATAAAATTCTACAAAAAATATATTTAAAAATGCACAATTTTATAATATTATTGTCGCTGTCTACATCTAGTAGGAACAGAAATAATCAATATTCATCAAATACTTTATCACATTATCAAAACTTTTTAATATATAAGCTTCTTTTATGGTTATAATATTGTTATATTATTAATATTGAGTATACCAGTCTACATGTTTTTTTTTCAATTTTTAAAAAACAAAATAAAAATAAAAACAAACAAAAACTGTTTTGTTGTTGTTTTTTAAAAGTTCGTATGGATTTTGTTAAATTCTATAATTTTATGACTGGGCGCAAATTATAGGACGACTAGACATACGGAAGAAACAAAATTATATATATAGAAAACATTTCTCGTCGGATTGCTTTAGGAATAGCAATGGCACTAATGATTTCATAAGATTACGAAGAGGCTTCATACCAACTCGTTTATGAAAGTGTGAAGCTAATGAGCTTTCTATAAACACATATGGCCCAACAAAAAGAAGGAAAATTTAAATATTGATGAGTATGTTTTAAGAAACAATAGAAGTAGAACTTATTTTTAAACTAAATGTAAATTAAATGAAGATAAAAAAATTGTAAACAAAATAAATGTTTTAAAAACTCCTTCAGAAAATTTTAATTACATTACCCTAAAAAATCGAAAAAAAAAGCATAATTGGTTACCAATTGATAGTGTGCAAACATAAATGAAATAAATGAAAAATTATTTAATGTACTTAAAAGAAAATTTAAAGTTACTGAAATAGACGATTACAAAAAATTTGGTGTTCTAATTTTTGACGGAACTTGAATTCGGTCGGAATTTGAACATATGTAAATAATATACACAACGGTTTGATAGACAGCGTTTGCACCGATGGAATTAATAGAGAAAATATAATTGGAAAAGAACTTTCTCTTTTTACTATACGACGACTACTGTCGTAAAAAAACAAAAATAAAAATTTTTGAAAATTAATAAAGAAGGAACAAATTTAAAATTCGTACAATAAGAAAAACTGTTTCATTACTGTTGTTTTAATAAAAAGAAATAACTCCTGAAAACAAATATTTTTTATACTTAGCTATTAATTTTGTAATTATTGTAATTAAACTAAATGCTAAATGAAAAGGAAAACATGAATGAAAATATTTATTCATATGAAAAAAAATATATGAAATATATGAAAAAAAAAATTTTATGTTAATAAAATTATTTATCAAATGAATGTTTTATGTGTAGAATTAAAGATAAATAGTCAATGAGAAAACATATCAAAAGACAAAAATAAATGTTAATAAGAAGTTTTTATGTTCTAAAATCATATACATTATATTATAATACACAAGATATTTTTTATTTCTGTTAGCAACTTTTGTTAATAATATAGAGTTACCTAGATAGATAGGGAATGAAGGAAATATTTTCAGTCAACTTTGAGAAACAGCTGAGTGAACTGTACTTATGTTGTATTGCTTTAGTTTGCTCAGAAATAGTTGCCCAAAAGATGAAATAGTTTCATTTCAAATTTTTTAAAGAATTTTATCACTTATTTTATTACTTTACAAGTATCAATTACAAAATGTATCAATTATTAATTAAACAACAATCTTTTAAAATCTTTTAAATAGAACTAACTGGTTAAGAGAAACTGCTTTATATTATTTTTATAAATTTAAAGAGCTGAGTGAACGAAATGAAACTAAAGAAAAATAGAGAGTAAAATTTAAAAAAATATTAAAATTATTTCGATTGTTAGAATTGTTTTACATGTAAAAAAAAAAATTTTCGTAGCGGGTTGGTGGGTGAATTCGAATTTCGTAGCGAATGAAAATCTGGAACAAGATCGTTTTTCCGAAAAATATTATATGGAAATAAAAGGAAAAAAAGGATGAAGAGCATTTTTTTTAAACTAACAATATTGAATGTGTCTTCATTTAATTTACTACTTTCCTTATTACTTCCTCTTCAAACGATATATCTATAAAATACGGATTTTAATTTTTTATTAAAGTCTTTTTATTTTTTTATTAAAGTTTATTCCTACCTACTTTCAAATGTAGCACCACATGATATGTTAACCTTAACGTATCTAAAAATCGAAGGTTAAAAAAATGGCGTTAAACATATTATTTTATTTTTTTGAATTTAAATGTCACATATTGATTTCGCCACTACAAAATTAGAAAATATAAATTTTTCAGCCGGACAAAAAAATTGCCGGCATTTTTTCATTTTTATTATGAACACTTTACATTTTTTCGTTTTTATTGTGGGTAACCCATACATGTGTTTTAAACAATTTTCGACATAATGCCGCGAACTTTCGCCCTGAATGTGTTTCCACATAAAAAAGATTGGACTCTTTTTTTTCTCATTGATTAAAAAACTGTTAAAAATAAAAGCCACGAAAAAATGGCGACGTTAATAAACTTCGGAAAATTGGTACCTAGCCTTTTCTCTATTTTTTACTCTTTACTTTTACTGTGTTTAGATTTCTTTTATGTTTTTTTTTTCTATTACATCAAGTAAGTAATTCTCAATTCATAAGAAAGGGACTGGTTCTAATTGGTACCATTATGGCAAAATATGTTATGTGTCTGTTTCAAATAATAATTTTCCATATAATTTCTTTTTTAAGAATTAACTTTTTTTTGCTAATGTAAAACCAAAGATAATATACTATATAGATGTTTCAACTTATGGAAAATTTTGTGCGAAAGCTTTTATTTTAAAATTCCCTTCAACGGGGCTATTATTAGAACATAATGTTCTAAATATTTAACTTGTGTACTAATATGAGAATCTATTATGTTATATTTATTAGAACATAAGTTAAATAATAAGAACATAAGAACAAATGTAAGTTTTTTTTTTTTCAAATAAAAAAAAGTAAGAATTTGGAATTTCTCAATAGACAATAAATACATATAAGAAAAGAAGAAAAATATTAATTTATTTTTTATATTAGAAATAGATGAATTGCATTGTGCATTATGTTTAAATTTTTGTTCATGTTAATTTTAACCTTTATCACTTTCTCTGTTCGTCGGCTTTAAAATTAAATTTTATTTTTTTTGTTTAAGTCATTAAGAATGTGTTTTTTGTATTAAAAATCATACTTAAGATATATTATGTACATACAAACATACATATTTTAAAAATAACTTATTTTAATATAAGTTAATATTAAATTAAAAAAAGCAGGTACAATGGGTACGCCATGCTGCAATTAAAATGTGTATGATTATGTATGTAGCTGTATTATAAATATGAGTATATATGTAAGTTGGTAAGGACATTCTAATTTGTAGTTGCTTTTATTTATCTACAACCAAAGCGCATTATAACGCTTAAAGAAATAGCATTCCAAATAAATTTTAAAACAAACATTTGTTATAGATGGTACCTTTAAAAAAAGCTAGAATAATAAAAAACATTATTTTATAAATTATCAATGAATTTTAGTTGTTGTTTATTAATACCAACTATAGGTATAAAAATTATTATTATAAAAGTATATAATATGAAATAATGTTTATAATATATTATGTGTAATAGGTATGATTTTTTTTTATTTCATATAATTAGAAAAAATTTTAAAAATGATATCTTTATGTCGTTAAATCGAAAACTATGTAAGTGTTAAAATTACCTTTAGTACAGATTTTACATGTTACATGTTAATATCACTTTTACTATATATTTTGTATGTATACAATTCTGTATAAGAATAATATATATATATATATAAGTTTATATCCTTATTTCCACACCACTCTGGAGATAAAGAATAAGGCGCGTTTTTTAATGTGGTATCTCAAGAGGCCTAATCCACAAAAACAATTTAAAAAAAAATGTTAATTCATGTTAAAAAAAAAAAAATTTCAAAAAAAAACAAGTTTAAACCAAATAACAATTCTTAAAAAATAAAAACTGTAACATAAAAAAACGCTGATTATATTATCCTATGATATATTAATTTGGAGTCTCCGTCCTATATATGGCTGTGTCAGTGTATTTTATCCATTCATAAATTGTTAGACGAAAAAACTGACCCAGGCTCGTTTTCCGTTTTGAATTATAAATATGAAAATATATCCCAATTCGGAAGCAGAAGTATTTCTTTTTTTAGAACGAACTATACTAAATACATTTTCTATTATATCCTGATTACATTTATTAGTGCACAACTAATAATAGTCAACAGCTCATCTGAAAATGAAAGAATACCGTTAATAGATTGTCTCAGTCCTTTTAAACAATTAATTTTAATTTTTTTGTGAGGAACCTCAAATTCTACTTTTTTCAAAAGTTCGCACATATCCTGAATATAATGCCATACGCAATTATTTTTTTGCAAACCGTTTTTATATGGATTTTTGTCATATAGTGTTTTACTATTTAGACAATCGAATAAATTATTAAATTTTTCTACGCATTTTGCAGTACACAACGCAGATTCTTTATCCTTAAAAAAATCTGATTCGAATACCAGAACAAGTACTTGAACTAAATACCTGAATAGCAAGTTTCACATTCATTTTTTGGAACGTATTGGGATTTATGTGGCTCTCTGTTAAACGTGGGCATACTTGGATTGATAACTTACTATCTTTTTCATTTAATAATATTCCATGTCGCATGACCTGATTCTGTTTTTAATGGATACTTAATTAAATTATTTCTAATTGATTTAAATAAATGTGGTACATCATATAAAAAATAAATTTTTCTTCATTGTAAATAAAATAAGGTAAATCTTCTGTAACACCAAGTTTTTTACATAAAGATTGATTTGTTGTGTATTTGTCACAAACCATATTTCGGACTTTTAATTTAAAATCATGGGATAACTTCAAAATTTCCATAACAAGAAAATGACGTTTATTTATTGGTATAGAAGTTTCAGAAACGACATGTCCTATGATTTGCTTCCAATTACCATATAAGCTTCGGAACATGAAAACACAAGCATTTTTTGCTATTTTGGGTTCGCGTTTATTTTCACCGCAACCATAATCGACGTATCCTTCAATTTTATCATGCTTTTGATTGTAAGTCAGATTTCTTTTGATGGCCATTTCATCAAAAACTAAACTAACTTATTTGAATTCATTCGAAAACTTGTCGACAGTTTTTTTAATTTTTGCATGCAGTTCCGGTGGTAATATAGAGGAAGTTAAATTTTTTATTGGTAAATCTCTGTAAATGCAACTAGTAGAAGGTAATCGAAATTGTAATTTTTCATATAAGAATTTATAAGCACCTGTGGATTTGAAAAATATTAATTGGGATTTCATTTGCATATTACAAAAAATATCTCGGTCAGTTAATGGCTGGGTAACATGAGTAGATGTTGACCCGGTTTTTTGTGAAGTTTTATTTCTTTTAATCTATTTAATAATTTAGTTTTAGACCTTAAATTTAAAATATCAGTTTTTTAAATTTTAATTTTGTTTTGCAACTTTCCTGTCAAAGTTCTATAATATGCCAAATTCTTTTCTCTTTTATGACATTGTGTACGGTTAATCATCTATACTCCTCCAAGCGGTGTACCCGGGCAACGTTACCTGCCATCCTCAAATTCTTCAATACTTTTTGGATACAGGTCAATGGCTGATTATAGATGTACACTCAAGCCAAGGTGTGAAAGAAAACCGTGCCCAGGGCTGCATGGTACCAGGTGTATAAAGGTGGTATCGCTAACGGTCTCCTTGGGGCACCAGGCGCCACCTTATTGTAATTAGCCTTGCATATGTACGGGAGCTCTGCATATGTCGACCGTTATTTCTCGCCATACTCGTGGGAACAAAATGAAAAGTTCAAAAATTCAAAAAAACACAAACTCATCTTCTGAGGGTGAGTTACTTGCCTCCAGCCAGGAGACAATTATTGATACCAGTCATAGTACCCCTGTATACATCAAACCAGGAACAAGTCGGGTTCCTCGAATAATCAGCCAAACACCTGTTGGTGGAGGAAGCACCAGCCAGAGTGCTCCAAAACCATCAGGGGTTAGTGGTAGTGGAAGTACTAAGAGCGGTACTCCCACTACAACGAGCAAAATCAATAAAGGCCTTGGATCCGCTTTCAGGAAACAATACCAGAAGAAATAGGTATAGGTCGAAAGATGTACCCAGTAAGGGTACAGAGAGAACTAAGGTGCCGAGAACGAGTCTCCACAGCAGTTCGAAAGCTGCAGCACATAAAAATTACAATGATATTGTAAAAGATAGTTTATGTGTTGCAGTTGTCAACGAAAAAGCCACAGATCGTAAAGTATCAAGCGATCTGTGGGTTAAACTTGAGGTGAGGATGCCCGAAATTTTTCGTGCTTTGATTCATCCGAAGTAGTCAGGTGCTACAGGGTAATCCGATGCGAGGATCAGTTCTCTTTGGATCTCTTTAGCAGCAGCATCGCTAAGCTAGGCGACGTTTGGGGGAAAGCAAAATTGGCCTAATCCCAGCTAGCGAAATCCCAAGACGACCTAGAGCCCGCATTTGGTTGCCTAGGATGGAGATAAGCGGGGAAAAGCTTCTTGAGTGCCTCTGAATCCATAACCCGACGGTTCCAATGGGGAACTGGTCGGTGATAGTGAAGGAGAAATCACCCGAAGAACTGTTGAAGAACAGCATATCGTTTCTCCTTCTTATTAGCGAAGAGAGTCTCGAACCTTTGGAGAAGCTGGGGAACAAGCTAAGGTTTGGTATACGTCATACCAAACTGAAAATATTTAAGTCAGGTAGTCCAGACGTAGACTACCTTGACGAGGTGAACGGGCTGCTAGAAGAAATGTCAGTCGACAAAGAGTCTACAGGAGCCATGGGTTAATACCTACAGGATCAGAAGGTTAAGCAACGGTAACTACCATCTATTCTACAAGAATGTAGGTTTAGAAAAAGGTAAGCCAAGAACTTGTATTCTGGTAAAAAAACACATCAATGCACATCTCTGTTCTAATTTCAGTTACGAAGATTTGACAGTTGTCAAACTGGAGATGAAGAACGATGTGAGCATGTACATAAGTTCTGTGTACATACCACATGATGAACATACTCCATCCCCCGGCTTTCAGCAGTTGGTAAGTGCCACAGTTGGCAAGCTGATTGTGGTCTGCGATGCTAATGCTCGGCATACAATTTGGGGAAGCTCGGAAACAAATGAACAAGGTGAGTCATTGTTCGATTTTATTCTAATATATGCAACATGGGAAGTACCCCCACATTCACATTCCCAAGCTCGGATAGTTTTTCGGACTGGGCGGATGTGATAGATATTACATGTATAGGTACCGATGAAGTCCTAAAAATAGAAAAATGGAGAGTATCGGAGAAGAGATCGTTTTCGGATCACAGCTGGATACTCTTCAATGTCAATCATAAGCCTGAAAATGGGGATTAAAGCCAAGAATGGCTTTATGGATGTACACAGCTTAAGAACGGCTTTATGGATATAGTACGCCCCATCCTTACCTACGGGTCACTAGTGTGGTGGCCAGCGCTGGAGAAGGAGTATATTCGAACCAAGCTTGGTAGAGTACAGAGTGGTGCATGTGTAAGTATTACGGGTGCGTTAAGGTCAAGGCCAAGTAATGCACTGGATGCACTTCTATACCTTCTCCCGGCTGACCTTCATATTAAATTTTTATCCTGTTGTAGTGCAATCAGACTTCGAGAGAATGGATACTGGCGTGCAAAACCCTATGGACATAGCAGTATTCTAAGCTCGATCTATCATGATCTGCCAGATTCCACAGACTACGTAATGCCAAGTTTGGAAATTACCAAGAACTTTAAAGTCAAGATTCCATCAAGGAGGGAATGGAAACAGAAAAACCCCTTGGGAGAAATTGACACGGCACTCTTCAAAGATGGAGTGTGGTGTTGGTGCGGGTGTCTATTCAGAATCACTAAAAATAGAACATCCTTTCCGTCTGCCAGATAAAGCGAGTGTATTTCAAGCTGAAATGCTAGGAATCTTGAAAGCATGCCAAATACTAGGGAACAATTCTTCTCTGGGAGGAAGCATTGCAATAGTTACGGACAGCCAAGCAGCAATTGCGGCTCTCAACTCTGCAATAATAACATCTAAGCTCTTCAGAAAATGCTTTAACGAGCTTAAGAATGTAAGTAATCAATTCAATTCAATTCAATTACTGTAGGTTCCGGGACATAGGAACATCGCAGGAAATGAACATACTGATGAGTTAGCAAGGAGAGGTTCCAGCCTAAATGCTTCACTGGCGGAACAGGTAGAGCCCCCGCTAAACAGCGTTAAGAGAGATATCTTTCTCCACTTTTTGTTCTTAGCAAATAGAAGGTGGAACGAACTAGCCACATGTTGTATGGCCAGGAAAGTCTGACCATCGTATGATAAAAAAAGAACCAAAAATCTATTGAAGCTATCCCGACGGAACATAGCCAGAACAATAGGTGTGCTCACGGGCCACTGGCCAATTGGTGAACATGCGGCCAGAGTAGGTATCCCATTCAATTCATCATGCCGCAGCTGTGGTGAACAGAATGAGAAAGAATCCATTACACACTTCACTTGTAAGTGCCCAGCGCTGGCGAGGGCCAGAATAGCAATTCTGGGTAGCCATCAATTCAACGATCTTAGTGATCTAGCGGTTAAGCAACCCGCAGAAATAGTAAGGTTTCTTAACGCAACGAAATGGATCTAAAATTAAACTAATATAGCCCTATTATAAGCCTTGTGGTCACGGAAGTGGTAGCAAAACGGTGCTAACGCGCTAATTGGGGTCACTGCCAGGAGCGGCGGTGGCCAGCCACTCATACTAACCAACCAACCATGACATTGTGTACATTGTGTACTAACCTGTTCTTCAACGATATTAACATCAAAATTCATCTGATCTAATTTACTCATGTTAATATCATCATCCACAATAATATTAATTGGAGCGTCAGTATTCTGATCAGATTCTTCCTTTAAAAAAATGTAGGAATCGCATTTGAATACAACCTTCTTGATCCCAAAAAAGTATTCTCAAAATGTCGCTGGCAAATATATGGCGTTTTCAAAGTCTTAATATAATCATAAGATTGCGGACAAGCAATCATAAGATGCATATCTAGAGGTACTTCGAGAGGTAAATCTGAAAAATTTTAAATTTTCAACTCGGGATATGAACTGATACAACAAATACGAACAGCCGGCATATTTATAATTATTTGAAAAATATAAATTCAAAGGCAAGACGAACTAGTTTTTTTGATTTTAAAATTAGTTTTTTTTTAAATGTTATTAAATTGCTGAGATTTTATTTAGAATTAATTAGATTTTTAAATGAATGGATTTTCCTAGTTTTATTTTTTTATATTTAAATCAAAATTATTAATTCACTTATTACTTACTATTATTTTCTTAATTTTAGATTGAATAAACATAGACCTTTAAGTATTGAAATAGTATATTAAAAATTTATTATTATTAAATTAAAACACAAAATCACTTATTTAATTAAGCGTTAATTATAAAGTATAAAAAAAATAAATGTACATACATACATATTTCATAAAAGACTAATCGTCAATCGGTAGTTAGTATTAAAATTAAATTTAAATCAAAAACGAGGAAGAATACAGTTGACTTTGTCAACTCTTAGATACCCGTACGAACCGTTAGTATGTTCACAGCCTGTCACTCTGCTTACAATATTATTTTTTTAATATTTTAGTATTTTAAAATAATTTGGGTGAATTTTATAATTTCTAGAACTATGGGTTATATATATATTCAAACTATATTTTTATACATTCTTCAAAAGCAGATCTAACCTTCCACATAACGATTATCAATCCAAAACTTTTCCAAATATGCTGTAGTACCATTTAATACCAAGCGGCAAATGTATAATAATTTATACTATACATATGTATTATATATCATTCATTCATCAGTGACATATACGATATGTAAATGAACATGAGTTATATAAATATGTATACTAATATCATATAAATATAAATTCTTCAAGCAACCGTTATATTTTTTATTTATTTAATTTTTTTTGTACTACGCATTATCCTCAACAATTAAATAAAAAACAAATAAAACGAGGAAGAGTGCAGTAGTAGTAGTAATTTTTATTTTATACTTTTAATTATAAATTTAGAAACAATTTTAGAAACAATAATGCTAGAATTTTAAATTTTGATTTTTATTATAATTTTTTCAATATAATTTTCACTAATTATAATTACTTCTTAATCTATACTAAAT
The DNA here is from genome assembly GCA_947095535.1 of Poecilobothrus nobilitatus. Taxonomy (NCBI): domain Eukaryota; kingdom Metazoa; phylum Arthropoda; class Insecta; order Diptera; family Dolichopodidae; genus Poecilobothrus; species Poecilobothrus nobilitatus. The sequence continues at coordinate 165,837,380 of OX352772.1, read as the reverse complement.
TGATGAACTTAAATTTAAATTTTTTATTTGATATTTGCTTACTGTCACTTTACAAATTACATATAAAACAAGTAAATGTAACAGTAAGTCGATGCAACCGATTTATTGATACCCTACTCCTGAATAATTCGAATTAAATTAAAAATCCATGTGTTTTTGGCAGCTGCTTGAACTTCTTCCCTTTTCTGTCTTATTCAACTCGAATTTCAAGAACGTAAAAGAGGCATCCGCTTGGGATATGCTTGACATCTTGTGCTCGTCAGGAAGTTTCCAAAATACGAACCCATGGTTCAAATTCTTTCATATGTCAGTTTCCAATTTTACAGAAAAGGAAACATAACAGAACACCTTTGTACTAAAAATAAAAGTTCTATCTTTGTTGGTTGTGGAGATATACTCGTTTGCTCTGGGGCTCGTCCGGAAGCTTCCAAGATTTGAATCCATGGACCAAATCCTCACAAATTTCAGAAACATAAATCAAACATGAATGAACTCCATTCTGCCTAATTTAAAGATTATATCTTTGTTGCATTTGGGGACAATATCATTTGCTCTGGGGCTCGTTCGGAAGCTTTCAAAATCCGAACCCAAAGACCAAATCCTCTCAAATTTCAGAGACTTAAATAAAACATGAAAGAACACCATTCTGCCAAAAGTAAAGGTTATATCCTTATTGGTTTTGGAGATAATCTCATTTGCTCTGGGGCTCGTTCGGAAGCTTCCAAAACCAAACCCATGCACCAAATCCTCTTAAATTTCAGAGACATAAATCAAACACGAAAGAACACCATTGTACCAAATTCAAAGGTTCTACCTTTGATCGTATTGGATATAATCTCATTTGCTCTGCGGCTCGTTCGGAAGCTTCCAAAATCCGAATCCACGGTTCAAATCCTTTCAAATTTAAACCTATGGCCAAATCCTCTCAAATTTCAGAGACCTAAATCAAACATAAGAAAACACTATTCGGCCAAATTTAAAGGTTATATATTTGTTGTTTTTGGAGATAATCTCATTTGCTCTGGGGCTCGTTCGGAAGCTTCCAAAATCCAAACCCATGGACCACATCCTCTTAAATTTTAGAGACATAAATCAAACTGGAAGGAACATCATTATGAAAAATTTAAAGGTTCTATCTTTGTTGGTTTTGGAGATAATCTCGTTTGCTCTGGGGCTCGTTCGGAAGCTTCCAAAATCCGAACCCATGGACCAAATCCTCTCACATTTCAGAGACTTAAATAAAACATGAAAGAACACCACTCTGCCAAATTTAAAGGTTATATCTTTGTTGGTTTTGGAGATCATCTCATTTGCTCTGGTGCTCGTTCGGAAGATTCCAAATCCAAACCCATGGACCAAATCCTCTTAAATTTCAGAGACATAACTCGAACGGGAAGGAACATCATTGTACAAAATTTAAAGGTTCTATCGTTGTTGGTTTTGGAGATAATCTCGTTTGCTCTGGGGCTCGTTCGGAAATTTCCAAAATCCGAACCCATGGACCAAATTCTCTCAAATTTCAGAGACTTAAATAAAACATGAAAGAACACCATTATCCCAAATTTAAAGGTTATATCTTTGTTGGTTTTGGAGATAATCTCATTTGCTCTGGTGCTCGTTCGTAAGTTTCCAAATCCAAACCCATGGACCAAATCCTCTTAAATTTCAGAGACATAAATTGAACTAGAAGGAACATCATTGTACAAAATTTAAAGGTTCTATCTTTGTTGGTTTTGGAGATATTCTCATTTGCTCTGGTGCTCGTTCGGAAGCTTCCAAAACCCAAACTCATGGACCAAATCCTCTTAAATTTCAGAGACATGAATCGAACGGGAAGGAACATCATTGTACATAATTCAAAGGTTCTATCTTTGTTGGTTTTGGAGATAATCTCGTTTGCTCCGGAATCATTCGGCAGCTTCCAGAATCCGAACCCATGGACGGATTTTGTCCAGATGCGAACTTAACCTTTCTTTCGTAATTAGTAACCTACTATATAAATTTCATCAAGATAGCTTCATTAGTTTTTGAGTTATCGTGTAAACGGACGGACGGACGGACGGACATCGTTAAATCGACTCAGGAGGTGATCCTGATTCAGAATATATATACATGTCTATATCTAACTCGCTTCCTTTTGGTGGTTACAAACACCATACCAAAGTTAATATACCCTATACTTTAGGTATAGGGTATAAAAAGGTACTCAGTACTCACCGATTTTGTAGTAAAATTTAAATATAAAAAAAAAAAATAATAAAAAATTCAGCTTTTAGCCCGCCCCCAAAAAACAGAATCCAAAAACTAGAGAACCACTTTTCGGCACTTTTTTTAATTCTTTGCTTTTTTTCTTTTACAGTATTGGGAACTACGTGTTTTAAATCTTAATTTTTTACTTATAGCTTTGTATAGTCAAAACCTCAAAATAAGAAAGTATTGACGGTTTAAACGAGGAAGAATACAGTTGACTTTGTCAACTCTTAGATACCCGTACGAACCGTTAGTATGTTCACAGCCTGTCACTCTGCTTACAATATTATTTTTTTAATATTTTAGTATTTTAAAATAATTTGGGTGAATTTTATAATTTCTAGAACTATGGGTTGTACATATATTCAAACTACATGTTTATATGTACATTTTTCAAAAGCAGATTCTAACCTTCCACATAACGATTATCAATCCAAAACTTTTTCAAATATTCTATAGTACCATTTAATACTAAGCGGTAAATGTATATTAAATTTACTAAGTACAAAACAGTAAATATAATTTTAAATATTATATTATATTATATTTAAATATTCCATTGACAGAATAATTTCTTATAAGTACAATAAAATACATATATGTATGTAAATACGGCGCTGTATAATATACATCTATACTCTTATCATTCATCCACTAGTGACATATACGATATGAAAATAAACATGATATTATATAAGTATGTATATATATCAATATCATATAAATAAAAATTCTTCAAGCAACCGTTATGTTGTTTATTTAATTACATTTTTTTGTACTACGCATTATATCCTCAACAATTTCAAATTATCGAGTAAAACAAAATGGAAAAAATTCGTTAAAGAAATTTGTTAGAAAATTTGAAAAAATCAAGTAACACTTTCGTCAATTATAAAGTAATCCTATATTATTAAAAAAAGTTGTTAACAGCAATAAAAGTATAATGTTGGAGCTTTAATTTTTGTGTATTACTTCAAAAATATTTTAACAGGTGTTCAAGTTACAGGTGTTTAAAAATAGAAAATTTTCAGTTTTTTGACCCCTTAAAGCTCCTAAACGGGGGGTGATACAAAAAAAATTTCTGAAATGACTCATACTAATTTTCAAAGATCTAACTTCTGTCAAAATTTCAAGTTTCCAACTTTAACCGTTTAGAAGATGGAAGGGTTAAAGAATTTTGCAAAATTTGAGTTTCGCATAACGGTAAATTAAGACACCGTATGTCAAAAATATATATTTATTGTATATATACTTTTAAAGCTAATGAAAGTAGTAATCGTTTGGCGTTTTCAAAATGAAGATATACCTTATACAACTTGTGCTATAACAATTTAAATATAGAGCTTTTTTGAACCTTTGGGGAGCTGTAGCTCCGTAACGGGTGGGGCTACAAAAAAAAGTTATAAAAATAAAATTAACATTTTTGTGAGATCAGTAGTTAAAATTTCATAGCTCTATTGCAAAAAAAATGTGGGGATCTAAAAGTTAGGTGTTCGAGAGCTACCCTAAGGCTTGGTCCAAACTCAACCAAAAAAAATAGGGAACCTACAAATTACTCCCAAAATATTTTGTGTAAATTTCAAGATTCTAGCTTTCTTAGTTTTTGAGTTAGCGTGCTGACGGACGGACGGACGGACATGGCTCAAAAGTCTTAGAATTTTTCCTACATTATTATCTTTGCAAAAACTATAGAATCAATAAAGCACTTTATTAGGTACTTTATCAAATGATTTTTTATTGAATGACGGTAAGTAGTGAAAAAAACGAGGAAGAATACAGTTGACTTTGTCAACTCTTAGATACCCGTACGAACCGTTAGTATGTTCACAGCCTGTCACTCTGCTTACAATATTATTTTTTTAATATTTTAGTATTTTAAAATAATTTGGGTGAATTTTATAATTTCTAAAACTATGGGTTGTACATATATTCAAACTATATGTTTATATGTACATTCTTCAAAAGCAGATTCTAACCTTCCACATAACGATTATCAATCCAAAACTTTTTCAAATATTCTATAGTACCATTTAATACTAAGCGGTAAATGTATATTAAATTTACTAAGTACAAAACAGTAAATATAATTCTAAATATTATATTATATTATATTTAAATATTCTATTGACAGAATAATTTCTTATAAGTACAATAAAATACATATGTGTATGTAAATACGGCGCTATATAATATACAATATACAATAAAATACATATGTGTATGTAAATACGGCGCTATATAATATACATCTATACTCTTATCATTCATTCACTAGTGACATATACGATATGTAAAAATAAACATAATATTATATAAGTATGTATATATATCAATATCATATAAATAAAAATTCTTCAAGCAACCGTTATGTTGTTTATTTAATTACATTTTTATGTACTACTATGTAAATACGGCGCTATATAATATACATCTATACTCTTATCATTCATTCACTAGTGACATATACGATATGTAAAAATAAACATAATATTATATAAGTATGTATATATATCAATATCATATAAATAAAAATTCTTCAAGCAACCGTTATGTTGTTTATTTAATTACATTTTTATGTACTACGCATTTTTTATGTACTTACGCATTATATCCTCAACAATTTCAAATTATCGAGTAAAACAAAATGGAAAAAATTCGTTAATGAAATTTGTTAGAAAATTTGAAAAAATCAAGTAACACTTTCGTCAATTATAAAGTAACCCTATATTATTAAAAAAAGTTGTTAACAGAAATAAAAATATAATGTTGGAGCTTTAATTTTTGTGTATTACTTCAAAAAAATTTTAACAGGTGTTCAAGTTACAGGTGTTTAAAAATAGAAAATTTTCAGTTTTTGACCCCTTACAGCTCCTAAACGGGGGGTGATACAAAAAAAATTTCTGAAATGACTCATACTAATTTTCAAAGAACTAACTTCTGTCAAAATTTGAAGTTTCCAACTTTAACCGTTTAGAAGATGGAAGGGTTAAAGAATTTTGCAAAATTTGAGTTTCGCATAACGGTAAATTAAGACACCGTATACCAAAATTATATATTTATTGTATATATACTTTTAAAGCTAATGAAAGTATTAATCGTTTGGCGTTTTCAAAATGAAGATATACTTTATAGAACTTGTGCTATAACAATTTAAATATAGAGCTTTTTTGAACCTTTGGGGAGCTGTAGCTCCGTAACGGGTGGGGCTACAAAAAAAAGTTATTAAAAATAAAATTAATATTTTTGTGAGATCTATCAGTAGTTAAAATTTCATAGCTCTATTGCAAAAAAAATGTGGAGATCTAAAAGTTAGGTGTTCGAGAGCTACCCTAAGGCTTGGTCCAAACTCAACCAAAAAAAATAGGGAACCTACAAATTACTCCCAAAATATTTTGTGTAAATTTCAAGATTCTAGCTTTCTTAGTTTTTGAGTTAGCGTGCTGACGGACGGACGGACGGACGGACATGGCTCAAAAGTCTTAGAATTTTTTTCTGATCCGATCCATACCTTTGAAGGTATATCTAGCTCGCTTATTTCGAGGTGTTACAAACGGAGGAGTAATTTTATTATACCCGATCCTATCGTACGGGTATAAACAAAATAAATTTAAAATTGCTTTATTATTATGGAGGCATATAGAATAGATTATAATATGTAGATTATTTGGATTATTGATAGATTTGGATAGATTATAGAATTGGATATATACATATAAAGAAACTATATACATACATATACATGAATATATTTTCTTTATTGTCATACTTATTTATTATATTTCCTTACTAAAAAATATAAAAACATATTAATTCATTTTTTTATATTAGTGTTATATTTTGTTAGAAATTTATTAATTACTTTATAACTGTATATATCCACAAATATAATATACATATGCATATATATAATTTACGTACTATCTATGGAATGTGTACATATACATAATACATATTATCTTTGCTATCCGTTTAGTAAACGATGACGATCTGCTGATATTAGAAATTTTATGTTTTAATATTCTTAATTCTATTGAAGATACGTAAAGCTTTTTTTTTTGTTATTATGTTATTGTTTTTAAAAGTTTTTCAATTGAGATTTGAGAATAGAATAATTAAAGCTTTTACAATTTTTTAATAAATTTTAAAGAGCTTGAATTTTTAAGGTTTTTATTTTATACAGCTTCGCAACATCTATATAGTATATTATCTTTGGTAAAAGTCAGGAAGTTTATTTACGGGCTCAGTATAAGAACGTAAATGTTTTTGCATTTATAGAAAGTGTGAAATTCCACAAGGAATTTTCTAGTTATAAAATAATTTATGGCGCTCCGAAATTAGTTCGATTGAAATAACTTCGATAAAAAATTTACAATATGAAATAAGTTCGACCAATTAAAAATGAAATAAATTCGATAAATCTAATTTTGTCGAACTTATTTCATTTTTAATTGAAATTATTTTGCCGAATTTATTTCATTATCATTCAGCAAAATTAATTTATTTATATATCAGTAAAATTAAAAATGAAATAAATTAGACAAAATTAGATTTAACGAATTTATTTATTAATTATTTTTTATAAATTATTAATAAAGTGAAGATAAAACTGGTTTTAAAATGTTTGAAATTATAAATTAACTAGGGGCCCCTATTAATGTGTAGTCATATTCTATATTGAGGACTATTATGTCTATTTATTTATCGAGTACGAAATAAATGTTTAAGGTACGTGGGGAAAACAGAATAGGTACCCGTAAAACATTCGTATAATGTTTAAAAAAAGTTTGGAGCAAAATTCAGTTAAATTTTTTTTTGTCTGTAACAATATTGCCGTTGTTCGTTTTACCTTGCCCTAATGTAAAACATTTAAAATCTGAAAAAGACCGTATATTTTGCGTACAATCCTTGATTAAGATTTTACATGGTACAGAGGGCGAGAAAACCGTACAAATATTACCACAACTCTACAAATGGTAACCCTGCATAAAATTGACATACAAAATATTTAAAAATAAAAAATTATTCAAATTTAATTTTGGTTGTAAGAACTGCTGTATACGAAAATTTAAGTGCTTATATGAGAAGAAATTGAATTCAAAAAATAATACAATAAGTTTTTTAATAGCTTGAAGTAATATAAAAACATTCATACATAAATGCAACATTTTAATAGAAAAGTACAAAACCAAAACAATTATACATTTGAATTTTAAAGAGACTCTGCCCGCTGGTCATACATAAGTAATTACTTAGATACATATTGACAATATTGATTATTAATATCAAATCAATATCATTCATTATTATTAAAATTTCAATACATATTGTCATAAATGATGATTTTTATCAATTTTTAAATTTTTTCTTTATACCTACATACATAAGTTAAAGTACATACTACTTCACATACATATAATATAGCCAAAAATAGTTTAGCCGTTGAGGTCGAGTCGACTCGAGAGGAAAAAAAACACAATTTTAAAGAGAGCAAGTGAGAATGTCTCTTATAATTTTGTGTTTGTTTTTGTTATTCTGTTGTGTACGTTTTGTTACTACTACCGGCTATCGTAGGTACCATACTATACTACTGTAATAATGTAATTTAAATATGAAATGTGTTGTTTATGTTTTATTATTAATATTACGTATAGGTTTTATAGTAGAAAAATCGTAAAAAATATGTAGTTACTGATGTTCAAAGCTTGAAACGGAATTCATAATACGTAGCGTGTGGCTGAAAACTACTAAATTATAATTATAGATAGTAGTTTACTGTAAATTTATTTTTACAAATTGTTGTATTTAAATATAACGGTTTAAGTGTTTGAATAAAAGCAAAGCAAGTAAAAGAACATCATAATATAATAATTCATAAAGTGTTTAACTTTTATATGGTAAACGTCGTCATGAAATTGAGTATTGTTTTTTGTGAATACCTATTGAGCATTAGTTTTTTGTGAATTTCTAAAATTATAATAATCATTTTTATTAAAATAGAATTTGTAGAAATTAATGGCAAACGAAGAAAGAGCAAATTAATATATGTTTTTGATCAAAAACAGATTTATTTAAAAAACAAACAAGTTAAAAATAAGATTCATTTGGAAGCGGGTCACAATTCTGCACGCCAAAATCAACCTGCAACAAATTCTTGTTTTTTTTATCTTGCATTACAAAATCTATCTTTCTAAAATCTTGCATTACAAAATCTTTCACGAACAAAATCAAAATCTTTCAAATCAAAATATTTTGAATGGAACAGATTGTGGTTTTGTTTTTAAAGTAAGTATAAAGAAATAGTTAAAGCAGGTTTGCCACTCTTTCCAGAATATTTATATTATAAGGATATGTGGCATTCTGAATTACATGCAAGATTTTGTCCTAGTAGATTTTAGAAAAACGATTTTGGGAAAAAAAAATTTTCGAAAGCAAGATTTTGTATGCAATATTTTGTCTCATTAGATTTTGACGTAAAACATAATGTAGCAAACCCGATTCATTGTATGTTCTAGTAAAAAATGTACAACAAAAATGGGCAAACAAAGAATTGGAAAAAGTGGGAATTTTGACAATCATAATCATTCAAAGCAGGAGGAATTTTTTGAAGAGTCAATTAAACCATATTTGTCACATCATCATTCCGCAAATTCTTTATGTGACATCAATGCAATGAGTGGTATAAGAAAAGTCTTTGAAGTTGCAGTTCAAAAGTTTGTAAATCTTTGTTTTTGTAATTTTACGTTTTTTTATATTACATTGTATAACAATGTTTTGTCATTTATGTTTGTTGTGGGTTGTAAGTATCTTTATGTAAGTTTGTTATTTATTTTTAGTGTTTACATTTCTTTACTAATTCATGCTGAAAAAATATGTATTGATTTTTTTTGTAGTAAACAAAATGGCCGTAAAAATATTAATTTCAACAAAATAGAAAGGTGATTACAGCAGATATCAAGCAAAAAGTTTGTAAATTCCCCGCTAACACCAATTGATGTTATTAGATGCTTTCCAAAAAGAATCCATATAAAATTGTTTTGGAAAATCAATGACTGATAATTGTAATACAGAAAGTCTTATTATAAGGCATGTATTATAGAAGATGATTGTAATTTTTGCATATTTTCTTCAGAAAAATTAATAAAAATTATAACAGAAAATACCTATACAACCTGATCAACGGAAATATTTGATATTTATTTATTTATTTATTTGAAGGTACCGTGGCACATTAATGTACCATGTAGCTATAACTATAATATTTGATAGATGCAACTTTTTCAGTTGTTCCAAAACAGCTATTAATTGGTCTACATATAATATTTTGATCAGGTAATTATTATATAGTGTTTACTTGGCGATAGGAATTAATGCCACGGGAACTTACATCACATTTTAAAACAATAAATAAGAATTAGCACCACAAAAAAAGAATACCGCGCGGTTCGCGAAAAAAAGTTGGATTTTATTCTATGAACGGGCACGTACCGCATGGTGTGACGTGCTCGTGGCTGTCCGTCGCGGTTGAGGTTGCAATATTTCGTAGCGGAATTTTATCACCGATTTTTACGTCGCGCATTCCTATTTTACATCATATAATATTGATCGTGGCTGTCCGTTGCGGTTGAGGTTGCAATATTTCGTTGTGGAATTTTATCACCGATATTCACGTCGCGCATCCCTGTTTTACATCATATAATATTGATCGTGGCTGTCCGTCGCGGTTGAGGTTGCAATATTTCGTTGTGGAATTTTATCACCGATATTCACGTCGCGCATCCCTATTTTACATCATAATATATTATTTTTCACTCTAAATAATATAAATATTAAATTCAAATTTTCTTTTCAAATTTTTCTAATTTTTTTTACAATGAAAAAAGCGCATACCACTTTATTTAAATGAGAATAGAATTTTATATAAATCAGAATATTTTTAAAATGAAACCAATCATAATCATTACAGATTAAGAGACTGCAATGCGTAATGCATTGGGAGTAGTTTTCCCAATGAACAAATTCTAAAGCTGTTGGTTTAATTTCACTCAAGCAATTAAACGTAACCTTAAAGTAAAATTTTAAGTATTAGCTAAATTCATTTATAGTACACCAGCAGTATTATCATTATATTATAAAATAATGTTTTTAACATTGCTGCCATCAGAAAATATTGAATTTACTTTTAATCAGCTGAAATTCAATATTAAACTGCTTGATAGCGGGAATCAATTTCAACAATTTATTTCATACTAGTGCGACACTACACGACACTTTCACGACAGTGCTCGAAATTTGAGCAAATGTCACCAAGCGCTCGACATTTGAACGGATTGAGTTTTCTTTACCACGGAGACACAAAGAAAATCTAACAAATTCAATATGAACTGCTGGAAAAAAAGTTATCATGAAAGGTAATTCAAAATGCATACATAATTAAAATTTCCTGTACATATACTCATAATTTATTACCAATGTTAAAATGTTTATATTAGGTTTTTAAAAATAGTTTATCACATCAATAATATAAATGTAATGTTTTTTCGGGTTTTTATAGGGTGTTCAAAAGACTTCTTTTTTGAAATATTAAATATATTTTTATTTTAATTTATTACAAATAGGTTCCGGTTAATAATGAAAAATTATGTCGGCCAAGTGGCCCCCTCTACTACTTCGGGAGGCTTCCAATCTTTTACCAAAATTCTGAATCACGTTGTTCAATAAACTGTTCTCAATGGTTGAAATCTGCTCGATAATGTTGTTTTTAAGCTCTTGAATTGTTGTGGTATTATTGCTGTACACTTTCGATTTCACAAAACCCCACAAAAAAAAATCCAACGGTGTCAAATCGCACGATCTTGGTGGCCACATCACTCCTCCTCTACGAGAAATAATGCGACCTTCGAACTTTTCCTTCAAAAGATCCATTGTTTCTCTTGCTGTGTGGCAAGTGGCACCGTCCTATTGAAACCACATATTCTATACGTCCAAATCATCAATTTTCCGCCACAAAAAGCTTCGGATCATCTCCCTGTAGCGATTTCCATTGACCGTAATCGCATTTCCATTTGCGTTTTCAAAAAAATATGGTCCGATGATTCCTCCTGACCACAAACCACACCAAACCGTAACTTTTTGTGGATGTACTGGTTGCTCTAAGATAACCCTTGGATTCTCTTCATCCCAAATGCGGCAATTCTGTTTATTGACGTAGCCATTGAGCTGGAAATGAGCGTCGTCGGTGAAGATTATTTTGTTAAAAAAATTCTCATTTTCTTGTTTTTCGATTGCCCAAGAAACGAATTGCCGACGTAATGCATGGTCAGTTGGTTTTAATTCTTGCGTCAGCTGGATCTTATAAGCCTTTAAATGGAGATCACGATGCAAAATGTTGAATAATGTGGATGGTTTGATGTTTAATTGCTGCGAACGATGACGAATGGAAGTTTTTGGATCTTCTCCAACACTTCTGCTCAGAGCTGCTACATTCTCGGTTGAACGGCCACTACGTTATAAATGTTGCCTCTGTTATCAAGAACAGATCCAGTTTCTAGAAATTTATCAACCATCAGCTTGATGGCACGATTTGTTGGAGCATTTTCTCTACCAAATTTTGTTGGAAATTTCCTAATTACATCTTGAAAACTTTTACCATTTTCAAAAAATGTTGTAATAACAAAAACACGTTGTTCCTTCGTGTAATGTTCCATATTAACTAACCGTATGTATGTATGTAGAATATACATACATATATAACTAACCGTATGAATATATTTAGAATATACCTAAAGAAACCTCGTATAAAAATTCCAGGTAGAACAAAAATGGCGGCAAAATCAAAATGATACCTCAATTTTGAACACCCTATATTATACATACCTTTCGGTCTAGCTTAGTGGCATCAATTTAATAATCACGTAACCAAAATAACTTACATACATAATGTCTACCTACCTAATTTAGAATAAAAAAATCAAAAGAATCAATTTAAATTTATTTTATAGATACATAATATGTACCTACAAAATTTAAAATTAAAAAAACAAAATCAGATATTGATTCAATTTCTTTTTTTCCCGTTATTTTTTTAGCCCTACCTTCCGCATCAAATTTTTATTTTAAAATGAATTTTTTTCACACAATTTCAAATTGGGATGTTTAGGGAAAAAAGTCGATACAAAAAGAACCAGAGCAGAGAGCAAACTTACATAAGTAAGGCGGTTCAATGAGTCCACGTGAAAACGTTTTTTGTCGTTCTTTCTAGGCTACGTGAAATATAGGCCAACGAATATTGAATTGAATTGTATGTATAGTGATTTTATTATAATATATGTATATGTATGTGCATTTTTTTTTACAAAAAGAACAAAAGGCAGCAAAAAGAAATCCCAAACTTTAAGTTAAATGGAAAATACAATTTTTCTTTTTTTTAAATGAGTGATAGATTTAATTTTTTTTTTATTACAACTACTTCTTTTCCACCACGGTTCTGCCATTATTATCAACAAGTGGTGGAAAAGAAGTCTCTCTAACGTCCTCTTTTAGGCTTTTGGAAAATGTCTAAAAAGATTTGCTATTCTTTGGCATGTGGATATTTAAAATAGCTAATAATTGGCCGTTTAAAATAATTAAAACCTGTTAACCTATAGTTTAACGAAACAGAAGAAAATAACCAATAAAACAAATGGAATTAATATTTTTTAAAACTAAAAAAAAAATAAAATGAACTTAAATGAAAAAAGTTTTTTATGTACACTTAATAATATTTTTTATTTATTGGAATAATTTTATAGTTTTAACAAATTTGTCCTTCTTAATATAATTTATTTTTATGCAAGAGTTTAATTCTGCCGTTCAAATGAGATTGAACGCTAATACAGTTAATTTTTTTTTTATTACAACTACGTTTTCTACTAATGTTTTTTATTTAAAATATTACAAATTTTTTCTTTCAAAATAATAGGTATTTCAAAAACAGTTTTGAAAAGTTACATTGCACGGTATATCTCTGCATTGGAATGTCAATTTCTTCTTGTAACTTTATCACTTGCTTTTTTCACAAAGCTTAATGTACCTGTTAATGTATTCTTTTACACATAGTTCAGAAGTAGCTTGAACATGGTATTTTACACATGGTGCATGGTTCAGTACATAGTTACCGCTTGAAGAAAATCAATTATGCCGTTGAATACCTCAGCTTCGTCTTTGTTGATACTTAGACATTGATCTACAGTAGATCGTAAACCAACTTGCAAACATAGTTTTCTGTTCCTATTGTTGTTTACATAATAATTTGTTGTACAGATTATAGAATTTATTCCATTCATTATATGTTAAAGAAAGGGATTTTTTTCCAACACAATGAACTAATATCGCTTTTGGATTGACAGATCTCAGGAAGTTATGTTATCCAAATAATTTTTGAAATATTTTTTGTATGATCGTCTTTACTAAATTTATCCAAGAAATATTTCTTTTACATCTATACCATTACATCTATACCATGAGTAAATGCAACAATATTGTATACACACATCTGAAAAATTGCTTTGTAATTGTTTGTTATTTTTAAAATTTCAGCTTTACATGGTTAAGAATCAATCTAAAGAATAATAATAAGAATCAGAATATTCTTCACAACTATTTATAGGTATATAAATTGCTAACCAATGAGATCCTGGATCTTTTGCTTTATCAGTATTTACAATAAAAAAACTTGGCTTTTCTGTTATTAAAGGTACTTTATCTAATGCAAAAACCCCTTTACAAAATATATTGGTGATTCTATTATATTTTAAAATTTCCTATATGTTTAATTAATTCATTAACACAAATCAAAAATTAAAGAGTTATTTAATGTAATTTTTAAAAAATGTTACTTATTTTAATCCTTAATCCTTTTTTTTGTACTAATAATATATTGTTATCGTTGCAACAAAAGCTTGTGCATATTATGTACTAATATTGCATATTGTACTTGTACTTGTACTTGTGCATATTGCAAAATAATAAGATGTAATATTAAAAGCTGTCTATTTATAGATTTGTAAACAAGTTATTGTTTTTATCATTTGCACATTGACATCAAATTCGCCATAAACAATTGTTGTAACTGTTGAAGAAAGGCGTTTTAAAAGTTTTGTTATAATTCTTATTGTATCTGAATTGAGAAGACCTTGACATACTTCATTACCAGAAGCATCTGGTCCTAAATCAAATGTTAACATAAAAAATACATTGTTAAACATATTTTTTGTTATTTGATGACCTTTATTGTTGTGATATATTTCAGTGCCGAAAAACAGTGTATGGTATATGCTCTTGTATTGCTGTTGTTTGCATCAACATATTTATTCGAAATTCGGAATCTGCACTCGATTAACGTACAATAAAAATTGCGAAATATCAAAATGTTTAAAATTAAACGGGTTGTTGGATCTTTTGCACAAATAACCTGTATGTTCAGTCATACAAAATATTAATGTATTTGCTAATTCTCCAATATAAGCATTATTCAAGACAATACTTTCAGTATTTTGAGAAATTGTAAATATTTTTACCTTTGCAAAAATATTTAGCCGTAGTTTTTTCCAAAACAGCATGATGTACTAATAATATGCTTGGATTTATAGGGACATCTCTCATTAATAGATTTGCTTCTAAAATTGTTAATTGAGACTCATCACTCTCATCTAAAAACATCTAAAAATCCGGTTTTTCAAGAGTTACAAGGACTCTAACATCTACATTATAAATCAACAGAGTTGGTTGGCTATAAAAATAGATTTTGACGTATGAAATACTACTTTTGAACGTCATTTAAATTTTTATTAAGCATCATTTTTTCTATATTTGTATTCAATTTATTTAGATCAAGGTCAGAATTTTGTTTGAGTTTTTCGTAGTTTTCATTTTTCCAAGTTTTAATATTATCATTTTATTAAAAGAACTATTATTCATTTTAAATTATTCCTGATAGTACTGCATTTAAAAGAGTTGGTAAAAATCCACCTCTTTGAACCGCCTTATGTTTGTTATTAAGAGATTTTTTACGACAAATCAGCAATCTGAGCTCCTTTTTATATTTTTTTAGTTTACCAATTGTTATTTTGCTCAAATTACAATTACCTTTTAAAATATTTAACGATATTTTACAAAATTACTTCAGGATCACAATGTTTAATAATTATGTTTATACCCGTACGATAAGGATCGGGTATATTAAAATTGCTCCTCCGTTTGTAACACCTCGAAATAAGCTAACTAGATATAGCTTCAAAGGTATGGATCGGATCAGAATCAAATTCTAAGCCGATTAAGCTTTGTCCGTCTGTCCGTCAGCAAGATAATTCAAAAAAATATTTTTGTATAGGCTTCTGTTTCGGAGCTGTAATAAACTTACCTGAAATAAGATCATAGCCAGTAGCAGCTGATGATTTTATTTTAGAAATTGTTTCGTTTGCTTCTTTTACATTAGTCGGAGTGAGTAGTAAGAGACATGTAATATCACGAGTGAAATTATTCATATACACATAATGTATATGTGTAATGTGAATGTGTATAATATATTTAGAAATGTTCCTTCTCATGCTTTTAAAAACATTTTTCAAAATGTCATAAACTTGTTCGTAGCGAAGGTTATGAGTATTTTAATCTACACAAAACAAATTACACTAAATGCCATTTAAGGCTCCACAGTTCCGAAACTATTGACATTCTCTTACGAATCACGCTGTATATGGGGAAGTATATTATACATATTTTGTTGCTTAAATTTATAAGAAATTATTATACGAATGAAATATTTTTAAAGAAATATTGCGATATGTTTTCTTTTAACCTTTGAAGTGACAACACTTTTTTTAATTAGTTAAAAACTTTTTTATTATATGAACTTTTTTTTTTCCTTTACTTATATCTTTTTTTTTAAATTATTAAAATTAAATTAAACTAGTGAACTTAAAAAGTGTAATATTTTGAACTAAATTTTAAATTGTATGGCTGCACTCCAAGGGCGGCAAGATAAGTATTCTTAATTTATTTAACAATATACAAATTTTATTTTTTATTTTTTACACTTATAAATTTATCTACATATTAACTTTTTTTTTTTTTGGTTTAATTTAATTTTTGATTTATTTTTTATTTTTTTCGAACTATAGTAAATTTAAATAATTTTTAATTTTTTCGGATTCAAATTATAATTTATAATTAAACGCGCTCGGTTGGTTTTGTTTACATTAATTTACTTTTCTTTTTTATTTATTTCAACTTAATATCAACTTGTCGTAAACAAAACAATTATATATTCATCTCCCTCCCACATGTATTAATGTTGATATGAAGTATTGATATTGACATTGATAGTAATTTATTTTAAAGTGTTGTCAAGTTCGGGTTATTTAAATCGTGTACTTTTACTTTTGATTTTAATTTTGAATAAATTTTAATTTTTGCTAATTTTAATTTTTACTTTAATCTTAATTTACATACTTTAATTTACCTAAGTCAGATTTCTATCTTGGTTAATTTTAAAATTGATTTTAAGTCTAATTTTGATTTTGATTACAATCTGAACTCTGATTTCATTTTAATTTTGCTTTTGATTTTAATTTTAAACTACATTTTAATTTTAATATTATTATTTATTATCTTAACTTTTCTTTTATATTAATTTTTTCCATCAAAATTATCAATTTTAATGTTAATTTATATAACATACGCGGGTTGCAGACGAAATTTCATGCCGTCGATTGCCATCTTAGTTCCATTAAACTAGCAATCTTAGCCCTATGTGAAACACAAGTCAGTAACCACAATGATAACTTTAATGTTACCGGCTACTCACTTATTTCACACTTCTTACCCAAAAGAGGTATCGCTGTCTATATAAAAAATGGCATCGCTTTCAACACACTTCTAAAATATAAATGTTCTAGCCCAACCTTTCATTCCATTTGGGTCAAAATTCTAGTTGAAAAGCATGTCATACATTTCTGTTTCCTATATAGATCTCCCAACTCAAATGAACAAGAAACTGCTATGGAAATTGAAAATTTATCGAACCAGATCAATGAAATTTTGGACACATCTCCAGAAACTGAAATTGTTCTGGCGGGAAATTTCAACATTCATAACAGGGACTGGCTTCATTTTTCTAGCAACATCTCCCCAAGTCAAAACTCAATTGGGAAACAAGTTGAATTATTCTCCACACTGTTCCACCTTTCTCAACTTGTCCAAAATCCCACTAGGATCCCGGACCATACTGATCATGAAGGTCACCTCTTGGATCTGTTTCTCACCACACCCTGAAAAATATGTGGTTTCAGTTGGTTGCCCCCTGGGTAATTCCGACCATTGTTTGGTTAACACAAGTTTCCGGGTAAGCCCAATCTCCAACCAGAGGTCCCCTCCCAAAAAATTAGTTTGGGGTTACAGCCATGCTTACTGGGAGGGCCTTAACAAGTTTTTTAGAGCCTTTGATTGGTTATTCTGCTTCCGCAACAGAAATGTTAATTTTGCTGAAAATGCGATTAGTGAAACTATTTTATTTGGAATGAGGTTATTCATCCCTCATTTCGTGAAATCTGTTAAGAGGAGTCCCAAATCTTGGTTTAATCGTATTTGCAAAGAAGCCATTTCTAGAAAAAAGGAGGCTTTCAAACAGTACCAAAACAATAGGTAGGTGGATCGCAGGGCCAACTATATAGTGGTGAGAAACAGATGCAAGAGAGTTATCAATAAGCAAAAATTCTTGTTCAACCAAAAGTTGAAACGTAAAATCATCCACATGCCAAAGAATAGCAAATCTTTTTATTCATTTGCCAAAAGTCTAAAGGAAGACGTTAGAGGGTCTTCCTTTTCACCACTTATTGATAATAATAACAGAACCGTATCAGATTCTAAAGAGAAGGCGAACTAGTTTGGCAAGTAGTTCGCTTTCAATTCAACACTGTCACAGTCAGCTCAGGTGCCACCTTCTGTTTCAGCAGCTAGCTGCTCCTTCGGTAAAATTTATTTTAGCACGCGAGCAGTGATGAAAATTTTAAAAATTCTTTATACAAATAAGTCGGCCGGTCCAGATAGTATAACCACCATGGTGCTTAAAAATACTTACTCTACTATTTCAAAACCTCTGCGCAACCTTTTCTATCTCTCCTTCACTTCGGGTATTCATCCTCAATGGAAGGTTGCACATGTTTTCCCAATTCCCAAAAAAGGTAATTAAAGCGATCCCTCCAACTACCTTCCTATTGCTATAACTTCGGTCCTCTCCAAGGTAATGGAGAAAATAGTGAATCAAAAGCTTCTGAAATACCTGGACCACAAAGGTTTGCTTCATGATAATCAATACGGGTTCAGAGCTTGTCGTTAAACCGGTGATCTCATGACTTACCTTTGTGAGAAGCTAAGCAGCAACCTTCATCATTCTGGTGAGTCTGCTGTTGTGGCTTTTGATATTTCTAAGGCTTTCGATCGAGTTTGGCACGATGCTCTATTGGCAAAATGCAAAGCATTAGGTCTAAGTAGAGTCTTTCTAAAATGGATTGAAGATTTCCTTTCCAATCGCACGATTCGTGTACTGTTCGATGGATATTCTTCTGATAAATTCAAAATAAATGCGGGTGTCCCCAGGGATCAGTTTTATCCCCAACTCTCTTCTTAATATTTATCAATGACCTACCCTCATTAACCTCCAATCCGATTCATAGTTTCGCAGACGACAGCACCGTTGTAGCTTCCTATGAGTCTCATAGCTGCTGTAACATTAATCACCAAATTAATAAAACAGCGAAAAATTTCACTATTAGTGAGCTAAATAACGATTTAGCAAAAATTCAAAAATGGGGTGAAGTCAATAGAGTTGAGTTCAACACGAAAAAAACACAATGCTGTCTGATCTCGTGGAAAATGGCCACTACTTACTGTTCCTAACCTACTATTTCAGAGAGAAGCCTTGCAGCATTCAACGGATTTAAACATCCTGGGCATCGGGTTAAACCAGAAATTAACTTGGTCAAATCACGTTTTTGGTATAGCTAAGGATGTAGCTAAATGTTTGGGTTTTTTGTATCCCTGCAAAACTTTCTTTTCCTGCATCTGATCTTCTCAATATCTATAAAACATACATTAGGCCGAAAATGGAGTATAATACACACATTTGGGCTGCAGGGCCTCAAACAGCACTGGATTATTTAGATAATGTGCAAAACAGGGCTATTCGTAT
This sequence comes from Poecilobothrus nobilitatus, assembly GCA_947095535.1. NCBI lineage: Eukaryota > Metazoa > Arthropoda > Insecta > Diptera > Dolichopodidae > Poecilobothrus > Poecilobothrus nobilitatus. Next base: position 165,817,906 of record OX352772.1, on the reverse strand, counting down.
TATCAACGACCTCAGTGTAACTTCAATGCTCACTCCACTAAGCCATCGTCACACAGTTGGGTCACTGACCTTATTTTATAAATACCTCGTAGGGATTAACACCTGTTGTAAAGAAATAAAATAGTTAATGACTCCACTCAAAGTTTTCGAATGAGAAACGAGGAGAGCAACAGATACTCATCCCTACCATGTAGAGTACTCAAGATGGCGAAATACAGTTTATGAAAATTCTATTGTCATGCGCGCACGTCCCCTTTGTGGAACCATATACCATCGCATGTGTTCCCTAAAGTTGGTAATTCCTATGTGTACGATTTTCTTTAAGTTTAAGAAGAACATTAACATCTTTCTTCAAAATTTTCCTACCTATCCCCCATAATCCAAATTTTCCAATTCCAATTTCCCCAATTATCCTTCCCACATCTCTATCCCCAAAACCAAACTGTACATTTGTATTAAATGTTCCATCCTAAAGTTTGGTTTTAAAAGGGGGGTGGTTTTGGTTGGTTAAAGTCCAACACTACCCTGAGGAAGCACGTGCAGTTCCTCTTGGTGACTTTCGAGTTTTCCACCAACCGTCGTGAAAAAAAAAAAAAATGTAAAAATATATCTATATGTCTGCATTATAAATTATACATATTATTAATTAATTAAAAATATGTTACTGAAACTTTAATTTTTATTTCTTGCCGATGAAAAATCTGTACAGATTCCTAATTTGCAGGTGTTTAAAAATAAAAAATTTTCAGTTTTTGAGCCCTAACAGTGGTCCAAAAAAATTTCTGAGAGAACTTACACGAATTCTAAAAGTTCTTTCTTACCTCAAAGAGAGTTATATAATTTCGTTTTCGTTTTATATTTATTTATATTCAGGTACCGTGGTACATAAATGTGTCAGGTAGCTATAACCCTTGTTTCCTGGTAGGAATATAATGAATCCTGAAGGAATATAATACGTGATATAATGATATATTATAAAGTATTTACATATTGCGATATATGAATATTTTTTTTTTTTTATTTTTTTTTTATAATTATCACTTAAAAACAATAGTATAATTTTGATATTGATTTATAAAAGTAAAAAAAATTGCTGTCGAATAACGATTTTAAATTGAATGTTGTTAAATTAAATGTTGAGCAGAACCTGAGATCTACACATTTAAAAATAGGATTTTTTCAAATTTTGAGGAACTGTAGATCAGAAATGTATGGAGCTACATGAAAAAGTTGTTATACAACATTAATTTTTTTATGATATTAATTTTATGGTTAAAAATTTCATTTCTCTATCTTTAACGGTGTAGAAGTTTCGGTAGCAGACGGACGTACGGACGGACAGTGTGAAACTAGTAGGAAATTTTTTTTGGAAGTGTGCTAAAAATAGCTTTAAATTAAATAATTGTAAAAAGAAATTCCTTATGAGTTGTAAAAATATATATATATATTGTTATTGCATTGTAATTGTATTGTATTATTGTTATTGTAATTAACATCGATTTTTCCTTTTCCTCTTTTTATTGGAAGACGCACTGAAGTATCTTCAGAAGTGTTGCTTGGAAGTCCTGAACCGATTTCGGGTTTGTTCCTTTGAATATGTGAAATTATACAGTAACTATTTTATAAAAATTTCATTGTATTTATACTAATTTAAAAATTACTGAAGGTAAATTGTAATTCTTTTTTTTTTGGAAAACAAAATCAAAGGAGGTTTTAATCGAATAATAATCTCAAATTGATTAGTCTCAATTGCAATTTAGATGGAATAATTACAATTTATTAAAATGTTTTTTGAAATTTGATAATTTATTAAATGTTTCATTACAATGTAGAAATGTAATTTTTTATTTGAAGGAATTTTTTAAAGAATTATTTTTAAATCATAATAGGTTTAAGAACGTATCCAATTTAGATGCATTATAATTTGTTATGACTGCAGTGTTGCAAAGCTGTTTTTTATTTCAAGATATGCTTAATTGAATCTTATATAATAGAATTATAATTTATTAGAATGTCATCTGAATACAATGTTGCAAAGCAATTTTCTGATTAATAGTTATATGTCCATAAATAAACTAGCTTTCAGTTGAGATTCATCAGAATCATCTTCAAAAAGGTAAAATTCTGGCTATTCTAATTTTAGGAGAATTCGAACATCAATATTGTTTATGAGAAATGTAAGTTGTTTAAACATATCTAGATTTAATTTACGCATTAGTTCATTGTTACTTTGGTATAATTTTTCACGTTCTTTTGAACCACTATTATCAGATTTTCTTATATTCGGCTTATCGAACGTCCATCCAGCGCATTTTAAATGGGTTGTAGCGGCATCTGTACCAAAACACAAGATTATTATTGGGGGTAGGTGTCGCCACCAAACCCCCACTACAAATTTTTTGTTTAATTTTCTTAGTGTTGTTATCTACGTTTTTACGTTTATTTAAATTTATTCTTATTTTTATTGTAAAAGTATTCATACTGATGAAGGGAGCGTAGTTCTTAAAAAACGTTTTTAAGATAAATAAAAACTATATTAGAATAGAAAGATATTTCGTTTTATTTCATTAAAAGTTAAGTGACAAAAAAACAATATTATTCCTAAATTGCTAAGATACCAGTATTATTAACCAATATTTATTACCAGACTGGCGTGTCCTACACCGGCTATTACATTTTTAATCGTTATTACTTTTAAACATCATATAGTATTATCTCCAACGATGTTATTTGGTTCAATAATATCAGAATATACAAATATAATATCAGACTTAATTACTGGTATCAAGTATAATGTTTCTAAATATGATTTATATAGTTCTACAATTCTATTTTTATGCTTTTTAAAATTTGGAAATTCCTTAATAAAAAAGTCTATTGTAAAATAACCTTCTCAGGGTAACTTTATTTCCACTTTTGGATTATTAACACAATTTTTAATTAAATCTCCAACTTGCGATGCTGATTCTTTAGATTTAATATATATTAGAATTTATATATCTTTAGAAATATAATTATAAATTTGCCATACAAGTTGATGTTCACATTCTGCCTTTGTATATCCATCCAATGGTTGTATATTTTGTATTAGTGTTGGTAAAACAAATGCTTTCCAATCACACTTAATTTGTTCTAAGATCTGTATGGAATGTATGTTGTACAATTACTATTATATTTAACTTCCGCACCTCGGATATTAATTGTAATTGTTTTTTCCGGGTTTTCTCCATATGCATTTGGAATAAAATCATTTATATAATTGTATATTCAGAAATACCAACTTTTCATTTTGAATCCAAAATTACTTGCTTATTTAACTTGTTTGCAAAAGCTGGTGATGTGTTTTCCGTATAATAATTCAAAGATGAATCACTGAGTAAAGTAATGTAAAATTCATCGTTTATTTGATACGTCTTGATGTATGCATTATCAAAAATAATGAATACAACTAGATGTGCCCGCTCATATAAAAATTTTTTTAAAAAATAAAACCCATAATATGGGTCTAATATCGTCATACCAAAGATAATGAATACAACTAGATGTGCACTCTCATATAAAAATTTTTATATGATTTCTAATATAAGTCTAATATCATCATACATTCATACACGTTAAAAAATAAAAAAGCTTTTAAGAGAGTTTAAGAGAGAGAAATAAATCATCTGACTGTCAATCAACGAACGATTATTACAGAAAGAATTTTTAATTTTTATTTTTTTTTTGTATTTCTATGCGATATACATACATGCTGTTAAATATTATTTTTTGTCGAATGAATGTTAATAGATTTTATTCTTACTTTACTAAAAGGTTTTTTTACTTTACCAAAAGGTTTTTTTACTTTACCAAAAGGTTTAAAACTTTGAATACAGTTATCTCGGACACCGTTGGAATTAAACCTTTTCTTCAAGAACAAATTTTTGTTTTTATCAACATTCCCAATCACTCAGTTCAAGGAAGATAATTAAGAGCTGGAAACTCATTATACCCATCACGTACTAATTTTAAAATTCTTTTAATAAGTGCTAATTACGGACAAGCAATCAATTTATTTTAAAAATTTGCTAATTTTTCTGTTTTACAGATTGTAACACACTTTTTCTATTCTTCATATCTCGAAAACGGTGAGAGATAAGAAATAAATTATATTAAGTACAGAATTGAAGAGCTTAAAACATTCTTTCCAAAGTATCCAAAATATCGGGTGTTTCAAAAGAAAATTGAGTTTAAAATAAATTTGTTTTTTTAAATCATCTCAAATCTTGCAACTGTTGTTGTTTTTTATATGAATGATGTTAAATTTTTCGAATTTAGGGGTTAATTTTAATTATTAGAGGCGGAATGATGAATATTGTTTTAAGTAAAAGATAAATTGAAAATAGAATAAAAGAAATATTGAATGGAAGGGGATTTGATTGGAATATAAATTTTACAAATGTGAACTTTTTAACCATTACGCTATTGTAAGTTATATGTTAATTTATAAATGAAGGGTTGTTTGAAATTTTTGTATCTTTGAGTTATATGATTGAATTTAAAAAAAGATATTGTTAGTTATGAAAATGTCATATTGAGTACAGTAAAATAGGGAGTTCCGTTTGAGTGCTTTTTGTTTTTAGGCAGAATAATAATATTAAATAATGGTATAAGTATAAAAACAGGTACATAATATGTTTTTTTTTTCATAAGCTATATGCAAAATCCATGTGTACATGTTAAAAATTTGAACATTCTTATTAAATAGTACGTTTTTCATTTTTATTTTAAATTTATATTTGTTTTATAATTTGTTCGTTTTTAGTAAATACATAATATATATATTTAAACAGTTTTTAGCGGCACATCTAAATTTAAAACTTGTTGTGTTATTGTGTATAGGACACATTGATATAAAGTCGTCAATTTTATGTAGCGATGTCATATCTTATGTAAGATCTATTATATTTGGTTTAACAAGATATTTTTTGGAAATTGGTTTTTTGCTCTCCTTTTACGAACATTTTTTCAAAAGGTTAAAACTAGTGTTTTAGAACAGCTGGCACTTGTGTATATTCAATTACACCATCATTCCACTTTAATCCGTTGATATTCCTTTCACAATACTGATTTTGATATTTTGAATCAGTATTAAATTCTTCTTCCGAATATGGTGGTTTAAAGTGAAATATAAGTGAAACTAAACTTTTTTTTCCACATCTGCCAATTCTTTTAAAAAATATTGTTTTTCATTTCCTCGTGAAAATTGTAAATCGACTATTAGAAAATGATTTCTTTCCATGCAAAATGTAATAATGATAAGACTAAATATACGACAGTGTACCCTTTTTGCTTTGCTTGCTTAAGACGCTTTGACAGTTGAAATAAATTACATTGCATCTTACGTTGCAACGCCCAATGACAAAGTAATCAAAGCGAAACAAAGTAAGAAAAGTTGAAAATTGACCAATTTTCAATTAGCTTTATTTACTTTGACGTTTAAAATAATATTTAAAACGTAAAATTTGAATTATTGAATTGAATTTAAAAACAAATAATTTTGTTTTTAAATAAATATTTGAATTATTGAATAAAAAATACTGAAAATTATTGATTATCAGAAATATCTTGCAAATCTTCCATTTTAAACAATGAAATAAACAATAACAAAAAAATTAAAATGTCAAGCAATTTAAAAGCGTACATTAGGATTTAATATTACTTTGATTACTTTGCTTTGTATATTTGCTTTTCAAAGCAAAGCAAGCGAAGCAAAAAAGTGTAAATTGGGCCTTTACCTTTATATATTTTTAGATCTTAGTCAAGATATTAACGATTTATTTAGATTGAAAAGTGATATATTAGGAGAGAATTTTTGTTTTTGTGAAAAAGAAGAATTAGATAATTTAAGTGATAAATATGAAACGGTTGACGGCAAACCAACATAAATTGCAAATTGCATCTATTAAAAAACTCTAAGCCGAAATTCCAAAAAATTATTATAAACATAGTGTGAAATAGCGTTGAATATATTGAAAGGTAATTGTAATTTAAGTAAAAAAGCAATAAACCAATTGAAAAAGTATAAAACGGAGTTGATATTGTTAATTTGCCATAAAAATTCTTTACTTAGTAGGCGGAAAACCGTTATTCAGTGGGTGTTTACTCACACTAATTGGAATAATTGGAAAGTTTTAAAATGAATAACATATTTCATAAAACGATTTTAGTAAAACCAAAATAAAAAGATGTAATAAAATGATTTTAGTTAGAGATTTATGAAAAACTCAAACAAAATACAGATAGTGGACTCAGTGAATTAAATAACAGCATAAAAAAATTATCTTAAATAAAAATTAGTCGGCTATTCAAAAATGGTATTTATTTCGTCAAAATTTGCATAAAGTAAGTAATAATAGACGAATCAGCTCATCTCAGAATAAAAACGGTCAACATAAACAAGAAAGTATAAAGCTTTACGAATCAAAGGGTGTTCAAATCAGCTCAATCAGAATTTACCAAGAGTAAATATTTTGGAATGCAATTTCTCGTGGAAGAGATCTATGAATAGGAACCAGCTGATGAAGTATTTGTTGATGATAAAAAGAAGATTAAATACATTGTCATCTTTTACAAATAAACTGAATAAGTATATGTGTGATTCTAGTTTGAAAGTCGGTGTTTCTGAAATTTATGTTAATGATTTTATTCCAAATAGGCCATTAGGCCATTTCAAAGATTTTCAAGAAGAGAAGTTGAACGACAGCTAATTTGAGAAATTTGAACGACAGCTAAATGTAAAACCAGCAAAGCCCGAAGATATGCCTCAAAATATATCTTACACAACTATATATGTGTCTAAACCAAAAATAGATATAAAAGGAAATTTCTCTTATTCTTTAGAAGGACTTTTCAAAACATGTTTCAATCAAGTATCATCAAAAACGGCAGATTTTAAGAAATTTAAACCACGTGTAATAGAAGGTTTCAAAATCTTTTTAGATAGTGTACAATTAATTCAAATTATTAAACCAGATATGTTTTTTATATACTCGGATATAAAAAACATATCTGGTTTACCCCTTCTTTAAGCCTACATACTATTTATTGCCATTCTCCGTGCTGTCCAAATAATTATGTGTATAAAAGTGGTAACTCAAGTAATGTGTTAGTATTCAACTCACAGTGTAATATTAATTGTTTTATAATAGAAAATGTAAGGTGGTGCTAATTATAACAAAATTCGCGGGCTCTTTACGTCGAAAAAACATGCTGTAATTCTTACAAAAATTGTATTGCATTTTAAAAAAGTATAAATAAAGCATGTCATTGTAGAAAAATACATCATTTCAAAATGAATCGAGTATATTATAAGTATTATCTGATTCAGTGAGGAAGAGGTTTAGAAGATATTGGTCATTTGTTTTACTCAAGTCTACCGTATCAAAGAGGACGAGGATTAGGAAGGTTTTTCGGTAGATTAACTAGATATTTAAAACCAATATTTACTTCAGGTGTACATATATTTTTAAAAAACGAAGCTATAAGCTCTGGTACTAATGCATTATATGATATTGCAATCAGTTGCAAATGTCAAGGAAGTGGTGAAAGATCATGGTAAAGAAATTGTTAAAAATATCAGACGTGGTGCTGTCTAATTGAAAATCATAGAAGCAAATTGGCTAATGAAACACGTTACAGTTACTCCAGGTGTTTTGGTATCTCATAATTCAGTTTTGCAGAAAAGTACAGCTAAATGTTTTTACAAAAAAGTTCAAGTAAAATTATTCACTATCCCAATGAATAGTCAAAACTTATTATTAGATAATGTTTTCATTAGACAATTACCAAACACATTAATATTTTGTATAACTGAAAATGCAGGATATTCGACGAAACGATCTAGAAATCCTTTCAATTTTAAACTTTTTGCTATTAATCATTTTGCATTATCTGTTAACGGTGTACAAGTTCCCAATTTAGCAATAGAAACTAATTTCTGACGAAAATAACAGTTTCACTAGAGCATATACACTTTTTACTGGCACCGGAACACATCACAACGATAAAGGACATCAAACATGAAACAACAAAAACAATATTTAATAATGGCTTATTTACGTTGGCGTTTGACATAGCAACAGATTCATGGGTAATGAAGTGTGCCAAGGGTTACTCAACCAAGAAACTGTAAGAATTGAAGCAAAATTATCAAAACCACTTCCGTCTACCTTAACAGCTATTTTGTATGCATAGTTTGGCGCAAATATTCAAATAGATAAAAATCGTAACGTTTATACAAATCTATAAATAAAAGTATATACAAATATAAAAAATCTACAAAACATTGATAAATGTTTCATATCTTGCCGAAGAAAACTTTGTACAGGTGCCTAAGTTACAGGTGTCTAAAAATAGCAAATTTTCAATTTTTGAGGCGTAATAACTCTTAAAGACGGGGTGTTACCAAAAAATTTTCTGAGGAAACTTATACTAATTCTAAAAGTTCTTTCTTGTCTCAAAATTTCAGGTTCCTATCTAAAGAGGTGCCGGAGTTATGAAAAAAGAAATTTCATGCAAAATGTGGTTTCCACATAACGGTAAATTTAAATAGTAAATTACAAAATATTACATAATTTTGATATTGTTTTATATAGATAATAAAATTTTCGATCTTCTGGCGGTTTTAGATTGCAAAATTATTACGCAGAGCCCGAGATATATACATCTGAAAATGGGGCTTTTTCGCAATTTTGAAGATCCGCAACTTTAGAACCCTTTACAACTTAAATAAACCTTTAACACACGTAAAAACATATTACTGTAGCTTTAATTTTTATATCTTGCAGAAGAAAAATGTGTACAGGTTCCTAAGTTACAGGTGTTTAAAAATAGCAAATTTTCAATTTTTAAGCCCTAATAGCTCATAAACAGGGGGTGGTCCGAAAAAATTTTCTGAGCAAACTTATACTAATTCTAAAAGTTCTTTCTTGCCTCAAAATTTCAAGCTTCTATCTAGAAGCGTGCCGGAGTTATGAAAGTAGAAAAATCATGCAAAATTGGGTTTTCACATAACGGTAAATTTAAATACTAAATTTAAAAAAATTGTATAATTTTGATATTAATTTACAAAGATAAAAGAAATACCTGTCGAATGACGTTTTCAGATTGAAAAAATCTTAATAAGAACATAAGATATATGCATTTAAAAATAGGGCTTTTTCAAAGTTTGAGGGGCTCTAGCTCCGTAATGGGGGGGCTACATGAAAAAGTTGTTCCACAAAATTATTTTTTTTATGAGACCTACCTATGGTTAAAATTTTTTTTCTCTATCTTTAACGGTGTAGAAGTTTTGTAAACAGACGGACGGACGGACGGACAGACGGACGGACGGACAGAGTGAAACTAATAAGCACATTTTTTCAAAATTTTTTTGGAAATGTGCTAAAAATGACTATTATTAAATAAAAATAAAATAAATAAAAATAGTTAAGCTCAATCTATTACTATAGAAGTAAGTGTCGAAAGATCTACAAAATTAATTACATGATAAAAATAAAAGTACATGTTGGGGAAACAGAGATTGTAATTACCAAATATTAAATTTAGTTAATTAGAATCTATTTAAAATTTAAGTTTAATTAAATAATATTTAAAGTTAATTTAACAATGTACAAGCAAACAAATAGAAAAAAGAGAAAACAAAAGCAAGATCGGATAAAATACTAAATTTGCACAGAATTAGAAGAATATGAGAAAATATGTTAATACCTAAATTAGTACACCCAGAAGTTTTTCTGAATCAACCGAATCCAACGTTATGAGCCAAAACTTAATGTTTTATAGAAATTTCGAAAGAACTCCAATATTCCTTATATATTTATTAAAAATTCTTGGTGCAATAATATTATGAAAGTGAGAGAAATGATTTCTACGAAAACGAGGAGTATCTACAAGATTCCTACTATTAATTCTTAAATTATAGTGAATGGTACCTCTAGTAATTATGTGACCAGATCTAATGAAACAAACCTTTAAAGTTTTGTAGTAATATAAATTTCTGACAGAAAGAATACCAGAACCAACAAAAACATATTGGGTATGTGTGTTTCTATTTCCTTTATATATTACTCTTACAGCATGTTCTTGCGAGGTAACGAGTCCACGAATTTTGTTATAATAAGCACCACCCCAGCACGTAATCCCATATTGGAGTTTGGAATGGTACAGTGCATAGTAAAACATTAAACAAACTTTTGAGGAACTATAATATGAACTAACTTGGTATAATTGTCGGATGACATTACTAAAGTATTTTTTAGTAAGTGTAAGTAAGTGTGATCAGACCATGACATGGAATCTATTGCAATAACTAAATATTTGAACGTATCTACATTTTCTATTATAAAACAATTAATATTACACTGTGAGTTAAATACTAACACATTACTTGCCACTTCTATACACATAATTATTTGGACACCACGGAGAGTGGTAATAAATAGTATGTAGGCTTAAAGAAGGGGTAAACCAGATATGTTTTTTATATCCGAGTATATAAAAAACATATCTGGTTTAATAATTGGAATTATTTGTACACTATCTAAAAACATTTTGAAACCTTCTATTACACGTGGTAAACCATTTTTTCATTTTCTTAAAATCTGCCATTTTCGATGATACTTGATTGAAACATGTTTTTAAAAGTCCTTCTAAAGAATAAGAGAAATTTGCTTTTAATTTTATATCTATTTTTGGACACACATATAGTTGTGTAAGATATATTTTGAGGCATATCTTCAGGTTTTGCCTGTTTTACATAATTGACATTATCATTTATAAAATTAAAAATCCCCCAAATTAGGTGTTTTTCAACTTCTTTTCTTGAAAATCTTTGGAATAGCCTAATATTTTGAATTAGTGTCGGCAAGAGAAAAACCTTCCAATCACATATTTATTTTCCATCATATGGAATGTACGTTGTACCGACTGCTATTAAATCTTAATCTTGCATACCATTAACTGGGTACTTTTCTCCCAATCTTCGCCATATGTATTTGGAATGAAATCATTAACATAAATTTCAGAAACACCGACTTTCAAACTAGAATCACACATATACTTATTTAGTTTATTTGTAAAAGTTGACAATGTATGTAATCTTCTTTTTATCATCAACAAATACTTCATCAGCTGGTTCCTATTCATAGATCTCTTCCACGAGAAATTGCATTCCAAAATATTTACTCTTGGTAAATTCTGATTGAGCTGATTTGAACACCCTTTGATTCGTAAAGCTTTATACTTTCTTGTTTATGTTGACCGTTTTTATTCTGAGATGAGCTGATTCGTCTATTATTACTTACTTTATGCAAATTTTGACGAAATAAATACCATTTTTGAATAGCCGACTAATTTTTATTTAAGATAATTTTTTTATGCTGTTATTTAATTCACTGAGTCCACTATCTGTATTTTGTTTGAGTTTTTCATAAATCTCTAACTAAAATCATTTTATTACATCTTTTTATTTGGGTTTTACTAAAATCGTTTTATGAAATATGTTATTCATTTTAAAATTTTCCAATTATTCCAATTAGTGTGAGTAAACACCCACTGAATAACGGTTTTCCGCCTACTAAGTAAAGAATTTTTATGGCAAATTAACAATATCAACTCCGTTTTATACTTTTTCAATTGGTTTATTGCTTTTTTACTTAAATTACAATTACCTTTCAATATATTCAACGCTATTTCACACAATGTTTATAATAATTTTTTGGAATTTCGGCTTAGAGTTTTTTAATAGATGCAATTTGCAATTTATGTTGGTTTGATTTCAACTGTTTCATATTTCTCACTTAAATTATCTAATTCTTCTTTTTCACAAAAATAAAATTTGACATTTTAATTTTTTTGTTATTGTTTATTTCGTTTTTTAAAATGGAAGATTTGCAAGATATTTCTGATAATCAATAATTTTCAATATTTTTTATTCAATAATTCAAATATTTATTTAAAAACAAAATTATTTGTTTTTAAATTCAATTCAATAATTCAAATTTTACGTTTTAAATATTATTTTAAACGTCAAAGTAAATAAAGTCTAATTGAAAATTGATCAATTTTGAACTTTTCTTACTTTGTTTTGCTTTGATTACTTTGTCATTGGGCGTTGCTGCATAAGATACAATGTAATTTATTTCAACTGTCAAAGCATGTAAAGCAAGCAAAGCAAAAAAGCGTAGACTGGGCCTTCACCTTAACCGTGTGGTTGTAACGTTACTTCTTTATATACTTTTCGGAATTCTTTCATTTTATTGGGGTTTTTCTCTGGGGTTTTTAAAAAGTATCAAATATTTACAATTGAGAGAAATATCTCTTGAAAATTTTCCCTGATGAAACACATTTTGGGTTGTAAATATTACAGATGCGAACATCTAGTAAACAACGCTTTTATTACTTGAATACAAGATCATGTCATATATTACTACTAATAAAGGATGGTGATTTTCAAGTCTGGTATAACATTAATATATGCAAGTTCTTTAATATTTAATGGAACTGCATTTTATCAGGATTACACCAAATAATTTTATTTATTTTAGGACGAATAACTGTATTCCTATTTTCTATTAAGTTACTAATAAAAGTAGTTTTACCGCAACAGGATGGTTCCGCTACCATCATTGTGAAACGGTGAGATAACATAGTCATTATAAACCAAAAAGTAAAAGCAGTCTCTGTTATATTTATAGTAAAATGAATGTATACAATCATGATAATTAAAAAATATTTAGTCATTTCATTACTACATTTTGCATGAAAATAAATCATTTTCTAATAGTCGATTTACAATTTTCCCGAAGAAATGAAAAACAATATTTTTCAAAAGAATTGGCAGGTGTGGAAAAGGAAGTTTAGTTCCACTTATAATTCATTTTAAACCACCATATTCGGAAGAAGAATTTAATACTGATTCAAAATATCAAAATCAGTATTTTTGAAGGAATATCAACGGATTAAAGTGGAATGATGGTGTAATTGAATATACACAAGTGCCAGCTCTTCTAAAACACTAGTTTGAACCTTTTGAAAAAATGTTCGTAAAAGAAGAGCAAAAACCAAATTTTTTAAAAAAATATCTTGTTAAACCAAATATAATAGATCTTACATAAGATATGACATCGCTACATAAAATTGACGACTTTATATCAATGTGTCCTATACACAATAACACAACAAGTTGTAAAATTAGATGTGCCGCTAAAAACTGTTTAAATATATATATGTATTTACTAAAAACGAACAAATTATAAAACAAATATAAATTTAAAATAAAAATTAAAAACGTACGATTTAATAAGAACGTTCAAATTTTTAACATGTACACATGGATTTTGCATATTGCTTATAAAAAACAAAACATATTATGTACCTATTTTTATACTTACCTTTATTTAATATTATTATTCTGCCTAAAAACAAAAATCACTCAAACGGAACCCCCTATTTTACTGTACTCAATATGACATTTTTATAACTAACAATATCTTTTTTTAAATTCAATCATATAACTCACAGATACAAAAATGTCAAACAACCGTTCATTTATAAACTCAAATTAACATATAACTTATACATAAACTCTATAGCGTAATGGTTAAAGAGTTCACATTTGTAAAATTTGTATTCCAATCAAATCCCCTTGTATTCAATATTTCTTTTATTCTATTTTCAATTTATCTTTCACTTAAAACAATATTCATCATTCCCCCTCTAATAATTAACCACTCTATTATATTCCTTAAATCACGCAAACGAGACATCCTAAACACAAACACCACAATTTATTATGCACCCCTCACCAAAACAAAAATAAAATCAGTACACCTATAACATATCTACATCAGACAGTCAACTCACTCCCCTACTCAAATAACTTAAATTATCAGGTCCAATACCTGTTCCATAACAACTACACCCTAATATTTATGTACTCTCTCTCTACTTATTCAATATTCAACCTCTCTCTTTACTTATTAAATTTTTTAAACTTAAAAATTAATATTAATAACTTAACCCTTTCCTAATTAATATTCACCTCTTCTCTACACATTACATTTCCTTTATAGGTACTAATACGAATAACTTCCCCCTACACTAATATTTCACCCCTACACAAATATATTAAAATAACTCAAACGTTGCAACCTCCTACTCCCTAGATATTCCCACACACCATATACACTAATATCTCATTCTCAAAATGCTTATTCTGAAAAAAGCGAGAAGCCTGTAAGCGAAACCATTTCTTGTGAGATTAGTAACCAATTCTAAATGAATTATTTTTACGACCATATAAACAAATAATACCACATAAGCTTTGTAATGTGATGGTTTTCGTTTGTTTTGCACTTTTAAATCGAATGAACCAAAGTAATCTAATCTTGAACAAGCAAACGGCAGACCAAAGTTGAGTCGATATGATGGTAATTAATTGACTCGGTTGCATAGACTTTTGTCGGTAGCAAGGCTTGGATTTGTGTATAATATATCGTATTGTGTTCCAAGCATTGATGATCCAGTTTTTCAATGAGCAATTTAGTGAAACGAGATTAATCGTGCATATCATAAAGAAACTATACACATAGAGTATTCACGTAAAGCAACATTTGTTAATCAATATCCTGAATCTGATTACAACTCTAAAATCCCCCTAATTAATATTTCTTACGTACATATTTAAAAAAAAGAAACTTTTAAAATAAAGCGCCAAACCCGCGCTAAACGAATTACTGGAACGGTGATTTTCCAACTATAAAATCTCTCCCAATTATGTTTTTACCGAAATATTTCAATATTAAAACAAATAATACTTTAAAATTGTCAGAGACGTCGCTCCTTCCCCCTTAATTATGTTTTTGCAATAATATTTTAAAATAGTGGTGGCTGCCAGCCCCCAAACCCCCTCTACACAAATTATTGAAAACCAGATTTCCTGACCAACCATAAAATACCTCCTAATTCACTGTACATTTGCACTGTACTTACTTTCTAATACTGTGTTTTTACTTTTTCGCTTTGTGCTTTTTCGCGAGGTTTTTTAAAAAATATCACACGAACGCGAGATTTTAAACACGAATTTGTGAAGCAGGAAATTTGGGACACAAGATTTTGACACGCGCGATTTAGAAACGTCGGATTTAAAAAGCAGGAGATTTTGTTACACGACGTTTTGTTACACGAAATTTTGATGCGCGAGATTTCGATACGCTCCTTTTATAAATACATTTTAATATATAAATATACATAGTTTTAATTAATTATCAAAACGTATTCTTTTGAGGGTTTGCATATTTAGTATTTATTAACGTCACTAAAATTCATTCAACATAATAGGGTCTGTAACGAAATCGCGACTTTCAAAATCTCGCATATACATTAATATAAATATTCTGAAAAAAGGGAATATTCTAATTTTTAAACCAACTATGAAATAAATTCCTCCTAATTGTGAATCTAGCACATACATAATATAAAAAATATTCTGGAAAAAGCGTATAACCCTGCTTTTTTTTTTTTTTTTTTTTTTGTAGTAGGTAATCCTGCACTTGGGGATGGGATAAGATCATGCCATATCGCACTGAAGACCACGCCCACTGACCTATATTTTGATTGATGGGTTTAATTGTAGATTATTCTTGGTTAGTAGGTCAAAAACTTGTTTTGTTTGTTTTGATTTAGGTTATAAGCATGGGTTATTAACTTATAAGTTGCAAGTGGTTGTGTAGTAGGAAATGAAGGTTGTTGGTACTGTAGAAGTTGTTAGGCAAGGTTAATGAACTGGACAAGTTTAGGTTATAAGCGTGGGTTGTTAACTTATAAGTTGATAGTTTGATACTTTGTAATAGGATATCATACAAATAGAAAGATGATTTTTTTCAGGTCAAATCAAGTTTATTTTTTTAAATTGGGCAAAATCGCATGCTTAATAAAATATACCTACATACGTAAAAGGAGATATAAAAGAAACGAAAAAAACTTGTTTTTATTATTTAATAAGAAAAATATTCATAGGTACTTTTGAATACCAAGATGTAAATAATAAAAATAAAAACAAAACGTAAACAAGAAGTAGGTACAAAGTGTATTTTTGTTTATTAAAGAAGATCAATAATTGTTGTAAGTTGTTATTATAGTTTTAAAGCTGCAAAATAAAAAAAAATAAAAATATGTTACCTATTTTAGGATATGAGTTGTTTTTCTATATTTTGTTCTAAGTACATATGAACTTAAAAAATATTTTTCATTCTTCTAATTTCTGTTTACCTGGTGTAAAATAAATTGTTAAAACTAGTTTGACTCTTTTAAACAATGTTAAAATTTATGAATGTAATAAAAAAGTAAAAATAAAAACAAAAGAAAGAAAAAAATTATATAATTATAGGTGCATCTGTTATATAGGATTTCTTTTTTCTGTTCTATAAAAAGATTGAGAAAATAACCTGAAATCTTCGATTTTACTTTGTTTTGTTATTATTACGTTCCATTCTATGCTGTAAGAAATGAAAAAATAATAAAAATCAAAAAGAAGTTAATTGCTTTTGGTACCTATTTTGTAAACATAAGATAAAAATAAAAGACATTTTTATTTTTATGTTAAAAATATTTTATTAAATTTTTTATTATTATATTTTTATTTAAATCTAAGTTGAAAAATTTTTTGCGATAACCAGATGTTAAGATTTTAAATTAATATGTAAACAAATTTGAATGATTTACTTATCAATACGTGATTTTTTCCTATTATATCCATACGGTAAAGAACTACCATCTTCATTATTCGTTTTTCCGATTTTGGTTGATATTTTTTTATTTCAGGAATCGTAAGTACATCGTGATTATAATGTCATCCAACAATTATAACAAGTTAGTTCATATTATAGTTCCTCAAAAGTTTGTTTAATGTTTTACTATGCACTGTACCATTCCAAACTCCAATATGGGATTACGTGCTGGGGTGGTGCTTATTATAACAAAATTCGTGGACTCGTTACCTCGCAAGAACATGCTGTAAGAGTAATATATAAAGGAAATAGAAACACACATACCCAATATGTTTTTGTTGGTTCTGGTATTCTTTCTGTCAGAAATTTATAATACTACAAAACTTTAAAGGTTTTTTTCATTAGATCTGGTCACATAATTACTAGAGGGTACCATTCACTATAATTTAAGAATTAATAGTAGGAATCTTGTAGATACTCCTCGTTTTCGTAGAAATCATTTCTCTCACTTTCATAATATTATTGCACCAAGAATTTTTAATAAATTGCCAGAGCATATAAGGAATATTAGAGTTCTTTCGAAATTTCTATCAAACATTAAGTCTTGGCTCATAACGTTGGATTCGGTTGATTGAGAAAAACTTCTGGGTGTACTAATTTAGGTATCAACATATTTTCTCATATTCTTCTAATTCTGTGCAAATTTAGTATTTTATACGATCTTGCTTTTGTTTTCTCTTTTTTCTATTTGTTTGCTTGTACATTGTTAAATTAACTTTAAATATTATTTAATTAAACTTAAATTTTAAATAGATTCTAATTAACTTAATTATATTTGGTAATTACAATCTCTGTTTTCCCAACATGTACTTTTATTTTTATCATGTAATTAATTTTGTAGATCTTTCGACACTTACTTCTATAGTAATAGATTGAGCTTAACTATTTTTATTTATTTTATTTTTATTTAATAATAGTCATTTTTAGCACATTTCCAAAAAAATTTTGAAAAAATGTGCTTATTAGTTTCACTCTGTCCGTCCGTCCGTCCGTCTGTTTACAAAACTTCTACACCGTTAAAGATAGAGAAAAAAAATTTTAACCATAGGTAGGTCTCATAAAAAAAATAATTTTGTGGAACAACTTTTTCATGTAGCCCCCCCATTACGGAGCTAGAGCCCCTCAAACTTTGAAAAAGCCCTAAATTTGAAAAATTTGAAAAAGCCCTTTTAAATGCATATATCTTATGTTCTGCTTAAGATTTTTTCAATCTGAAAACGTCATTCGACAGGTATTTCTTTTATCTTTGTAAATTAATATCAAAATTATACAATTTTTTTAAATTTAGTATTTAAATTTACCGTTATGTGAAAACCCAATTTTGCATGATTTTTCTACTTTCATAACTCCGGCACTTTTTCTACTTTCATAACTCCGGCACTGAAATTTTGAGGCAAGAAAGAACTTTTAGAATTAGTATAAGTTTGCTCAGAAAATTTTTGCGGACCACCCCCTGTTTATGAGCTATTAGGGCTTAAAAATTGAAAATTTGCTATAAACAATATTTTTCAAAAGAATTGGCAGGTGTGGAAAAGGTGAGTTTAGTTCCACTTATAATTCATTTTAAACCACCATATTCTGAAGAAAAATTTAATACTGATTCAAAATATCAAAATCAGTATTTTTGAAGGAATATCAACGGATTAAAGTGGAATGATGGTGTAATTGAATATACACAAGTTCCAGCTCTTCTAAAACACTAGTTTGAACCTTTTGAAAAAATGTTCGTAAAAGAAGAGCAAAAACCAAATTTTTTAAAAAAATATCTTGTTAAACCAAATATAATAGATCTTACATAAGATATGACATCGCTACATAAAATTGACGACTTTATATCAATGTGTCCTATACACAATAACACAACAAGTTGTAAAATTAGATGTGCCGCTAAAAACTGTTTAAATATATATATGTATTTACTAAAAACGAACAAATTATAAAACAAATATAAATTTAAAATAAAAATTAAAAACGTACGATTTAATAAGAACGTTCAAATTTTTAACATGTACACATGGATTTTGCATATTGCTTATAAAAAACAAAACATATTATGTACCTATTTTTATACTTACCTTTATTTAATATTATTATTCTGCCTAAAAACAAAAATCACTCAAACGGAACCCCCTATTTTACTGTACTCAATATGACATTTTTATAACTAACAATATCTTTTTTTAAATTCAATCATATAACTCACAGATACAAAAATGTCAAACAACCGTTCATTTATAAACTCAAATTAACATATAACTTACAATAAACTCTATAGCGTAATGGTTAAAGAGTTCACATTTGTAAAATTTGTATTCCAATCAAATCCCCTTGTATTCAATATTTCTTTTATTCTATTTTCAATTTATCTTTCACTTAAAACAATATTCATCATTCCCCCTCTAATAATTAACCACTCTATTATATTCCTTAAATCACGCAAACGAGACACCCTAAACACAAACACCACAATTTATTATGCACCCCTCACCAAAACAAAAATAAAATCAGTACACCTATAACATATCTACATCAGACAGTCAACTCACTCCCCTACTCAAATAACTTAAATTATCAGGTCCAATACCTGTTCCATAACAACTACACCCTAATATTTATGTACTCTCTCTCTACTTATTCAATATTCAACCTCTCTCTTTACTTATTAAATTTTTTAAACTTAAAAATTAATATTAATAACTTAACCCTTTCCTAATTAATATTCACCTCTTCTCTACACATTACATTTCCTTTGTAGGTACTAATACGAATAACTTCCCCCTACACTAATATTTCACCCCTACACAAATATATTAAAATAACTCAAACGTTGCAACCTCCTACTCCCTAGATATTCCCACACACCATATACACTAATATCTCATTCTCAAAATGCTTATTCTGAAAAAAGCGAGAAGCCTGTAAGCGAAACCATTTCTTGTGAGATTAGTAACCAATTCTAAATGAATTATTTTTACGACCATATAAACAAATAATACCACATAAGCTTTGTAATGTGATGGTTTTCGTTTGTTTTGCACTTTTAAATCGAATGAACCAAAGTAATCTAATCTTGAACAAGCAAACGGCAGACCAAAGTTGAGTCGATATGATGGTAATTAATTGACTCGGTTGCATAGACTTTTGTCGGTAGCAAGGCTAGGATTTGTGTATAATATATCGTATTGTGTTCCAAGCATTGATGATCCAGTTTTTCAATGAGCAATTTAGTGAAACGAGATTAATCGTGCATATCATAAAGAAACTATACACATAGAGTATTCACGTAAAGCAACATTTGTTAATCAATATCCTGAATCTGATTACAACTCTAAAATCCCCCTAATTAATATTTCTTACGTACATATTTAAAAAAAAGAAACTTTTAAAATAAAGCGCCAAACCCGCGCTAAACGAATTACTGGAACGGTGATTTTCCAACTATAAAATCTCTCCCAATTATGTTTTTGCCGAAATATTTCAATATTAAAACAAATAATACTTTAAAATTGTCAGAGACGTCGCTCCTTCCCCCTTAATTATGTTTTTGCAATAATATTTCAATATTAAAACATTAAAAAATACTTTAAAATAATGGGGGCTGCCCGCCCCCAAACCCCCTCTACACAAATTATTGAAAACCAGATTTTCTGACCAACCATAAAATACCTCCTAATTAACTGTACATTTGCACTGTACTTACTTTCTAATACTGTGTTTTTACTTTTTCGGTTTGTGCTTTTTCGCGAGATTTTTTAAAAAATATCACACAAACGCGAGATTTTAAACACGAATTTGTGAAGCAGGAAATTTGGGACACAAGATTTTGACACGCGCGATTTAGAAACGTCGGATTTAAAAAGCAGGAGATTTTGTTACACGATGTTTTGTTACACGAAATTTTGATGCGCGAGATTTCGATACGCTCCTTTTATAAATACATTTTAATATATAAATATACATAGTTTTAATTAATTATCAAAACGTATTCTTTTGAGGGTTTGCATATTTAGTATTTATGAACGTCACTAAAATTCATTTATAAATTTCTGACAGAAAGAATACCAGAACCAACAAAAACATATTGGGTATGTGTGTTTCTATTTCCTTTATATATTACTCTTACAGCATGTTCTTGCGAGGTAACGAGTCCACGAATTTTGTTATAATAAGCACCACCCCAGCACGTAATCCCATATTGGAGTTTGGAATGGTACAGTGCATAGTAAAACATTAAACAAACTTTTGAGGAACTATAATATGAACTAACTTGTTATAATTGTTGGATGACATTATAATCACGATGTACTTACGATTCCTGAAATAAAAAAATATCAACCAAAATCGGAAAAACGAATAATGAAGATGGTAGTTCTTTACCGTATGGATATAATAGGAAAAAATCACGTATTGATAAGTAAATCATTCAAATTTGTTTACATATTAATTTAAAATCTTAACATCTGGTTATCGCAAAAAATTTTTCAACTTAGATTTAAATAAAAATATAATAATAAAAAATTTAATAAAATATTTTTAACATAAAAATAAAAATGTCTTTTATTTTTATCTTATGTTTACAAAATAGGTACCAAAAGCAATTAACTTCTTTTTGATTTTTATTATTTTTTCATTTCTTACAGCATGGAATGGAACGTAATAATAACAAAACAAAGTAAAATCGAAGATTTCAGGTTATTTTCTCAATCTTTTTATAGAACAGAAAAAAGAAATCCTATATAACAGATGCACCTATAATTATATAATTTTTTTCTTTCTTTTGTTTTTATTTTTACTTTTTTATTACATTCATAAATTTTAACATTGTTTAAAAGAGTCAAACTAGTTTTAACAATTTATTTTACACCAGGTAAACAGAAATTAGAAGAATGAAAAATATTTTTTAAGTTCATATGTACTTAGAACAAAATATAGAAAAACAACTCATATCCTAAAATAGGTAACATATTTTTATTTTTTTTTATTTTGCAGCTTTAAAACTATAATAACAACTTACAACAATTATTGATCTTCTTTAATAAACAAAAATACACTTTGTACCTACTTCTTGTTTACGTTTTGTTTTTATTTTTATTATTTACATCTTGGTATTCAAAAGTACCTATGAATATTTTTCTTATTAAATAATAAAAACAAGTTTTTTTCGTTTCTTTTATATCTCCTTTTACGTATGTAGGTATATTTTATTAAGCATGCGATTTTGCCCAATTTAAAAAAATAAACTTGATTTGACCTGAAAAAAATCATCTTTCTATTTGTATGATATCCTATTACAAAGTATCAAACTATCAACTTATAAGTTAACAACCCACGCTTATAACCTAAACTTGTCCAGTTCATTAACCTTGCCTAACAACTTCTACAGTACCAACAACCTTCATTTCCTACTACACAACCACTTGCAACTTATAAGTTAATAACCCATGCTTATAACCTAAATCAAAACAAACAAAACAAGTTTTTGACCTACTAACCAAGAATAACCTACAATTAAACCCATCAATCAAAATATAGGTCAGTGGGCGTGGTCTTCAGTGCGATATGGCATGATTTTATCCCATCCCCAAGTGCAGGATTACCTACTACAAAAAAAAAAAAAAAAAGCAGGATTATACGCTTTTTCCAGAATATTTTTTATATTATGTATGTGCTAGATTCACAATTAGGAGGAATTTATTTCATAGTTGGTTTAAAAATTAGAATATTCCCTTTTTTCAGAATATTTATATTAATGTATATGCGACATTTTGAAAGTCGCGATTTCGTTACAGACCCTATTATGTTGAATGAATTTTAGTGACGTTCATAAATACTAAATATGCAAACCCTCAAAAGAATACGTTTTGATAATTAATTAAAACTATGTATATTTATATATTAAAATGTATTTATAAAAGGAGCGTATCGAAATCTCGCGCATCAAAATTTCGTGTAACAAAACGTCGTGTAACAAAATCTCCTGCTTTTTAAATCCGACGTTTCTAAATCGCGCGTGTCAAAATCTTGTGTCCCAAATTTCCTGCTTCACAAATTCGTGTTTAAAATCTCGCGTTTGTGTGATATTTTTTAAAAAATCTCGCGAAAAAGCACAAAGCGAAAAAGTAAAAACACAGTATTAGAAAGTAAGTACAGTGCAATGTACAGTGAATTAGGAGGTATTTTATGGTTGGTCAGAAAATCTGGTTTTCAATAATTTGTGTAGAGGGGGTTTGGGGGCGGGCAGCCCCCACTATTTTAAAATATTTTTTAATGTTTTAATATTGAAATATTATTGCAAAAACATAATTAAGGGGGAAGGAGCGACGTCTCTGACAATTTTAAAGTATTATTTGTTTTAATATTGAAATATTTCGGCAAAAACATAATTGGGAGAGATTTTATAGTTGGAAAATCACCGTTCCAGTAATTCGTTTAGCGCGGGTTTGGCGCTTTATTTTAAAAGTTTCTTTTTTTTAAATATGTACGTAAGAAATATTAATTAGGGGGATTTTAGAGTTGTAATCAGATTCAGGATATTGATTAACAAATGTTGCTTTACGTGAATACTCTATGTGTATAGTTTCTTTATGATATGCACGATTAATCTCGTTTCACTAAATTGCTCATTGAAAAACTGGATCATCAATGCTTGGAACACAATACGATATATTATACACAAATCCTAGCCTTGCTACCGACAAAAGTCTATGCAACCGAGTCAATTAATTACCATCATATCGACTCAACTTTGGTCTGCCGTTTGCTTGTTCAAGATTAGATTACTTTGGTTCATTCGATTTAAAAGTGCAAAACAAACGAAAACCATCACATTACAAAGCTTATGTGGTATTATTTGTTTATATGGTCGTAAAAATAATTCATTTAGAATTGGTTACTAATCTCACAAGAAATGGTTTCGCTTACAGGCTTCTCGCTTTTTTCAGAATAAGCATTTTGAGAATGAGATATTAGTGTATATGGTGTGTGGGAATATCTAGGGAGTAGGAGGTTGCAACGTTTGAGTTATTTTAATATATTTGTGTAGGGGTGAAATATTAGTGTAGGGGGAAGTTATTCGTATTAGTACCTATAAAGGAAATGTAATGTGTAGTAATGTGTCTTTTTTCTATTTGTTTGCTTGTACATTGTTAAATTAACTTTAAATATTATTTAATTAAACTTAAATTTTAAATAGATTCTAATTAACTTAATTTAATATTTGGTAATTACAATCTCTGTTTTCCCAACATGTACTTTTATTTTTATCATGTAATTAATTTTGTAGATCTTTCGACACTTACTTCTATAGTAATAGATTGAGCTTAACTATTTTTATTTATTTTATTTTTATTTAATAATAGTCATTTTTTAGTTGTAAGTCTCAATTTTTATAAGAATTTAAAATATCAAATAAAAATAATGAAATAAATAAATTAAAACCTTATTTTTTTATATTATTGAACCACAAAATATAGCTAATAAATATGTGAGATGTTTAAGAACTATCAATCTTTAAACTACTTTTAATAATATAGTAAAAGGCTTCAGAAACATTCAATATTGTAAAGTAGAGAAATCATTTATTAGTATTTCAATACTATTATGTGATAAATATGGTTACAAAGTAAATTTTTCCAATAGTTCAATTCTTACAAAAATTGTATTGCATTTTAAAAAAGTATAAATAAAGCATGTCATTGTAGAAAAATACATCATTTCAAAATGAATCGCGTATATTATAAGTATTATCTGATTCAGTGAGGAAGAGGTTTAGAAGATATTGGTCATTTGTTTTACTCAAGTTTACCGTATCAAAGAAGACGAGGATTAGGAAGTTTTTTCGGTAGATTAATTAGATATTTAAACCAATATTTACTTCAGGTGTACATATATTATTAAAGAACGAAGCTATAAGCTCTGGTATTAATGCATTATATGATATTGCATCAGTTGCAAATGTCAAGGAAGTGGTGAAAGTTCATGGTAAAGAAATTGTTAAAAATATCAGACATGGTGCTGTTCGAAAACTTAATGAAATGTATGGATCGGGTAAAAAGAAAAGAAGTATAAAAACTAAAACTATAAAAAGGTCAGCTCTAAAACGTTTAAGTTATTTAATAAGAAAACGACGCTAAGTTAAGAACTAAAATAGAAAAAAAGATATTTTTGATTAAATGAGTGAATGTATGAAATCTGATTGGATATTTTTAAAACACCACTCATTCGGTCCAGCATTTTACGATCTGAAGAAGTTTGTTACGATCCCATTGCTTTTTTCAATAATTCATAAACCATTGAATTTCTTACTCTAGAACATGGTGATACATATAGGGATTTATCTTCAACATATTTGAGATTAAAGGTGCAAATAACTAAAAAAGATGAAACTCTTTGGAATAATGATCAAACAACTGATAAACAATTGATACCACAACCTAGTGTAGTTAATAATCTTTTACAATGCAATGGTTCAATTAAATGGAAAAAATATTACTCCATCCGATGGAAATTATCATTATAGAGCATACATTGAATCATGACTCAATTACGGTAACGATGCAGCTACAACTCATTTAGAATGTGCTGGGCGGACGTTAGATAAAGGAAATATAGTAAAATCAGATAATAATGGTTCAAAAGAACGACAAACTTTACAATAATAGCAATGTAGTAGGACTTATGGGTAAATTACATGTCAATATGTTTAATGAATCTACTCTTTTAATAAATGGTGTTCATGTCCGAATTTTACTTAATTTAGAGAATTTTATAGTTTTCAGCGGATACTGAAAATTTCAAGTGCTAATTGAAAATCATAGAAGTAAATCAGGATATTCGGGGAAACGATCGAAGAATCCTTTCAATTTTAAACACTTTGCTATTAATCATTTTGCATTATCTGTTAACGGTGTACAACTTGTTTTACACCAATTTAGCAATAAAAACTAATTTATGACGAAAATAATAGTTTCACTAGAGTATATAATACACTTTTCACTGGCACCGGAACACATCACAACGATAAAGAACAACAAAAACAATATTTAATAATGGTTTATTTATGTTGGCATTTGACATAGCAACAAATGCATCGGGTAATGAAATGTGCCAAGGTTTACTCAACCAAGGAACTGTAAGAATTGAAGCAAAATTATCAAAACCACTTCCCTCTACCTAACAATGGAAGAATATAATGCTAATAAAACCTTGTTGTTATAATTAAAACTATGATGAATGGAATGTAGTACATAGTCGGTTTTTAAAAAAAAATTCGTGCAAAACTACTACATAAAAAAATGTATTTAAACGTTAAACCTTATTAGGTAGGTCAAGCAAGGAGGAAGCAGACAAATTTCATAACATTAGTAAATTTCTTAATTTAGTTATAACATACAATAAAAAGACTGAAGATTTTGTGAAAGCATATGTAACAAGATATGTAAATACGTGTCGGCAAAAACAACAACTAACATTAAAAGATGAAATATATATACCACAGGGTTATTATAATGTTCAATATAATTATTTAAGGCTATTTTTTCAAATACATATTATGTTAACAGAAAAATTTCTAAAATAATCACAAACAAACATACAAACATAATAAATATTTAATTTAATATAACTACAATATTGTTTCATTTATTTAATATTGGGTGTTCAAAATTGAGGTATCATTTTGATTTTGCCGCCATTTTTTTTCTACCTGGAATTTTTATACGAGGTTTCTTTAGGTATATTCTAAATACATTCCGGTTAGTTAATATGGAACGTTACACGAAGGAACAACGTGTTTTTGTTTTTACAACATTTTTTGAAAATGGTAAAAGTTTTCAAGATGTAATTAGGAAATTTCGAACAAAATTTGGTAGAGAAAATGCTCCAACAAATCGTGCCATCAAGCTGATGGTTGATAAATTTCTAGAAACTGGATCTGTTCTTGATAACAGAGGCAACATTTATCAACGTAGTGGCCGTTCAACCGAGAATCTAGCAGCTGTGAGCAGAAGTGTTGAAGAAGAACCAAAAACTTCCATTCGTCATCGTTCGCAGCAATTAAACATCAAACCATCCACATTATTCAACATTTTGCATCGTGATCTCCATTTAAAGGCTTATAAGATCCAGCTGACACAAGAATTAAAACCAACTGACCATGCATTACGTCGACAATTCGTTTCTTGGGCAATCGAAAAACAAGAAGAAAATGAGAATTTTTTTAACAAAATAATCTTCACCGGCGAAGCTCATTTCCAGCTCAATGGCTACGTCAATAAACAGAATTGCCGCATTTGGGGTGAAGAGAATCCAAGGGTTATCTTAGAGCAACCAGTACATCCACAAAAAGTTACGGTTTGGTGTGGTTTGTGGTCAGGAGGAATCATCGGACCATATTTTTTTGAAAACGCAAATGGAAATGCGATTACGGTCAATGGAAATCGCTACAGGGAGATGATCCGAAGCTTTTTGTGGCGGGAAATTGATGATTTGGACGTAGATAATATGTGGTTTCAACAGGACGGTGCCACTTGCCACACAGCAAGAGAAACAATGGATCTTTTGAAGGAAAAATTCGAAGATCGCATTATTTCTCGTAGAGGAGGAGTGATGTGGCCACCAAGATCGTGCGATTTGACACCGTTGGATTTTTTTTTGTGGGGTTTTGTGAAATCGAAAGTGTACAGCAATAATCCCACAACAATTCAAGAGCTTAAAAACAAAATTATCGAGCAGATTTCAACCATTGAGAACAGTTTATTGAACAACGTGATTCAGAATTTTGGTAAAAGATTGGAAGCCTGCCGAAGTAGTAGAGGGGCCACTTGGCCGACATAATTTTTCATTATTAACCGGAACCTATTTGTAATAAATTAAAATAAAAATATATTCAATATTTCAAAAAAAAAGTTTTTTTTTATTAAAATTAAAATGATACCTCAATTTTGAACACCCTATATAATATTTTTCAGAAATTAAGGAATAAACTGTAAAACTCTATCTATTTCTCTTATTAACTAAATTTTATTGATTTAAATTAGTAATTTTTAAACAAAAAAAGATAAAAGCGATGAAATATTTAATTTCTATTTATAGCTTTTACGCTATATGTTTTTATTTTTGATTCAACTCTTTAGTCGATCAAATGAAAACTCAAGTGTAAATCGTAATCTAATAAATAAGGAAGAAATTCTGTTTGTTTGTTTATTTGTTTGTTTGTTTGTTTGTTTGTGCCCTTTTCACGTAAAAACCACCAGTCCGATTGCAACCAAATTTTGCAGGAACGTTCCTACGACCCCGGAAAGTGTTATAGGCTATATCGCGTTTCGGTTCATTAACCCATTGCGGCCCGAGAGCCATTTAAAGTCGTTTCGTTTTTTCGTTGTCCTGCCTAAACGGTTTGATCGATTGAGTTGAAAATTTGGACAAATATTCTTCTTATCATTGGACGGGTACCGAAGAAATTTGGATTCAATATGTAACCCGGATTCGGCCCGGCGGGCTTCCAAAAAATTTTTTGTTTCCGATTTATGTCCAATTTTGTACGGTTGTTTTATGGTCTGAAAAAAAGCCTGTGACAAATTTTTATAAAGATCCGGTAACCCGTTTGGGCACGAGAGCCCCACGAAGTTCATTAAATGTTTCTGTTGTCCTGCTTAAACGGTTTGACCAATTGAGTTGAAAATTTACAATAGTGTAGCTCTTTACCACAGGAGCTCACTGAGGTGATTTGGTTACGATCGATTAACCCGTTTCGGCACCAGGAGTCAGTGAAGTTTTGTAATTTACTTAGTTGTCGCACTTAAACTGTTTGACCAATTGAGTTAAAAATTTATCAAAGTGTAGCTCTTTACAACAGGAGCTTACTGAGTCGATTTGGTTACGATCCATTAACCCGTTTCGGCACCAGGACTCAATGAAATTTTTCAATTTCTTTGTTGTCGCGCTTAAACGGTTTTGCCAATTGAATTGAAAATTTACAAAAGTGTAGCTCTTTACCACAGGAGCTCACTGAGGTGATTTAGTTACGATCCATTAACCCGTTTCGGCACCAGGGCTCAATAAAAATTTTTAATTTCTTTGTTGTCGCACTTAAACGGTTTTACCAATTGAGTTGAAAATTTACAAAAGTGTAGGTAATATATTAATTATAACAAAAGCTTTCTGAGTTTATTTGGTTACGATACATTAACCCATCAGGCTTCAGGCCATGAAATTTTCATTTTTTATTATTGTACTTAAACGATTTGACCAATTGAAAATTTGCACAAGTATTGCACTTTGGCACACAAACTCATACAATAAATTTTGTTGTGATACATTAACACATTTCGACACGATAGACTGTCAAAAAAAAATTTTGTTTCTAATTTCGGTCTAATTTGGTCTCTTTACTTTTATCTATATTGTTTCTAATATTCCATGAAAACCTTTCAATGCAAATTTCTAATATAGAACAGTAATTAAAGTAACCTTATTAAGTATCTTAAGAATACTGTTTTTAAGTCTTAACAACATAACATTTTCATGTTAAAAAACAGAAACAATCTCCTACATTAGACAATCATCATGTCATCATTCAGAAATGCATTACTTAAATGTGGTCTTTACATGTGGTCTACCTATATAAGATGCATGTGTATAACATGTTTCCCATAAAATATCATTGAAATATGTACATATAGTATGTATAATATCCGTATATTTAAAAATACTATAAACTTAATCAATTAAATTAGAAAATATATTCACATTTCTGTACATCATTTAATCAAAAATGAGTACATACATATTTAAAGAACAGAAAACCTTACATTCTTATCCATATACAATTTTTACACATATTTTTAGCCAATCAATTTGGAAACATAATTAGAAAAACTAAACGAAAAAAAAATTCTGGTTGATTTATAAAGGTAAAAAACAATCATGTATTTTTTATATTGAAAATATGTTAAACAGAACCTGAAATGTACGCATTTAAAAAGAAGTTTTTTCAAAATTTGAAGAGCTGTCGGTGCTGTAGGATCTCCAACGGTGAGGGTATATAAAAACGTTGTTCTACAACATTACTCTTTTAAGAGACCTATGCATAGTTAATATTTCATTGCTCTTTATTAAACAGTATATGAGTTTTAACAGACGGAGGGACAGAGCGAACTTAATAACAATTTTTTCAAAATGTGCTTAAAAAGATAATTCACCAAAACATGAAGTGACATTACTTACAAAAAAAAATTGATTACATTATGGTCTTTTATAATTTAAATACGATTTTATGTTTCGGTATTAACGAATATATAAGTTTGGAAAACAGACGGAGGGACAGAGCGAACCTAATAACAAATTTTTCAAAATGTGCTTAAAAGGATAATTCACAAAAACATGAGGTGACATTACTTACGAAAACAAATGTACTACATTATGGTCATAATTGAAATTCACTTCGCCGTCATTGTGTACTTAATAGATTATTGATTCCTTTAAAAAATTTTTGTAGAAGAATTGTCTCTAATTCTTGGCTCTGTTTATTCAATTTAACTAAATCTAATAAAAAATAGAATATAAACTACCATAAATGCATAAATACAAATATAAATGCATATAAACTACCATAAATCTGTAAATGCATAGTAATAAGTTAACTATATTAATTAAATTATATTAACGCAGAAACAAAAGTTAATAATTTTTATTTCATAAAGCCAATAAAGTACTCCGGGCAACGCCGGGTACTCTGCTAGTACATACATAAAATAACCTTTAAATTTTGAAATATTTAATTTAATTCATTTTCATATTTTCAAGACTTCTTTATTGGTTATTTTTATATATTCTTAATGTGTGTAATTTGTATATTGTGTACGGGTTTAATTTGCATAATTTAAATTCCCGATTTAAAAACTGTATAAAAACGAAGAAATTTATAAGTTTATATTCATTCTTACAATGAAAGCGGTGGAAGACTTCCTTAAAACTTACTCGTCTATTTTACTAGATGAACATAAACAACGGATTTTATATTTACAAGAATATTTAGAAAAATTTAACATACAATTTGGAGTAATTTTTTGTATGCAATTTGGGGCATACACTTTAGTTCATTTTCTTGGGCTCATGATAATTCAACTTCCGGTCCAGACACTTGTGAATGCTATTATGTAGAATAATATGAAGCAGAACGATTTGATCATATTATGGACGATGGACAATTTGATCATATGGTATAAAAATCAAAAATGTCAAGAGAACAGATTGTAGCTGAAATACACAGACCAGCAAGAGACATATATCTTAGAAAAAAGTCCAGCAAAATGGGTTAAATGATACATGGCAAATTGATTTAGTTGAAATGATTCCTTATGTAAAATTTAATAATGGATTTAAATATATGCTAACAGTAATTTACATGTTTTCTAAACACGCGTTTGCTCAACCTGTAAAAACAAAAATGCTGAAGATATTTTAAATGCATTAAAAAAGATTTTTAAACAAGTTAAAACTTTTCCAAAAAATATTCATTCGGATTCAAAGAAAGGAATTTTTTAATTCAAAATTTCGCAGCTTTATGGTTAAAAACAAAATCAATCATTATCATACTTACTCGGAAATGAAAGCTTCAATTGTTGAACGTTTTAATCGCACTTTTAAAAATTCCATGTGGAAAAAATGCAGTTTACAAGGCAACTATAAATGTATTTCTATTCTAAATAAGTTGTTGAAACTACACCTCTACACTTCTAAAACAATAAAATTAGCACCGGAAAATGTCTCAAAGAAAAATGAAAAACTTATATTAAAGAAAAGTTATATAACACTTAAAATTTTTCAAAAAAGAAAAATATAAAGTTGGATATTACGTCAGAATAAGTAAAAACAAAGGTGTATTTGAAAAAGACTATCACCTCAATTGGTCAACTAAAATTTTTAAAATAGAAAAAATAAATAATACTTATCCTGTAACATACAATTTGATTAATCATACAATCACTGTAATTTCTGGTGGATTTTATGAAGCAGAACTATACCTGTAAAATATTTTCATACTTACCTTGTGGAAAAAGTCCTAAAAAAAACGAGGAAACAAAGTTTTTGTAAAATGGTAAGGATTTAATGAAAAATATAACTCTTAGATAAATAAAAAAGACATAATATAATTTAAAACAATTTTGTAATTTATTTATTTAGTTTTTATACAAATTTATTTTCTGCTATTCTAATCTTGCTGTTTTATATCTACAAGGCACAGAACTGTGATCTTCTAAAAATTTTCTTTTCTCAGCTTTTGGACGGTATTTTTTAATTTCTGGTGCCGTGATAACTTCGTGTTTTTCTATTCTACGAATATTATAAGAGAAAATACAAATACCCTCCGCATTTTCTGCATTTAGTAATTAAGACAAATTCCTTTAACTTTGCACATAGTCTTTTATGTGTTATCTTTTTGTGCAATAAACTTGATATGAATAATTTTTATGGCCGCCACTTACAAATTCTGTAATATAACTATTAGCGCCATAACATTCAAGTTCGTCCGTCATATCGCCAATAAACTCCGCAGTCGGTAGATCATATTCGCCTTCTGTACTTACATAAATAACCGAATCAGTATCATAGTACAGAGCAATATCTCCTTAATTCTAAAGATATAAATACAATTTTGACCGGACTAGTGCTGTTGTATAAGCAGCAATACAAATATTTACTGTTGATATGGAATCAGAAGCATTTTTTTTCCTTTATTATCGTATTTTATAATACAACAAGTCGAATACAATAGAATACAACAATACAACTAATATAACAGATAACATTCCCTCGACCTTCCCTTTATTTTCTCACTTTTTTATTTTATTAATTTTTTTTAACTTTCTAACACAAATTCTTTAATTCGGGTTTTAAACGTAGGTAGACTCGCAATCTGTTTAACACTTTCCGAAAGTTCATTATATGCTTTTAAACAATTATACAGCCCATTATTACTTTGGTTATTTGTACGAAACAATGATAAATAAAAGTTCGCTTTGTTACGTGTATTGTGCTTATGAATGTCAATCAATCTATTCAAGATAAAATTATGCTTTATATCATTATTTACAATCTTGAAAACCAAGACATATAGCTCATATTTACAAATGTTTGCTAAACTAATATATTGGGAAGAATATAATAAACTTGCTGGATGTTGATTCGGGTACCGATTAATTATCTTTATGCTTTTTTTATGTAATATGTCTAACTTGTTCAAATTATCTTTGGCAGCTCTTCCCCAGATTGGGTTTAGATAACAAATGTGAGATTTTATATAGGAATTGTAGATCGTGTATAGGGCTTTGTTAGATAAAAAGTTTTTCAATCTATGCAGGATAAATACGTATGGCACTATTCTTGTTTTTACATAAACGATGTGATTGCTCCAGTTAAGTTTATAATCTAAATTTAAACCTAAGTAATTAAAGTTTTTGACAATTTAAATTTTTTCATTTCTAAAGAGAATATTTGTACCTAAGTTCCATGGTTTATTGGCAAAGAGAATTATTTTAGTTTTCTTAATATTTAGACTGATCCTATGTTTATTTAACCACTCTTGAATGAAATTCAGATCATTTTGAATTGAAGTTTTTGTAATTTCTAAAGAGAATATTTGTACCTAAGTTCCATGGTTTATTGGCAAAGAGAATTATTTTAGTTTTCTTAATATTTAGACTGATCCTATGTTTATTTAACCACTCTTGAATGACATTCAGATAATTTTGAATTGAAGTTTTTATAATTTCTTCACTTCTTCTATTTTCAGAGTACTTTAAGACCGCATCATCAGCATACAGCTGTATTTCCCCTTTTAGGGCTAAACGAGTTAGATCATCAATGTATAACTTAAAGAGGTCCGGCCCCAAAATAGAACCTTGTGGTACCCCTTTATATATGGTTTTCTCAGAGCTACAAATATTATTAATGGGGACTATTTGTGTTCTATTAAATAGGTAAGATTCGAAAAATTGTATTTGAATTTTGAAAAATTAAAGTTGGAAAGTTTCAGAAATAAGATTTCATGGTCCACCAAATCAAATGTTTTTTTCTAGTCAATGAAGTCTGTTATATTTACTATTAGATTTAGACAAGCAGCTGTGGTGTTAGATTTTGATTGAAAACCAAACTGCTGTTCACTCAAGATATCATTAGAGTAAAAAAAGTTAGATAATCTAATCTTTATCACAATTTCAAAAATTTTTGAAATTGTTGGGAGAATAGAAATAGGCCTGTAGTTTGAGCAGTCAGTTTTATTTCCGTCTTTATAAATAGGAGTTACAATTGCGGTTTTAATTTTTTTTTGAAAAATGCCGTTACTAAATGATTTATTAATTAATTTAACAATCGGTCCGCAAAACGTTTGATGTGTTTGGTAAAAATATTGTCGATTCCTGTAGCTACTGCAGCATTTAATGAGCTGATAGCCGTGCTTAGTTCTTCGAGATTCGATGGAGTTAATTGGAAATCTGAAGATATGATACGACTGAATTGGCTTAAATAAACATGATCAATAATTGTATTAGATATGTTTATTTCCTTTGTTACATTGACAAAGAAATTATTGAAACATTCTGAAATGTCTTTTGGATTATCTTATCTCATTCTGGCATAAAATTTTAACTTGGTTTTTTGAAACCGGTGTATCAATATTAAGTATAATCTCCTTATATAAATTCCAAACTTTTTTGTATCACTCGGATATAAAGAGATTTTGTCCGGGCAATATTTTTTTTTTGCCTCAGTAACTAATTTTTTAATTCTATCTCTATATTGAATATGCAAGTTGTTAATATGAGTATTACTCACGTGTTGCTTCTTATATTTAAAAAAAAGAATCTCTGATTTTCATAACACATAAAATCCCTTCAGTTATCCATATCTTTTTTTTTTTTAACATTTATTATTTCAATACACTCCGTATTATTATATATTAAAGCTGAGAGATTATCAATGATGTGATCAACATCATTGTATGATTCAGAGTTTAGCCAGAAATCATTGTTAGTAATATTGGTGTAATTTAAAACAGTTTTGTATTGAATATTATTGCAATTATTATTTTTTTTTATGATTTGTACTGATTAAAAGCATTTGATGATCAGATAAAGAACAATATTAGACATGTAAATTATATTTTTTGTCTACAATGTCGGTTAGAAAATGATCAATTTTTGTTTTAGATTGTGATCCAAATCTGGTAGCGAAAGTTTCAGAAATCTTATTGCAGATAAAGAAACCATTACTTAGCAACATATCTTTATATGAGACTATATCCGGGTTGTTTATACTTCGCAAGTCAATATTGAAATCACCTACTATTATAGATCTTTTGTAGTTGCAAGTCAATTCATCGATTCTATTAATAAAGTTAGTGGGACGTGTTTCGTGCGATCTATATATGCCAACAATATTAAAGTTTTACTTCATTAGTTTAATACCTAATATTTGGTAATTGTCAAATTCTCCAGTAATCATAATATTTAATCTGTAAATGACAGACATTTCAAACCATTTTACTCAATGATTTACCAACCAACTTTCATTTTTTTCTTTTTAAATGATAAATATTCAGTATAGCCATCTTACAAAATTAATATTTTTCCAAAATTTTCTGATTTTCATTAATAATTTTCCATTTTTATAAAAAACCCATGTAAAGTATATACATATGTATCATATAATATGTATAATCTATACCTATAATATACATATTCAAAAACGACGCTCTTTTATTCCGTTGAATTTTAAATTTTGTTTTGTTGTTTTTGCTTTTTGTTTTTTTTCTAAAAACATAAAAAAAAATTTTAAAATATAGTTTGTATGGTGGGAAATAGAAATTTCACAATATAATTGAATATAAACGTCAAAACTTCAGTGGGGAGTTTGGTGCAGTGGTATACTGGCCGCTTCTTAAGCTTTAGAAGTCTTTAGTTTGCAAGTTCGATTCTATTCTATTTTTATTTTTTCTAATATTTTATACGAAATAAATTCTTACATATCATAATATTTAATCTGTAAATGACAGACATTTAAAACCATTTTACTCAATGATTTACCAACCAACTTTCATTTTTTTCTTTTTAAATAATAAATATTCAGTATAGCCATCTTACAAAATTAATATTTTTCCAAAATTTTCTGATTTTCATTAATAATTTTCCATTTTTATAAAAATCCCATGTAAAGTATATACATATGTATCATATAGTATGTATAATCTATACCTGTATTATACATTTTGAAAAAATAACGCTCTTTGATTCCGTTAAGTTTTTGTTTTATTTTTGTTTTGGATTAAAAATTTTAAAATATTGGTTGTATGGTAGGAGTAGGAATTTCACAATATAATTGAATATAAAGATTGAAATTTTAGTTTAGTTTTTAGTACAGCGGTAGAGTGTGGGGTTATTAATAGTTGCTTTTTGATTTTGCAAGTTCGATTCGTTTTGTTTTTTTTTTTATATTTTAAACGAAATAAATTCTTACATATCATAATATCATCATAATATTTAATCTGTATTGATAGACATTTAAAACCCTTTTACTCAATGATTTACCATCTTAGGCTTCTTATAATATATACATATATAATAGGTATATATTGAGTTTCCAATACTCAATAAATCAAGGGCAACTTCTAAAAGATAATAATAATCGTGTTTTTACAAAAAATATCATTTACAAAGAAATTTTAAATTCATAAAGGCATTCATAAATTCATTAATTATTGAAAATTGTATTTTTACGTTTTAAATAAAATCATAAAGAAACTATACTGTATATATTGTATTGTAATTGCTAATTAAAACACCTCGAATTTCGAGGGGCGGGCGAATACTAGTAGTAATATTACTAGCATAGCGATTTTTTATATAGATATCGATTTCACCATATGGTCTCTATTAATGAAATATGAATCATATCTGATAGATTGATAAATTTATTCTCAGAAGAAAGTAGCCATATTTCAGTTAGAACAATTACATCTATATTACATTTAAAATTCTCGATTAATGTTTCTAATTCAAAAATTTTTTTTTTTAAACTTTGTATGTTTAAGTACGAAATATTAAAATTATTTTGATACTTTATACTCATTGAATTATGATCGTAATTTAGGTAATGTGCCACCTTGAAATGGCTTTCTACGTTTCCTATTTCATCTTAGTGCATCGTTTTCTATTTCATCTTAGTGTTAATAGGTTAATATTTAAAGTTGAATAGTTCGAAGTTAATGGATAAGAATTTAGTCTCAAAGTGCAAAATACAATTTTACGAGTTATTAAAATTGTAAAATAGATGTAGTTTATATTAAATTTACTTGTTGTTGTTGAGATATAAATTGCAATTAAATATATAAGAAATAATAAATTACGTTTAAAGACGTTAGTTGACCAATTGTTTATAAATGAGTTAATCTGTATACTGTATAAAACTGAAATTGCTGATTTTGACAAATTGTTTGCTATGAATTAATATAAATTAAATAAAGAATTATGTAGATATAAAAAAGTTAAAAATAAAAAAAGATCTAAAACAATGTTATAGGTTATGTTAATTAAAGTTTTTGTTGTAATTAGAATGTAAAAGTAAAAAGAACAAATTACTAATATAATATTATAGGTTATGTTAATTATTGTTATTTTACTTGAAACGTTCATTAAATCCAAATTTATGTGTAATAATGTGAGAATAACAAAGAAAGAAATTTTATTAATCAAAAATGAATGTTTTGGAAAATTTTTTTTATCTATATTGTATTTATTTGCAAAGTTTAGTTTTAGCAAAGTTAATGTCATTAAAATTTTCAATTCTAAATACCTTTGTGTTTTCATTTTGTCGTAAATAGATTTTATTATTCTTGATCCATAGGTATTGACATTTTCCAGCGATTTTAAGCTGCCTAGCCTCATAATGTAATTTAGATAGAAGAGAGGTAAGATGTGGAGGAAAAAATATTTGCTTGTTGCCATATTTTTCCAGGGCTACTTCAACTGTGAAAAGGTTTGTGTAGTTAGATTTCTTCGCCATAGCTTCTTCTTTATCTTTATCGGTTTTCATTTTTACCAAGTATAAAGTATTATTGTTTTCCTTATTAATGTTATGCTTTAATAAGGAAATGTTTTCCTTAGGAATTTTGGCTTGAATTTTTTCAAATATGGTACCTAAAGTATTTTTTGGATTGTCTAAGTTGGAAGGTAGCCCGGAAATTATAATATTGGACTGGTTTTTATGTTGTTCAATCCCATCTATTTCCCTTTGCAATTTGTTTAACAAAGTTTCTAGTTTATATGTGATATCCTCGTTTAGTTTAATTTATTTTTGAGGTTGCTAATCTCTTCTAATATCAGCTTATTTTGTTGGAAAATTTCCTCTATTTTAAAGTTAACGAAAGTTAATGAGTTGTGAATGCCATTAACAGCAGACGCTAATTGTTGCAAGCAATTATATAGATTTTCTCCAACACAGTCAGATGGCTTGGGTACTGTTAAATCCTTTTCGTTATTACTTATAATGGAGAATTCATTGTTCAAATCGCCTTCACTTTCTTTGTCACCCAGCACAACGAACGATTCATTACTTTTACTAAGACAGTCATTGCATTTCCATGTCGCACTTCCTACCTGGACAGCATTAAAAACTTCATCAGCAACCGATGCACATTTTAGGTGGAAAACGTTTCGGCATACCACTACACTGTATTCCATTTGTTTTACGATGGAATTGTTTTTGCAAATTTTGCATAGTTTGCTCATAATAGAAAATTATTGATTTCTTCTTCAGATATTGAAAATTTTTATTTTTATAATATTTATATAAGTTAAAATCAATAATTTTTGTAAACTTATAAACTCCATTTTGGCGCGTTCAGTTGGACTTTGAAATTTTTCGTTTTCCTTTATTCCTTTTTTTTTATTTTTATTTTTACAATTATTATTTGGTATTAAAAAAATTTCTTAATTTCTTAATTTTAATTTAATGTTAAGACTTTATTATTTTTAATATTAAGAATTTTATAATTTTTCCGCCTTTAAAAACACGTTTTGTCTTTTTGTAAGTTTGACAGTTCCCCTTCTTCTTTGTATTGCCAATTTACCACAATATTTTCTTCACTTATTGGTAAAATGTGGCACACATCTATTGCAGGATTTAGGAGCATTTCATATATTGGAATGGAGCTCTGATGATTTTTTTATAATAAGTGTTTTTTGTTGGTTTTCACGTTGTCCAAATTTACACCAAACAGAATTTATAAAAATGTAACAGTAAATCGATGCAACCGACTTATTTTACACCTTACACGTACAAAATTCAAATTAAATTAAAGATCCATAAGTAATTTTAGTTAGGTATTTAATATAAGCTAAAAAAATAAATGGTTTTACAACCTTTGTACAAAATTTCAGGTTTCTATCTTTATTAAATTTGGAGATATGCTTGTTAGGTCTTGGGAAGGCACGCGGACCTCCACCCCAATTCATCTCAAATTTTAAAGACATCATCAGAACAGGGTAGAACACTCTTATATCAAATTTCAATTTTTTATATTTATTAATTTCGAAGATATGCTTGTGTTCGGTGTGGGAGATACCCGAACAACCATTCCAATTCATCTGAAATTTTAGTCAAATCAGGGATTCAGGAAACAACACCCTCGTATCAAATTTGCAGTTTCTATCTTTATTAATTTCCGAAGATATGCATATTCGGTTTTCGGAGTTATATGGGAGGTACTCGAACCCATGCAACTCCCAAAATAATATACCCTATACTTAAGGTTGGTATAGGGTATATTGTACCCTATACTAATGGTACCCGAACCCATAGTCCGATTTCGCCCATTTGCAATTCCCGCCTTACATTAGTCATTGTTAACCTACATTATAAATTTCATCAAGATAGCATCATTATTTTTTGAGTTATCGTGCGTACGGACGGGCGGACAGAATATATATACATGTCCATATCTATCTCGCTTCCTCTTGGTGGTTACAAACACCATTCCAAAATTAATATACCATATACTGTAAGTGTAGGGTATAATAAGTTTGGCAAGAGATCTTAAACCAGAATTTACACAAATTTTATTAGACTCTAATTAAACATCTTCTTTATCAAGAAAGTCAATTACGTATTTATTCTTTTCTTCATCACTTGTGTATTTACTAGGCCACCCTGAAGCTTGTTGTTTCATTTTTATGAACTTATTCATCATTTTTGTAAATAAGCCTTCAGTTTTGCCATTTTTATTATATTGCATAACTCAATATTCCCATATTTCATAAACTGTTAATATTTTGTAATTTTTTTCAAGTAATTTAACTACTTCATCGTTCATCCAAGTGCGTGTTAAAGTTCTTTCATCATCAGAACGATAACAAAATTCTTCTTGAGTTTTAGTGTCGCTACAACTTCGGCACAATGAAAATATTAATTTATTATTTTGTTTTATTGGTAATACAGGATGCAACAAAAATTCAGATGGTAGTATTTTACATTTTATAAGACCATTTGTGCTTTGTAAATCTATATAATAATATAGATTTATATATCTATCTATATAATAATAAATTTATATAATAATATAGATCTATATCTATAATTTTAATAAAGTTATAAGACAACCATTTCAAGTCAGTTTGTACAGTTCAAGGGAAGTTTCGTCTATGGTCTATTACGCCTTATTTCAATTGAAGCTTCAATATGGTTAGTATGTTAGGGTAATACTCATAATAATAAATTTCTACCTATTTTGAAATCCCAAAAACATGCAATTAGATTAATTTGTAAAAAAGGGCGATTAACATCGTGTGTTTTTTTGTTTACTGAATTAAAAATTCTTCCAATAAGAAATTTATTCTTTTATAAAACACGTAAAGTGTTTTATATTACGTCTTACCTTGACGTAATTATATTACATTTACCTTGATTCTAGGCGCACTACCAACTATAATTTAAGAATTAACAATTGCAACTTAGTTTCAGTACCACGTTTTAAAAAAGTCCATTTTTCACATTTTTACAAAATAAATGCTCCTCGCATTTTTAATAAACTTCCGCCTTCTATAAGGAACTCTGGTAACTCTGGATAATATTGGACTGGTTTTTATGTTGTCCAATCCCATCTATTTCCCCTTGCAATTTGTTTACCAAAGTTTCAAGTTTATATATCCTATCCTCTGGTAACTTATCAGTGTTTTTTAAATTAACTAAGATTTGGCTTTTAGAAGAAAGCTATGAAGAGATTGATAATTTGTTGAAGATTTTAGAGTAATTAATAATTTTTATGTATGTTTCATGCAGAATAATGTATCTTATATTGACTTAACTCTTATTGATTCATTATGTGGCTAGCTTAAACTCTTAAATTTGCAATAATTATATTGTTTTAATAAAAATTAAAAAAATAAGGAATATTAATATAAAAATAATAAATAAAAATATATAATAAATTAATATATAAATATTCTGTATTTTTGATCATTCGCCACTTGCTTTCTTTCCAATAGAATGATTGTATAACTATTTGTTTTTTTCTCTTTTTTCTATTTCAATAGATTTTTTGTTTTTTCTGTTATATCCATTTGCTTATTTTAATTATTTTTAAATTTAGTTATATTAATTAAATAAAAAAAAAAAATAATTTTCAAAAATATAAAAATAAAAATAAAAAAGAATTTCCAATTATGTTTTTTTTTTGCCATTTCACTCCGCGAGCATAAGGCTACCATTTGGCATCTCCATCTCACACGGTTTCTTGCTGATATTTTTGCATTCTCCCATGTGAGGTTACACTGGCTGAGTGCGTTTATTACGGTGCGTTACGAGATAGTTGAAATGATTGACGTATTCAACTAGATGCGTTTTCAGCATGATGAGATGGTTGTTGATGTTGTTGATATTCATCGCCTTAGTTTTGCTGATGTTGATTTCGAGGCCTACGCTTAAGTGCTAGGCTTTATAGGTGTTCTAGTGTTTTTCTTTTTTTTTTACGAGGGTTGGTGGAAAACTCGAAAGTCACTAAGACGAACTGCACGTGCTTCTTCAGGGTAGTGTTGGACTTTAACAAACCAAAACCACCCCCCTTTTAAAACCAAATTTTAGGATGGAAACTTTAATATTAAAGTACAGTTTGGTTTTGGGGATAGCAATGTGGGAAGGATAATTGGGGAAATTTGGATTATGGGGGATAGGTAATAAAATTTGGAGAGACATTTTGAAGAAAGATGTTAATGTTCCTCCTAAACTTAAGAAAATCGTACACATAGGAATTACCAACTTTAGGGAATACTTGCGATGGTATATGGTTCCACAAACGTACACGCATGACTAAAGAATTTTCATAAACTGTTTTTCGCCATCTTGAGTACTCTACATGGTAGGGATGAGTATCTGTTGCTCTCCTTGTTTCTCATTCGAAAACTTTGAGTGGAGGCATTAACTATTTTATTTCTTTACAACAGGTGTTAATCCCTACGAGGTATTTATAAAATAAGGTCAGTAACCCAACTTTGTGACGATCGCTGAGTGGAGTGAGCATTGAAGTTACACTGGGGTCGTTGATAATACGAATAGCTCTTTTTGCACATTATCTAAATAATCCAGTACTGTTTGAGGCCCTGCCGCCCAAATGTGTGCATTATACTCTATTTTCGGCCTAATGTACGTTTTATAGATATTGAGAAGATCAGATGCGGAAAAGAAAGTTTTGCAGCGATACAAAAATCAAAAACATTTAGCTGCGTCCTTGGCTACACCAAAAATATGATTTGACCAAGTCAATTTCTGGTTTAACTTGATACCGAGCATGTTTAAAACCGTTGAATGCTGCAAAACTTCTCCCTGGAATAGTAGTTTGGGAACAGTAGTAGCCATTTTCCGCGAGATAAGACAGCATTGCGTTTTTTGGGTGTTGAAATCAACTCTGTTGACTTCAACCCATTTTTGAATTTTGTCTAAATCGTTATTTAGCTCACTAATAGTGAAATTTTTTGCTGTTGTATTAATCCGGTGATTAATGAAACTCATAGGAAGCTACAAGGGTTCTGTCGTCTGCAAAACTATTGATCGAATTGGAGATGATAAAAGTAGGTCTTTGATAAATATTAAGAAGAGAGTGAGGGATAAAACTGATCCCTGGGCGACAGCTGCATTTATTTCAAATTTGTCAGATGAATATCCAACAACCAGTACACGAATTGTACGATTCGAAAGGAAATGTCCAATTCATTTTAGAAAGACCCTACCTAGATCTAATGATTTGAATTTTTCCAATACATCATCGTGCCAAACTCGATCGAAAGTCTTAGAAATATCAAGAGCCACAACATCAGATTCACCAGAATTATGAAGGCTGATGCCTAGCTTCTCACAAAGGTAAGTCATGAGATCACCGGTTGAACGACGCGCTCTGAACCCGAATTGACTATCATGAAGCAAACCTTTGCTGTTCAGTTATTTCAGAAGCTTTTAGTTCACAATTTTATCCATTACTTTGGA
Source organism: Poecilobothrus nobilitatus (assembly GCA_947095535.1). Classification (NCBI taxonomy): domain Eukaryota; kingdom Metazoa; phylum Arthropoda; class Insecta; order Diptera; family Dolichopodidae; genus Poecilobothrus; species Poecilobothrus nobilitatus. Next base: position 165,774,551 of record OX352772.1, on the reverse strand, counting down.
GAGGACCGAAGCTATAGTAATAAAACGGTAGTTGGAGGGATAACTTTTATTAGCTTTTTGAGAATTGGGAAAACATGTGCAACCTTTCATTGGGTAGGATGAATACCCAAAGTAAAGCAGAGCTAGAAAAGGTTGCGCAGAGGTTTTGAAATACTGGAATAGGTATTTTTAAGTCGCCATGGTGGTTATACCATCTGGACCGGCTGACTTACTTGTATCAAGATTTTTCAAGATTTTCATCACCGCCCGCGTCCTAAAGTAAATTTTACCGAAGGAGCAGCCAACTCCTGGAACAGAGGGTGGCATCAATCTGAGCTGACTGTGGCAGTGTCGAATTGGAAACGAATTTCTTGCAAAATAAGTTCGCCTTCTCTTTGGAATCTGATACGGTTCTATTATTACTATAAATAAGTGGTGGAAAAGAAGACTCTTTAACATCTTCTTTTAGACTTTTGGCAAATGACCAAATAGATTTGCTATTTTTTGGCATGTGGATAATTTTACGTTTCAACTTTTGGTTGAACTAGAATTTTTGCTTATTGATAACTCTCTTGCATCTAGTTCTTACCACTATATAGTTGGCCCTGTAAGCCTCCGACCTATTGTTTTAGTACAGTTTAAAAGCATCCCTTTTTTTCTAGAAATGGCTTCATTGTAAATGAGATTCATGAAATGAGTAATGAAAAACCTCATTCCAAGTAAAATAGTTTCACTAATCGCATTTGCAGCAAAGTTAACATTTCTGTTACAGAAGCAGAATGGCTAATCAAAAGTTCTAAAAAAGTTGTTAAGACCATCCCAGTCAGCATGGCTGTAACCCCAAACTAATTTTAAACAATGGTCGGAATTACTCAACCAAACTGAAACCACATATTTTCCAGGGTGTGTGGTGAGAAACAGATCAAAGAGGTAACCTCAGTATGGTCGGCACGGTCCGGGATCCTAGTAGAATTTTTAAGTTGAGAAAGGTGGGACAGTGTGGAGAATAGTTCAACATGCTTCCCAATTGAGTTTTGACTCGGGGAGATTTTACTAGAAAAATGAAGCCAGTCCCGGTTATGAATGTTGAAATCTCCCAGAACAATTTCAGTTTCTGGAGATGCGTCCAAAATTTCATTGTTTTGGTTCGATAGATTTTCAATTTCCATAGCAGTTTCTTGTTCATTTGAGTTGGGCGATCTGTATAGAAAACAGATGTGCATGTTATACTTTTCAACGAGAATTTTGACCCAAATGTAGTGGAAGGTTGGGCTAGAACATTTGTATTTTGGAAGTGTGTTGAAAGCGATGCCATTTTTTTTTATATAGACAACGATACCTCTTTTGGGTGCGAAGTGTGAAATAAGTGAGTAGCCGGTAACATTAAAGTTATCATTGTGGTTACTGACTTGTGTTTCACATAGGGCTAAAATTGCTGGTTTAATGGAACTAAGATGGCATGAAAATTCGTTTGCAACCCGCGTATGTTACAGAAATTAACTTTAAAATTGGTAATATTGTTAGAAAATAATTTATATATAGCAAAAAATCTAAATAACAATAAAACTGAAATCCAGTTTGAAACGAAAATCAAAATTAAAATTAAAATGAAATCAAAGTTGAAATTGTAATTAAAATTAAAGTTAGACTTAAAATCAATTTTAGACCAAGATCAAAATCTGAATTAATATAAATAAAAGTATGTAAATTAAAAATTAAAGTAAAAATCAAAATTAATAAAAAATTAAAATTTATTCAAAATTAAAATCAAAAGTAAAAGTGTACGATTTAAATAATCTGAGCTTGATTACACTTTAAAATAAATTATTATACATCAGTACATTAATATCAACATTAATATTTTTAATAATTTAATATTTTGCCTTGAGTGAGCAAATGGTTTATAACAACGTTTAACAGTTTTTAACATACACTTTTAAGTGACCTTATTGAACGCAGGTACAACAACAAACTCACAAAAATCAAAACTTACAACCAGAAATTAATCAATTAAATTACGGTAATAACTATGGTGGTATTAAAAAAAAAAGAGTGAATTGAGAATCAATGAAGAACACCAGCGTCCATCATACGTGTGAGAGGGAGATAGATATATAATTATTTTGTTTACGACAAATTGATATTAAGATGAAATAATAAAAAAGAAAAGAAATATAAATTAATGTAAACAAAACCAACCGAGGACGTTTAGTTATAAATTATAATTTTCGATCACAAAAAAAAAAAAATAAATAATAAAAAAAAATAAAAGAAAAAAATTAATGTGTAGATAAATTTATATGCAAATACAAATAAAAAAAAATTTTTGTGTATTGTTTATTAAATCACTTCAAAAATAGTTATGTTGCCGACATTGGAGTGCAGCCATATAATTCAAAATTTATTTTTTTTTACACTACACTTTTATATAATTCCAACTGAAAGAAAACAAAAAAATTAATTAAAGAAGTTTACTAGTTTAATTTTAATAATTTTAGAATAGAATAAAAAAAAATATAAGTTAAAAAGTGTTAACATAAAAAAAAAAAAATTTTTTTACTAATTAAAAGAAGTTTTGTCACTTCGAAGGTCTGACAAAAAAAGATCAACATTGTGTGCTATGTGCTATGCAACAGCAGTACTATGTCATCTGCATAGTCTAGGTCTTCTAAGTGACGAGTGAAGCTCCATGTAATACCTCTATTTTGCTTATAAACTTCGGACATTATATTATCTAGGACGATTGTGAATAGCAATGGTGATAGTGGACACTCCTGTTTCACGGCGCTATTAGTTTGGCAGGGCTTGCTGATGTTTCCGTTGTGAATGACTGCCAGTTCGGAGTTTTGCATGGCACGCCTTTCTCTTTTAGTGCTCTCCATATGGCAACTCTTGTCGAAGACACTTTTTTAAAATCCATGAATAGTAGGTATAGGCGAGTTCGCCATTCAATCGATTGCTCGATGATGATCCTGGGGGTGTTTGATTGGTTTACACAGCTCCTGTGGGGGCGGAAGTTTGCTTGTTAGTCGCGTAACTCTGGTTCAATTTTCTCTTGTAATCTGCCTTGTATGATAGTTGCTATGATTTTGTACACTGTATTGAGGAGAGTGATTCTACGCCAGTTGTGGCAATCTTTGACGTCGCCTTTCTTCGGTAGTTTGACTATTGTATTCTTTTTCCAAGATGGAGGTATCCTTTCATTTTCCCATGCATCTGTGATATGTGGTCTCAGAAGTTCGACTGATGTATTTTGGCAGACTTGTAGAATTTCTGCCGGAATACCATCAGATCCAGCTGCTTTGTTTCTTTTTAGCTTAGTGGTGGCTTCTTTGATCTCAGTCATAGTTGTTGTGGAAGTGCTAATACTCAGATTGTTTGTGTTGTTTTCCGCTAGTTGTGTTTCTTAATTTATGAAATAATTTATCTCGATATAAATGAAATTATTAAAACAAATTGCTACACCCATTTTGATACTAGCGATTATCCTCCTAATACTTAATAAGGTTACTTTAATTACTGTTCTATATTAGAAATTTGCATTGAAAGGTTTTTATGGAATATTAGAAACAGTATAGACAAAAGTAAAGACTGTTGGAAATATCTTTTTAATAATAATAACAATACACAAAATTAGGCAAAATATTATTAATAAGTGCTCGTGCGGAAATGGGTTAACAAACGTTAACAAATATTTTGTCACAGGCTTAATTTAGAACCATAAATTCATCCTGCCAAATTAGATAGAAATTAGAAACAAAACTTTTTTTTTGACAGTCTATCGTGTCGAAATGTGTTAATGTATCACAACAAAATTTATTGAATGAGTTTGTGTGCCAAAGTGCAATACTTGTTCAAATTTTCAATTGGTTAAATAGTTTAAGCATAACAACAAAAAATGAGAATTTCATGGCCTGAAGCCTGATGGGTTAATGAATCGTAACAAAATCAACTCAGTAAACTCCTGTTGTAAAGATCTACACTTTGATAAATTTTTAACTCAATTGGTCTTTTTTTTTTCATGCTTTTTATTATGTTTAGAATCTGTTTAACAAATATACAAGTGTTTTATGGTGCGTTGTAAAGCGGCGGCGTATAGGTAAAATAATAAGAGAATAAAATATTTTGTAAAACTATGTATATTTATTTACATAAGCGTATGGTATTAATCGACTTACAAATAAAATAAATAAAAAAAAAAAAAAAAAAACTATATAATATATGAATATAGATATATGTAATGAATATGAATGGGGGGAAGAAATAAGAGATTAAGCCATGTGCGTCCGTCCGTCCGTCCGACCGTCGTCAGCACGCTAACTCAAAAACTAAGAAAGTTAGAATCTTGAAATTTACACAAAATATTCTGAGAGCAATTTGTAGATTCCCTTTTTTTTTGGTTGAGTTCCGACCAAAACTTCGGGCAGCTCCCGAACAACTAACTTTTAGATCTCCACAATTTTTTTGAAATAGAGCCATGAAATTTTAACTGCTGATAGATATTATAAAAATATTAATTTTATGTAAACATTAATTTTTCTGTAACCCTACCCGTTAAGGAACTACAGCCCAACAAAAATTCGAAAAATCTCTATATTTAAATTGTTATAACGCAAGCTCTATAAGGTATATCTTCAATCTGATTCCAAACGATAGGTACTATTATAAGCTTTACAAACATGTATATAATAAATATACTCTTGTGCTATACGGTGTCTTAATTTACCGTTATGGGAAACTGAATTATTTCAAAATCCTTTAACCCTCGTATCTTCTAAACGGTTTAAGTTGGAAAGTTTAAACTTTGACAGAAGTTAGAGCTTTGAAAATAAGTATGAGTCATTTCAAAAATTTTTTTGTATCACCCCCCATTTAGGAGTTATAAGGGGTCAACAAAACTTAACATTTCCTATTTTTAAACGACTATAACTTGAACACTTGTTAAAATTTTTTGGAAGTAATACATAAAAACTCGATACGTATCCTCAACAATTTTAAATTATCGTTTTACTCGATAATTTGAAATTGTTGAGGATATAATGCGTAATATAAAAAAATGTAATTTATTTATTTATTTATATTAATATTACGTACATAAATTTAATGCATTATTATTGAACCATCGGCTACCAAGGCCATTATAGGTTTTTTGTACTATTATTAAATTATATACTAATATTATTTATTTTGTTTATATTATATACTATATATTTACATTATATTTGGTCGTAAGGGGGGTATGTAAAGAAAAAACACTTACGACCTGTGCAGGGATCGAACCCACACTCCTAAAAAAAAATGTAAATAAATAAACAACATAACGGTTGCTTGAAGAATTTTTATTTATATGATATTGATATACATACATACATACATACTTATATAATATCATGTTTATTTACATATCGTATATGTCACTGATGAATGAATGATAAGAGTATAGATGTATATTATATAGCGCCGTATTTATTTACATATATGTATTTTATTGTACTTATAAGAAATTATTCCATGAATGGAAATATTTTTAAAGAAATATTGCAATGTATGGCGATATGTATAACAATATAAATATACTATGTGCGCAAATTTTGTTTTTAGTTCGATATTTTGGATAAAAAAAAGAACTTTTTATTTTTTATAAAGAAACACTTTATTTAATTTTTTCAAATAAGTTTTACAAGTACGGCTTATCGTTATGACTGTTAGAACAATAATCAATTTTATATTTCTTAATATCAACTATTAGTAGTATAGCTAGGCTGGTTCTAGACCAGGAAATGACGTCACATCCGGTTTAGATAAGAAGTATGAGTCATAGATGGTAAAGATATTGGTGGTGATAAGAGATAAGATAAGAGTATGAGTCATAGATCAAAAGAAGTGATAATAAAAGATTTTTAAATTTTTAAATACCAGGCGAACATATATTGTTTAGATAAAGAATTTAAAACATTTTATTATTTCAATTTTATTTGTTTGTAGTTACATTCTATGATAAGAAATTTTTATTGTTTTTATAATATACATATGGTAAGTGTGTTTTATATTAACAAAGAAAAAAGTTTAGTAAATTATAATGATGTTGTTGTTGTTATATTATATTAATGAAATTTTCAAATCTTATGTTTGAAGAAAGAATTCTGAGTGTGCGTGTGCGGTCAGAGGAATTCCTTTTCTTTTTTTTTATGCTATGAAGAAAAAATTCTTATCATGAAAAAATACTGGAATAAGTAAAAGAATTGAAATCGTATATATTTACAAATTTTTTAAAATTATATTATGAATAATGTAGAATCTAAAATGACGTCACAGGGAAATTTCATTAATATAATATACCAACAACAACATCATTATAATTTACTATAAACTTTTTTTCTTTGTTAATATAAAACACACTTTACATATGCATGTTAACTGGTAAAAACAATAAAAATTTCTTAGCATAGAACATGACTAAACATGAAATGAAAATTGAAATAGTAAAAATGTTTTAAATTTTATCTAAACAATATGTTCGCCTGGTATTTAAATTTTTTTCTTAGAATAGGTATGAGGTTTCGAGCCCATTTGTCTGTAGTTAAAATATATAAAAAGAAAAAAACAAAATATGTACACTACAAAGCTTATTTTTTTATCTTTAATGTTTTTCGATATTTACAATTTTTTTTTTGAAATTTCTTTACAATTTTAGTTAATCGTGATAGACATCTTTTAGGAAATTCTATGGAATTAATAGATGGTATGTAAATATTATCTTTAACGAATTGTCTTAAAGTTGAATCAGCAAAATTTCTAAGAAATTTTATGTGGTACTCGATTTCCCGTCTATATTTCCTTCTTAAATGCTTTTTATTTTCCAAGAAAAATTTATTAAACGTAAAAACAGTTCTAGCGAACTCCATTTTATGATTAAAGCTAAAGAAAACTAATAATGCAACTAAATTAGAAATAAAATATGAAAATGTTCAGAATTATTTAAACTTCTGTGGGTAGGACAATAAAGTCTACAAGATAAGTTTATTAATATAGATAATGTGTTTAGATTTAATTCTAGTTCTATATGCTTTTACTCAGAGAGATTTTTTTATTTAAAAAAATTAATGCAATAAAGTACTTCGCAAATTCTATAAAAGACTAATTTTGATAAGAATATGACATAATCCAAACAGACTATCAAGTAGAAGCATCATAATGTTTTGGGCTGATAATATTCTACATGGATATAAATATTGTATTTGTGGACGAAAATGGAGTTCAATCAAAATAATAAATTGGAAAATATTTCATGAGATCTTGGAGATATATATAACTCCAAAAGGTGGGGAAAAACATGTGTTTTAAAAATTAGAAATGGTGAGTCAATGAATAATAAGCTATTTTTATCTCCGTTGGAATGGCAACACATAAAAATTGAAGTATATGGTGGTGATATTTCTATTATTGGTACAATTAGACAATGATTAATCAAAAATCAAGTACCAAACAGTTTTGGAGGTGATTGTCCTTTTGCCGAAGAAGATAATTGGGAGTTGATTGAGAAGAATATTTCAAATGTACTACCAACTGATAATAATAATAATAAAGGATTTAAACAACATATTAGTTCATTATCATTAAAAATAAATGAATATGAAGAAAATCAAAATGAGTTGAAAAAGTCAATGATAAGGAGACGAATTGATGATGGAATTACATTTATAGCAATAATAGAGAATACTTATAATGAAAAAAATAATAAAACAAAAATTGGAGATGTATTAACTAATTTTAGAAAACTACTTGAAACTTTAAAAGAGGAATATTTAGATTATATGGAAGTTTATTCAGATGGAAGAGACCAATTTTTATCGCTTTTTATGTATGTTTGTTTTATAATAAGTCAAATAAAGTCAGTACATAATAAAGAAATTTCTGGAAAATAAAAAGTATAAGTTACACATTTTTAATTTACAACTCATCATTATTACGTGAACCTTTGATAAAGATATATCATATTTTTGTAAAATAAAACGATGATTTCATTTCTCTTATTTATATTTTGTTTGTTAACTATTCAAACAAATTCAGCACCAATTCCAGATGTTAAGTTAGATGAATCAGCTTTTGGAAGTACATATTTTAATATATTACTTCCGAATAATGAAACAGTAAAAGTAAATTTATCAGTTCAGTTATTAAAACATTCCATTTCCCATGCGCTAAACAAATCAACATCAATAAAAACAACTATAACAACAACACCAACTACTACTACTTTGAAAGCAGATGATCATTTACTTGGAGATAAAGCTGATTCAGAACCCCATTATGTATCTGTAGATGAGGCTATTGAAGCTTTTAGACAAGAACTGATTTTGAAAGAACGTAATATTGGTCGAATAATAAACAGTGATTATATATTCTATAGACATTTTAAATTGGAGTATGCGGATACTAAAGAAATACATATAAGATGTGCATATGATAGCAACTTTAAACAAAAATTTCTCAAAATTCAATGCTTTGAATATCGCGATTTTTAGCAGATAGAATCTCAAATGGTGGAGAAATAGAATCAGTTTCAATAATAGATGTAGATTATAAATCTGATTATACAATACTTGATGTGCGGTCAATAAAACAAAAGTCGTCATATCAAATGGAAATTCTTTAATTTTACAAATAAAATAAATATTTTATAATTATTAAATATTAAAATAAAAACATTTTTTTATAATATATCATTTTTATTTATCCATGAATTATGATTAGTAGAAAATCCTAACCATTTAACAAAAATTTTATTATCTTTAGTTTTAAGAATTTTTTCAATCAAGTATACTTGTTTTTGATCAGCTGTTAACAATTCAATTCATATTCATAGAAGCCTCCTTGTATTGGTTGACCTTGATAATCTTCTAATAAATATGTTACTGGGTTGGTAATTTGAACTTTCTTGATTTTAAATATTTCAGTTGTCCAATTTGGTGTATAACCTTTTTCAAAAATTTGTTTATATTTGCTTATTCGAACTGAATCACCAACTTTAAATTTAGCAGGTGGAACTATTTTGATATGATTGTACACATTTTTAATTAAATCCTTAGCATTATATTTCTTAACATCTGATGGACGTTTTTTAATTGTTCGATGTTTATTGTTATATTGTTTGACTAGTTCTTCAATTAGGCTTATCCATTTATAATTTCCATTAAAACTAAACTCTTTCCACATTCTTTCTTTTAAAGTTCTATTAAAACGTTTAACAATAGATGCTTTTAATGTACTAAATGTTGAATAATGATTTTTTTCATATTTATTCATTAATTTTTTGAATATTTTATTGAAAAATTCTTTTCCATCATCCGTTTGCAAATTTTGCGGATGTCTTTTAAAAGTCATGAAAATATTTTGCATTGCTTCTGTAACATTCTCTGCAGTTTTTCTTTTTATGGGAATTGCCCATGCATATTTGGAGAAAGTATCAATCACAGTTAATAAAAATTTAAAACCTTTATTCTCTTTAGCATATGATCCCATTTCTACTAAATCAGCTTGCCAAAGATCACCAAAACCTTTTATTATAACTCTACGTCGTTTAAAATTTTTCCGCGCATGTTTATGCAACTCATCAACAACCTTTCTTTTACTCATATTTAATGAAGTGAAATATTTTTTTGCAATTCTATTTATTGCTAAAATTTGCAATTAATCAAAAAATCTCATTAAAAATTTGTTTCCGATGACTACTATCTAGAATTTTAGAAATAATATCATCAGTTTTTTGAATTCTTTGGTTGAATCTCCAGCGATCGAGTGCTATCAATTCCCAATATTTTTGTCGAGCTAATTTATACGCTGTATTCCATTTGTATAATATATTTATTTGAGGTTTTAAATTAAAGCTAATTCGCTTTTTTACGTTTTCTTCTTCATCTTTTTTTGCTTTAACAGAATCTGAAATTTCAACTTTGTTCTCCTCGTTTACTTCATCGAGCCAGTCAAGTAAATCATCAACAACAACCTCACCTTTACTCATTTAAAATATAAATAAGTAAAACAATTTTTAACGGAAAAATATTTTATTTATTTTTAATTCTATCATATAAGTTTAGTAATTTCACAATTCTTAACATGATTGTTTCGGCTGATATACAAGGACAAGTTTCAGGAAATGAATCAGATGTATCTGATGAATATGGGCAATATATCCCAATGAAAACCATATTCTTTTGTATCTATTTGTTTTGAGTTTTTAAATTCCAGTAGAAAATTATAATGATGAATCAGTTCATGATAATGCTCCTCTAGTAAATTAGCTTCATATTTATTTAAAAAATTATTTAGAGTAAATCCGATTTGATGTATATCCATTTCAAAAATTAAATGAAAACTGATCCTAATTAATTTTTTTTTAAGTTATTAATTAAATCTAATGCTGATTGAGCTTTAGCTTCAGCTTTTTGTAGTCTCTCATTAATAAATCCAATTGGTTTTTTAATTTGAAATTGATTAAAATCATTTATTTCTGAAAATTTTTCACTTAACATTGTAGAAAATTTGTTGTGGACTTCCTCTAAACTATCTTCCATTTCTTCTTCTAATGTTTTTAATTTTTCTTGTGTTAATTTAAGTTCATTAGTTAAAGTATCGAACATTTCTCCAATATAAATTTTTATTAATTCTTTGTGAAAGAAAATTTGATTATTCACATAATTTTGTGTTGCTGCGTCATTTCCATTAATTGGATCTTGAACATTTGACAAAATTTTATTTTCTAAATCATAATTACCTCCAGAAGTTAGTTTGAAACCTATACCTGGAGATCCTCTAATATTGAGTTCCCTAAAAGAAGATGAAGCTGCGCTACTCCCAAACTTGTCAAGTGGCATTTTAATTTTTACTGATTGCTATTACAAAAATATTATTCAATTATATTTGCTTCTCGCAACTCTTCAATTATAGATATAATTTCATTATGATGATTGTTGTTACCAGCTGATTGTGACCCAATTAAAAGTCTTAATCTATCAACCAACTCATTAGGATTATCCCAATAAACATACTGATTTGGTTGTTTGATATAATTCAAATGTGTTCTTGTTGTAGTAGGTAAAAATTTTGTAAATTGTTGTTTTGTGTGTACCATACCAATTTTTTTCCTTCTAGTGTTATAATCATGTTCATATAATTTTCTTCAAATATTCTTAAATTTAAAACCTTTGTTTCCACGTATTTGTTTTGAATTTTTATAATTTCTTCTATGTGCATTTGTTTTATCAAGTATTTGACGATACACATTTAGATCATTTTCAGAATAGTTGATAGGCTTTTTTTTAAATATTAATTCATATAACCCATGTGTTCCTTTAAAAACTTCATCATCAATCAATATATTTTTAGTAATTTCATCTATTCTAAAATCAGCATTTCCAAGTTTTTGAGAGTTTGATGACTTATCAAAATAGGGTCCATATGTTTTGTCAAGTTCTGATTTGTTAGGAAAAAGCAATTGTGAAATTGTGAAATTAGATTCACTATTAGTGTTATCAATTTCAGATGACGTTTCAAATTTTATAGTGTTCGGTGTTGAAGTTTTAAATTTGCTCCAAGAGTTACTTTTGTTTTTAGGTGATTCAAAGAACTTATCGTCATCATGAAGCGGTTGTTTTATTTCTGATTTGTTTTCCGGTATGATAAAACTTTTCGTATATTGTTGTTGTTTCACAACATCAGTTAATTCTTTTAACGGTTTAATAATGGGGGTAAATGATGCTTCCAGATTTTGATCTTCTGCCAGTTTCCCTACTTTCAAGGAATGAAATTTTTTTTTTAAACTTTTTCGAGTTTTGATTAAATCTTTCATGCGTTTTTCATTCATTCTTGAACTTATTTTTCTTAACTAACTCTACTTTTTCTATTGTTATTCAGCAAGGACTAACTGCTTCGTTGTTAACTGATAACTGCTTCGTTGTTAACTGATAACTGCTTCGTTGTTAGCTGATAACTGGTCTATTCTTAACTGATAACTGCTTTGTTATTAGCTAATAACTGCTCTATTCTTAACTGACAACTGCTTTGTTGTTAGCTGATGACTACTCTGCTGTTAACTGTTAAGTTATATGAAATATTAACCTCATATAAACTTTTAACTGATATCTGTTGTCAGCTATTAATTGAAATTGTTTTAAAATTTTATAAATTCATCAAATTTTTTTCTATAGCGACCGTTATTTAAATTTTTATCTTTATCGATTAAGAGAAACCCGTACTCATCATTCCAGCAACATGCACTCAATTTTCTGAAATCATTGTAAGACATATCTGAATTCACGTGATCGTTATAAATATGCTTTAAATTTAAATCATCCTGCTTGAATATAATCAAAAAGTTTGCATTATCTCTAACTAAATGTTTTGGAATTTTTGTATATGATTGACATAAATAAAAGCTATCAACTTCTTGATGCCGCCCCATGCAAAAGTAAGCTCTTATACTATCTTGTTTATCACAAGCTACATCATCAAATATAAATACTGAGTTAGATTTAGAAGCAGATGGATTAATTATGTCAACATTATTAGAAAACTCGCTGTAGCCCATTCCTTTAATTGGTTTTATTAATTTCTTTAAGTATTGATATTTAGGTTGATGTAGTGTCTTCGAATAAATGTATAGGTTTCTAAATTTAAGTCCTTTAGGATCTAAAAGCATGCTCAGCATAACATTAGTTTTACCGCAGTTTGAGGGCCCTACTATTAATCCTCTTATACTATCTGGAAATAAATCACCATGTTTTTTCTCTTTTTTCTCGGAATTTCGATCAAAATTTTTTATTTTTATTGCATTATCTATTTTTACAAATTTCATTTTTTTAACTACCGATAAAAAATAGTTTTAAATGGTTAATGTATAAATAAAGATGATTAGTGCCCGATGAACTTTCTTAAACTAAAGTAAGCATGATTAATCGTAATAAATGCATGAACAGTTATAAAAAAACTGTTGGCGGGGAAGGTATTATCAATACTATAATGAATAAATTACCATTTGAAGCACATTTACCAGGCTATAATTATTGTGGACCTGGAACAAAATTAACAAAACGATTAGCTCGCGGTGATAAAGGAATTAATGATTTAGATGAGGCTTGTCGTGTACATAATATAGCATATTCTGAAAGTACAGATAAACATCATCGTTATAGAGCTGATAACACATTCGCTGATAAAGCTTGGCAAAGATTTAAATCTAAAAACTCAAGTTTGGGAGAAAAAGCTAATGCATTTTTAGTTACAAACACAATGAAAGCTAAGGTTAAACTCGGTATGGGTTTGAAAAAGAAAACGATAAAAAAACAAAGCAGAAAATCAATAAAAAAATAAAGAAGAAAATCGATAAGAAATATTATAAAGGAAGCCAGAACAGCGGTTAAAACTATAAAAAAACCTATGAATGACAAAAATACTATAAGAATTGCTTTACAAGCAGCTCGAAAGTTTTCTAGAGGACAGAAAAAAACAATTGATATCCCTAGAATAATTCCAGTACCAAAAATTGGAGGAATTTTACCTTTAATTCCTATATTTGCGGGTCTTTCAGCTGTTGGTGCATTATCAGGTGGTGCTGCTGGAATAGCTAAAGCTATAAACGATGCTAAAAATGGTTATAAGGAGTTACAAGAAAGTAAACGGCATAATAAAATGATGGAAGCCATAGCATTAAAAGAAGGAAAAGGATTACAATTAAAACCATATAAGAAAGGGTTGGGTCTTTATTTGAATCCAAAAAACCAATAAATGAGCTACCCAAAAGAGCACTTAACAATTATGACTTAGAAGAATTTGGAAAAAAACACTTAAAGCATTTCCGTGGAGTTTTTATGCGAGATAATTTACCAACACACAAACCTTTGAAATATGAATGTGGTATAATTAATTTAGATAATTCCATTGGAAATGGAACGCACTGGGTAGCTTATTATAAAAAACCTCAAACCATACAATATTTTGACAGCTTTGGAAATTTACAACCTCCATTAGAAGTAATTAAATATTTAGGAAATAAAATTGTTTATAATTTTTACCATTCATTTCATCTTTCATTAGTCCTATAATTTTTTTGTTTACTAAAGGAATTTGCCACTTATTGTTCATAGGATAATCACTAGTGTCAAACCGTTCATAACAGTCTTCTTTAATTATATCATATATATTTTTGTTATTAATTTCTAAAATAAGACTGTCAGTATCAGTATATAAAAGACTACAATTCTGTTGTAATTTTTTTTTCACGTAATCATAAAAAAATTCATATATTAATGTTTTTGAAATATCTAATATGGCCATACCTACATAAATTGGTTTATTGAAAAATATTTCAGTTTTATAGAGTTCTATTGCAACTAAATTTTCTTGAAAAATAGTAGAACTTTTGAAATATGGAGATGCAATTAATGCATTAGCGCCATAACGCCCATGCCAGTAAGTTTTAAGTTTTATATCACAGTGTTTTCTAACATTTTCTATAGTTTTACCGAATATTGCATTATTCATTAGCTTATATAGTTCTTTTTCAAACTTATCTATTGCTTGTGTACGTAGTTTAGTATTCAACTCTATGTATGGCTTAAGGTAATCTGATTGTGTAAATTGTAAAATTTTATGAATTTTTTTTATTTCTAAACCATTTTTTAGAGCTAATTTCAAATTTCTATAATGGATAACATATTTGTCTTTATCAAATAGAGTAGCTATTAATTTTTTATCACCTGAATTTATTGATAAATGTTCAGGGCAAAAGGGTAAATCTCTGTGTAAATCATGAAGCTCGTTAGGATATTTTATATCTACTTCGAATATATATCCAATAGGATTTTCATCAGAAATACCTAATATAAATTCTTTATTATATTTATTAATATCTTCCTCCCATTCAAAATTGTTTAAAGGTAAATATTGGCTCATAGCCCAACCGTATTGATTGTTAATATCAAAATAACTTATATAAGATGATGATTTGTTTGAATCATAATTTGCCATATATAAATTATTAGTTTGGGAATAGCGTTTGCAAACTTGTGTAAGACCCCCTCTTATACCATTTGGAATGTTCAAACAGTTTCACAACTTGAGAAACCTCGTTTAATTATTTTAGCTCTACAAACTACCCAAAATAATGGTCAAAAAGATCTTTCAAAATTTTTGATGTCACAAAAAGATCTTTCAAATCACTGTGATGTCACAGATATAAAAGTGCATTTAAATTCTGAAGCATATCCATATGAGGATATGCATTTAGGTTTTAATAGAGATCGTTATGCTTTAGCATATGAAGCATATTCAAGTTTTAGAAGTTTTTATTATAATCATTCAATATCAGAACCTTTACTTTCATGCAAAAAATTTAAAAATGATTCACCAATCTTTGTAATTGATACTCGTTATCAAAATGAAAATGTTAAAATGGGAGCAGTTGATGTTAAAATTGATATAAAAACTTTGAAACCAATTCCAGACAATACTGCAGCTTATTGTCTTATTTTGCACGATCGTTTAATTGAATTTAAACCGTTAACAGGGGAAGTTAAACAAATTATTTAAAATACTCTTAGTTAAATAGTTTTATTTAAAAAGGCGAAGGGATTACGTTATTATTGATATTCAAGGTTTTAGGAATAATGATAATAAATTCATTTTAAAAGAAATAGCAGTTCTATCATCAGAAAACAAAATACAACATTTTGTAATTAAACCTCCATTTAGCTATCAGTATCTAAACAAAAAAGCAAAAAATATAAATAAATGGTTGACAAAGAACCATCATGGATTCAAGTGGTTCGATGGTACAGCATATTTTTGTGAGTCATCAATTTTTTAGAAATATATGTAGATAACTATAAAAAAATTTATGTAAAAGGTGGCGAGAAAAAATTTTGGGTTGAAAGAAATTTAAAAATAAACAATGTGTTTGATTTAGATGAACAAGATTCAACAAGTATAAAAATTATGAAAAATAAGCAATATTTATCTAACAAATGTTTATTCAATCATAAGGGTTACTGTGCGTACGAAAATGTTTATTTATTGAAAAAGCTGATTTAATTATTTTAAAAATTTAAAAATGAACCAATGTTTTAAATAATATCATTCACAAAGTTTAATTGGATTATGAAAGTCATACAATTAAAACCTTTTTTTTATAAAATGGAAAATAAAATGGAAAATAAAAATAAAAAAAAATATCAAGAATATAAAAATCCGTCTAAATCTAGGACTTCAGCATCATGTACAATATCATATGTGCATTCATCTTCATCAAGCAGTGTAAAAATTAAAAAAGAGGAAAAAGGAAAAAAAACAGATTGCTGTAAGATGTCATAAGCCGACAGAAATCCTGAAAATTATAAAATTATAAAATAAAATAAAAAAATTATATGTATTTTTTTTAAATAAAATTCTTTATTATAATTAAATTTGCTACATAATTCAATAAATAAATAAATAAATAATTAAAATTACTAATTTGTATTATTATTTTCATTTAATAAATAATGATCCCAAGGTAAAGTTTCATATGAGTCATTTAATAAAAATCTTTTATCATCATTTGAATCTAAAGCTTTTTTTTTCTGTCTTATACTAGTTACATTATGATATTTTGATTTTATTAAATTTTGTATAATTATTTTATTTTTATTTTCATCTAAACATTTTTTGTAATCACTAAATTCTATTTCTTTTTGTACAATAGATTTTTTAACACTTTTAATTTTTTTTATATATTCTTCATTTTCAACTTTAATTGTATACATTTTTGATCTTAAACCAATAAATTCTATAATATTTTTACCATTCATTTCATCTTTCATTAGTCCTATAATTTTTTTGTTTACTAAAGGAATTTGCCACTTATTGTTCATAGGATAATCACTAGTGTCAAACCGTTCATAACAGTCTTCTTTAATTATATCATATATATTTTTGTTATTAATTTCTAAAATAAGACTATCAGTATCAGTATATAAAAGACTACAATTCTGTTGTAATTTTTTTTTTTCATGTAATCATAAAAAAATTCATATATTAATGTTTTTGAAATATCTAATATGGCCATACCTACATAAATTGGTTTATTGAAAAATATTTCAGTTTTATAGAGTTCTATTGCAACTAAATTTTCTTGAAAAATAGTAGAACTTTTGAAATATGGAGATGCAATTAATGCATTAGCGCCATAACGCCCATGCCAGTAAGTTTTAAGTTTTATATCACAGTGTTTTCTAACATTTTCTATAGTTTTACCGAATATTGCATTATTCATTAGCTTATATAGTTCTTTTTCAAACTTATCTATTGCTTGTGTACGTAGTTTAGTATTCAACTCTATGTATGGCTTAAGGTAATCTGATTGTGTAAATTGTAAAATTTTATGAATTTTTTTTATTTCTAAACCATTTCTAGACCTTTATCAAATAGAGTAGCTATTAATTTTTTATCACCTGAATTTATTGATAAATGTTCAGGGCAAAAGGGTAAATCTCTGTGTAAATCATGAAGCTCGTTAGGATATTTTATATCTACTTCGAATATATATCCAATAGGATTTTCATCAGAAATACCTAATATAAATTCTTTATTATATTTATTAATATCTTCCTCCCATTCAAAATTGTTTAAAGGTAAATATTGGCTCATAGCCCAACCGTATTGATTGTTAATATCAAAATAACTTATATAAGATGATGATTTGTTTGAATCATAATTTGCCATATATAAATTATTAGTTTGGGAATAGCGTTTGCAAACTTGTGTAAGACCCCCTCTTATACCATTTTCAATAAACAATAACATATCAACATCTGTTAATAATTCAAAATTTACTTTACCATATTTCAACATAGCATCCCAGGAAAATCCTGGTAAAGTAAAATAATGCGCCGGATCTAAATCATAAGTGTTCATACAATTTTTTCTGAATTTTTCAAAAATATCTTTTTAGGTATAAGTCAGAATATTCTCCTAAGTTTTTAATATTAAATTCATGCCATATTGTTTGAGCATGATTGTATTCACTATCAGTTATACTAGATTTATTTAGTTCGTCATAAAAAAAACCTTTTTCTGGCAACATTGAATCTAGAAACTTTTCATGATTATCAATATAATCATAAGGGTAAATTCCTTTTTGTGATAGTAAAATATATTGACTTTCTGTTAAATTTTTAAATTGAGATTTTAAATTCGGAAATTCTTTCAAATTTTTTGATAAACTACTGATAAACTTCCTAAAAATTTATATGAGTCTATAAATCTAAATTTAACATCACTATTTTCAATATATTTTGTAAAACTTATATATTTTCCTTATTTAAAGGAAGTAAATCTATCTTACCAATTATTGTTGAGTTCAGTTCTTTTATAATGAAATGAGCGTCATATCCACTTAAATTATGAAATATTACCGGAACATAAAATGAATTTTTATAATTTATGTTGCAACTATTGTGAGTAGCCCCACGGTATTCACCAGTTAAATGATCGTGATCTTTACATTTAACTTCGTCTGCAGAAAATGGTGCTTCACAAATAAAACAAACCTCTGCCCTTTTGAATGCATCTTGTTGTTCTCTAGTTAGTGCATTCATTTTAACAGGTGACTTTAAGTCCGTCTCCAAAAGACAAGCAATCATTTTTAGTTCATTTAAAAACCATTCAATACAATTCTCTCCTCTTAAGAAACGGTATTCTGTATTTCCTATGTAACTTGATTTTATATAATATCCTATAGAACATGCAATATGTTCTTGATAACTATTATTTGAACTACTTTTTTCCCGTATACATTCTATGTCAGCATAGATAACACATGGAACCATTATTTTATTTTTAAAGTTGGTAAATTTAAGAATGTTATTTTCCTTGTTTGGCAGTACAATAGCTGATTTATTCATTTTATCGCAATATATTTTATGATTATTTAATTTTTCATTTGATGAAAAATAATTAAGACATCTTTCACAAAAGTATTTTTTCCTGTTATTTTTGCTAACATCAGCTGAATGTAATCTTGATATATTTTTAATCAAAACATAATGATATTTAATGTTCTCATCATTTTCAGTATTATTTTCATAATATGTGTTAAATATTTCTTTTTTATCATAAATATTTTGAATTAATAGAAGATTAGAATAATTAGAAGAAGATTGAAAATGGTTTTTCATTTTTTAATTTTGTTAGATAAAATGGTACTACTTTAAATTTATCTTTTTTAATCATCTCTAAACCAAAAACGTTAACGGATATTAAATTTAACTTCTCAAATTTTGAAATATCACTTATTAAAACTGGAAAGCTGATATCTTTAAAATTTAATACATCTCCATATGGTTGATAACTCGATACACGATCAGAATGAACTACGTTTGGATTAAGTAAAGCCATTATACTCCATGCAAAACAAGCATTATCATTATTTTTAATATTAATACATGCTTTTCTTCTTTTGATAGATTTGGGCAAATCTATGTAAGATGATGCTGCAGCAAATGATGCGAAAGAATTTATATTTATAACTAAATTTACTATGGATGATAAAGCCCAACCACTTCCTTTTTCTTGGAAGTCATCAAATTTGATTAGAATTTGTTCCATTAATTTATCATACCATTCATTGTTCCTTTCCATTCTGAGTACAATTAAATTTCCAGTATTCAAATATTTTAAATCATAATCAGCTTCATCTTCATTGTTTTTTGGAGGTAGTACAAATTCTCCACAAAATACCATATTCACTTTGATTGAATTATATTTTACCAATATTTCATCTATTTTATTTATTACAATATCTTTGCAATTTATTAAAAATAATTTGGGATCTGTTTCTGTAACGTTGGTTATGACGCCTGTTTGTATTCGATTCTGGAACGCCGATGATACATTTTTCCATTCTAGCTTGTGATTATCTTCAAATAGTATTTTGTATTTTGTTTTTGTTTTTAATGACTCTAAATGTGCTATTACGGCAGCTATGCATGATTTAACACCACTTTTAGAGTTTTTATTTTCTTCTAAAATTTTTTCTAAAACTATTAAATCTTTTAATAGTAAAACCATATAAGATTTTATTTCATTTCTATCTTGGTTGCTTTCATTTTTATTAGAAAGCTCAATATGTTTAATTAAAATTTTTTTTGATATTTCGGTCATGATTCTAACTCTTACACGAACTGTGAACTGTTTTATACTAAATAACATTTTTTTTTTCAATCTGAAAATAAAATAATTTAATTTCTGTTTAATTCGTATACAGAGTGCTTCAGTAAAGGAAAATTTAATTTCATCAAACAGACTAGGGTATCTGAAAATTTTTAAAGAAATATAAATAGATTAGGGGATCTGAAAATTTTTAAAGAAATATAAAATATAAAGATAATGTAATTTAGTTTTAATTTTTATTTATTTATTTATTTCTTTATTTATTAAATTAATAAATACGAGTATATATTATTGATTAATTGCAAGTTTTCCTTGCAAAAATATTCATCAAACAGACTAGGGCATCTGAAAATTTTAAAAGAAATATAAATAGACTAGGGGATCTGAAAATTTTTAAAGAAATATAAAATAAAAAGATAATATAATTTAGTTTTAATTTTTATTTATTTATTTAATTATTTATTAAATTAATAATACAAGTAGGTATACATTATTGATTAATTGCAAGTTTTTCTTGCGAAAAAATATCTTCCTGAACTAGTCGATATTTTTGTTTGCCTTCGCTTATCATATATATGTTGACTTGATTGTTTAGTTGCACAATTTCATTATCTGCCAGAAAATCCACCATGTATGCTGGTAGAAAGAAAACAACGTTTTCAAACTCCAACAATATCCTTTTCCCATACTGAGTGTTGAGTTTAGTTATTTTTAAAACATGGTACAGTTTTTGTGGTATTACTTCTGCAGCTGGCAAACTCTCTTTAAAATTAGTTTTCTTCACTTTCTCGTTAAATTTGTTCAACAAGCTTGCAACGCTTGTATCTGCTTTCCCTTTGTATGGATTGCTAGGCCCGGGTTGAGTATATGTCTTCATATTACTCGTACTAGCTTGATTATAATGATTCATTCCAGTTGCTCCAGACTGGATATAATTAAAGCCACTAAGTCCCTGGTGGTTTGTTGGTGATACTATTTGTATATCTTCAATTATTTGAATATCTTCAGAGCTCATCTTGTTTTAGTTAAATTTGACTTTTTATTTATTTATTTATTAATAATAAGATCTTAATGAAATAAGACTTTCTTTCAATTTAATGAGTTAATTGTAAATTACTCTCCTTTTATATGAAATTTTTAATTTGTGTAGGTGGTTTTAAATAAATTTAATTATTACATATTTTAATAATCACAATTTCCACATTTTTTAAATTACTCGTATTATAGAACTTTTACAAAATTAGGAACTTATATTATAATATGGTTAACATAATTTCTAGATAATATAAACCGATTACCATTTACCACAGAAATTGTTATTAACACACTTAAATTATTTTAAAATCAAATTTAAAATAATTGTACAGGCGAAACCGCAATTTCCACATTTTAAGTTAATTTCTAGCTAATATAAATCAAAAAACATTGCAGTATTTCATTTCACAATTTTAAAAAATTTGTAAAAAGTTATGATTTAAATTCTGTTACCTATTCAAGTCTTTTTGTATGATAAGAATTTTTTAACGATTACCATTTACCACAAAACTTGTCATTAACACATTTAAATTACTTTAAAATCAAATTTGAAATAATTGTACAGGCAAAACCACAATTTCCATAATTTAAAATAATTTATAACTAACTTAAATCAAAAAAACATTGCAGTATATTCATATTTGGTTTTTTTCTTTTTATTATTTAAACTAAAGGAATCCCCTGGGACGTCATTTTAGATTCTACATTATTCATAATATAATTTAAAAAAATTTGTAAATATATACGATTTCAATTCTTTTACTTATTCCAGTATTTTTTCATGATAAGAATTTTTTCTTCATAGCATAAAAAAAAAAAAAAAGGAATTCCTCTGACCGCACACGCACACTCAGAATTCTTTCTTCAAACATAAGATTTGAAAATTTCATTAATATAATATAACAACAACAACATCATTATAATTTACTAAACTTTTTTCTTTGTTAATATAAAACACACTTACCATATGTATATTATAAAAACAATAAAAATTTCTTATCATAGAATGTAACTACAAACAAATAAAATTGAAATAATAAAATGTTTTAAATTCTTTATCTAAACAATATATGTTCGCCTGGTATTTAAAAATTTAAAAATCTTTTATTATCACTTCTTTTGATCTATGACTCATACTCTTATCTTATTTCTTATCACCACCAATATCTTTACCATCTATGACTCATACTTCTTATCTAAACCGGATGTGACGTCATTTCCTGGTCTAGAACCAGCCTAGCTATACTACTACTATTTATAATTTTGTCTTATTACAAAATAAGGATGGACAATTACAATATCCTTATCTCTCATTGTTTTCTTAGAACAGATTATCATTTACTTTTACATAATATAATTTTATTACAAACATCTGTTCCCTAAAATATTCTTAAATTAGATTTTATTGCTTTTGGTCGAAATAGCCTTTAAAATATTATTATAATTATTATCTGTTACATTTCTTATATCTGTATCAATAAGGCTATTATCGGTTATATTTGTATTAAAATATCCTTTTTCAATGTTGGAGGTATTCTTATACATAACTTCTCCCTCCTTAAGATTAGAATTCTCCTGAATTCTTTTATTTTTAAAACATTTTATTTTTATTACTATTACCATTGTGATTATGGTTATTATTATACTTATTAATAGAGTACAGATACTAATTGTGATATTTTTATTTTTAATTTTTTCTTCTTTTAGTATTTTTAAATTATTTTCATATTTTATTACAAGATCTTCAAAATTTATTTTATCTGAAAAATTTTTCATTTCTATATTAGGATAATAAAATCTTTCTTTTATCCTTTCTTTTTCATTAAAAAATTGTTGATTTAGAATTACAGTTATTGAAATGAATTAATATATTTCCCGATAACAATGTTTTTCTTTTATCACACGATTGATCTAAAGTTATGTTATGTGCATTTTTAATTACAATTGTTTGTTCATCTAATGACAATATTTCTGTTACATTATTTTTAATTAACTTACAATTACTTTTATAGATACAGTGCTTTGATAATGACAATTCATTAATTGTTTTAAATTTTTCATATTTATAATCTTTATTATTAAAATTAAATATAACTTCTTGCATATAATCTATTTCTTTATTGTTTACATTTGGTATTGGTATTATTAATTTTAATTGAACCTCAGTAAAGATTTTTGGAATTTTAATTGCTATTATTAATAAATTGTTTTGAAAACTAGCTACACCTAATCTAATGTACTGTAATTTAAAAAAATCAATATTATATTCTTCAATTTCTCTGTTAGTCAGTATGTTTTGATGTAAAATACCATATCTTGCTGAAGCTAAATTGTCTTGAATGTCTCCTATTTTATTTCTTAATAACTGTATTTTTAATAACTGATCATGATAAAAAGTTTCCATAGTACCTAATTTTATTATATTTATTTCTTTTTCGAACAGATACCTATCACTTAAAATTGTATCTTTTAACATTATCAATGTTTTATTAAAATTATCATTAATTCGTGATTTGTTTATTAAGATGATCAATAGCTTTATGATTGTTTAAATCTATTGTCGACAAATGCTCTTCTATTTTTTGTCTGTCTTCTTCGTCCATTGTTCCAAATAACCATTTAGAGGCGCTTCCTATTATATTTAGGAGTCCTCTTTTTTCTCTTTTGTGTCTTGGTACTAATGTAAGAACTTTATTTGTTAATTCTATTCATTCTATTTCTAATATTTGTTTATTCAAAATGTTTAATTCTTTTACATTTTTTGTCATGTCATTAATGATTTCAATTATTTCTGTTGTATTGATTATATGTAGTATTATATTTGTTTCTGTTACTATTTTTGTTTTGTCTAAGTTTAATATAGTGAAACCGTTGTGTTCGTCAATTCCCTGTATGTTCAGACGTCCACTAATCGGTGTTATTAATACTAAGCATATCAACATCGTTTGTATTGTCTGAAATATAATCTTTCATTATAACTTCTAACGGCTTGTTGTATTATTCTTTGTGTGGATAAATTATTATTAAGTAGTTCAATTACCCTAAATTTTTCTGCTAAAGAATTATGGAACTTTTCAATATCACTGTTACCTGTGTGACTATTAGGTTTTGTCAAAACTATGCCCTGTTCTTGTAAGAATTCTTTAATTTGTATTACGTTAAACTCGTTATCTGCAATTATTTCTTTTGGTTTACCTATCTTACTAAAGTGACTTTCTAACTGTTCTATTTTGGTTTTCCTATTTTTTTCTATTTGGTTTGGTTCTATTTGGTTTGGTCTATTTCAATTGGTTTTTATCCTGTAAGGCATAAACTGTTCCAAACTTGGAAAATTTATCTATTAGGGTCATAAAATTAAATTTCAATTGTATATGTGTCGACGTGAATAATTTCGTTTATATCGTTTGGTGTAAATGTATTTTTAAATTTTGCTTTAATTGGACGTCTGTCGTATTTTACTTGCTGACATATGTCACATTGGTTTTTTACCATTTGAATAATTTCTAATAATTTTGGATAATAAATTTTATATTTTATATTATTATAAGTTTCTCGTATACCCGAGTGATTGCTTTCTTTTACGTGATAAAAAAACGAGATTTGTTTTACCGCTTCTCTGTCTCTATTTCCTGCGCTCTAAATGAACATTTCACAAATTTTATTTGTCGTGTATTTGAATACATTCCGCGAATTTTCTGTTGTACTATATTATATTGTGTATCTTGTAATTCGGAATATATACCTACTAATCCTTTATTCAAATGTCTTCTAAATATTTCTCCTAACATATTGAAATCATAATCCGCTATATAAATTATTTTTCTACCTAAAATAGTTTCTGTTTCTTTAATCTTATTGTTAGTTATAATAATTTGAGTTTTATATTTGTTAACAATTTCTTTCTTAATTGGAATATGATCTAACAATTCCTCCTCTGCGGAATGTATAGTCGCCATTGCCACATCATCGTTTTCATTTTCTATATTAAATAATAAATTTAGTTCTGATTCTTCTTCGTAATTATTAAGAGAGTTTTCTGGGTCTGCATTTTCTTTTGTTAATGCATTTTCTTCGTTTTGTTCAATTCTGCTAAGGAAATCGGCAACTTTATTTTCTTTACCCTTTAAATATTCTATTTCAAAAATATATTCACCTAATTTTAGTAACCATCTTTGATGTCTTGGCGACATATCTTTACCTTTATAGTTAGCATGTAAATATTTAATTGGTTGGTGATCTGTAAGGATTTTGAATTTATTTCCATACAAGTATGGTCTGAAATAATTCACTGACCACATAATGGCTAGGAATTCTTTATCTGTTGCAGAAAAGTTCCTTTCATGGTTATTTAATGTTCTAGACGCAAAACATATTGGATGTCCTTCTTGCGACAGAACTGCTGCAATAGCATAATTAGATGCATCAGTAGTTAGGGTGAAAGTCTTTTCAAAAATTGGGTATTTTAATATTGGGTGGCGAATAATTAATGTTTTTAATTTTTCGAATGCAGCAATATAATTGGGATGTTTTAGATTTATTTTCAAGTCTTTTTTCAAATATTTAGTCATAGGTTGTAATATTTAGTCATAATCTTTTACAAATTTCCTATAATAACCTGTTAACCCTAAAAACTTTTTATTTGCTTCTGAGTCTTTGGAACTTCTAATTTTTCTACTACTTTAATCTTGTCAGGATTGGGTTTCATCCTTTCATTTGTTAAAACATGCCCTAAAAATTCTGTTTCCCTATTCATAAAATTACACTTGTCTACTTGTACTTTCAACTTTTTTTCTTCTAATATTCTGAAAATTTCTGTAATTGCTCTTACGTGTTCTTGGAGTGATGTACTAAATATTAAGATATCATCAAGGTATACTACACAATTTCTATTTATGTGATCTCTTAAAATTTCATTTATAAGCCTTTGAAATTTGGCTGGTGCGTTTTTCAACTCAAATGGCATTATATTAAATTCATAAAGCCCAAAAGGAGTTACAAACGCTGTTTTCTTTCTATCTTCTTCCCTTATCATAATTTGGTGGTAACCCTTAGCTAAATCTAACGTAGTAAAATATTGTGCCTTCCCTAACTTATCCAATAATGAATCTATGTTGGGTAATGGAAACTTATCATCAATTATGACTTCATTAAGTCTTCTATAATCCACTACTAACCTATATTTCTTTTTCCCTGAATTATCCACCTTTTTGGGTACTATTAATAAAGGACTGGAGTAGCTAGAATTACTTTTCCTAATTACTTCTTGATCTTCCATCTCTTTAATTTGTTTCCTAACTTCTGATTCATGTTGGGGAGGATATCTATATAATTTGGAATTAATTTGCTGATTAGTTATTGTAATAATCTCGTGTTCTATTTCTGGAATACTAGTTAATTTATCCCTATCTTTAAAAAATATATTTTCAAATCTTTTAATAATTTTTCTTACTTCCTGATATTCTTCTTTGTTTAAATGATTTAATTTTAAATGTCCCCATATGTCCTTATCCACTGGTTCTAAAGTGCAAAAGTGCAAATTTGTTCTACTAAGTATGGGTTATTCAAAAACTTTAGTTTTTGATTATTTAATGTAATTGTTCCTTTCTCTAAATCTATTGTTGTATTTAATACTGTCAATAAGTCATTTCCTATAATAAACTGATATTTCCGTTGTGGTAGGTTTTTCTTTTTCCAACGTATTAAAGCGCCCTGAGAGGTGCTCTGAATTGTTCACGTGAGGATGTGTGTATTTCATATTTAATTGAGTCTTTTCCGCTAATAGTGGAAAAATATATTGGTGGTATTTCTATTTCTCTAAATCCTAAAACTTTATCGTCTACAATACTTAAAGTTGAGCCTGTGTCTATTAATGCTATAAAATTGCGTTTAATTTGGATCATAGGTAGTTCTTCCGAGGCTAATTCATAAAAAATTCTACATTATTTGATTGATCATTTTCTATATTTTTTTCAAATTCCTCCTGTCTTTGTCTAGTAGAACTCTGTTGGCGGCGATATTGGCCCGAGTTGTTACTAGAGTTTCCTGACACTTGCTAGGAATTATTATTAATTGAACGGATATTACCTATATCCATTGGTTCTACCTGATCTTGCCTATTATAACTCTGTTGTTGGCGATATTGGCCAGAGTTATTTCTAGCATTACCTGATCTTTGGTAATAACGTTCAGGATTGCCATGATTATTTTTATATAACCCTGAATTGTTATTTTTATTATCATAGTTATTTTTAAAATAATTATTTTGAGAATTGTTACTATGATTATTATGATTATTGTAATTGTTATGATTATTATGATTGTTATGATTATTATAATTGTTATGATTATTATAGTTATTATTATGATTTCTAGAAGGCCCTGGATTATAATTTTTATTTTGTGCTTTAGAAGTATTATTTCTTTTTAAACTTTTGCTAAAATTATTACTTCTTTTATATTCATGTCTGATACACGAATCTTCAAATCTTCTTGTTCTCATGATTTGAATTATACTACCTAATTCTTTTATTTCATAGATTTTATCTAACAATACCCCTTGAGTAATTTCTTTAATCCTATTAACTAAGATGCTATCTACGTTACTTAAATATATGAACTGATCATCTTTATAATAAATTCTAACATCATCTGCCTTATATTTAATATCTTGTATTTCGTTACAAAGTTCACTTACCGAATTAACTCTAATGTTGTTGATCCTTTTGTAAATCTCCATTGGTTCGTTGTCGGGTTTATATCTCATTTTCAAAACCAGCTTCACAGCATTCCAGTCTGATGGATCTGGGATGTTGATTACCGCATTTTTTGCTTCTCCCTGGATTTTCTCATAGAAGATTGCTCTGGTCATTTGTCTTTTCTGATCTGGATCTGCTACTGTTGAAAGGTGATACTCTGCACTTGATATAAATGAGTTTATGCTAATTTCGTTACGTCCTGTGAATGTGGACATGTAACTTATTTCTTTCGTTATACTTCCTGTCTGATTATAATGTAGATTGTTCTGCGCTTTCAAGTTTCGTAAAGCTGCAGTTAAATCAACTATCTGTTGTTGCATTGCAAGTTGATTTTGTTGGATTGATTGTTCAGTTTCCGCCATTTTTCGGTTAATATCGTATTTTATTCATTAACTTTATTTATGTTAATTTAAAAATTAAATTTTAAAATGTTTATTTTGTAATTAAATTAAGTTGCGTTTCTGCGAGTATTTTACTCTTTGCACTTTTCTTTAATTACTATTTTAGTGTTTATTTTAATTCGATTAAGTTACGTTTCTACGAGTATTTTACTATTCGTTTTCCACTTTTCTTTAATTAAATATAGTGTTTTTATTTTATTATGATTTTAAACCCTTCACTAAATGTTTGTTTAATTACCGGTTATTAAATTTACTTTTTGGTCTATTTCCGAGTAATATTTAATTAATTAATAGAAAATAGAAGATTATCATTTACTTTTACATAATATAATTTTATTACAAACATCTGTTCTTTAAAATATTCTTAAATAAATTAGATTTTATTGCTTTGGTCGAAATAGCCTTTAAAATATCATTATAATTATTATCTGTTACATTTTTTATAAAGGGTGTTCAAAATTGAAGTATCATTTTGATTTTGCCGCCATTTTTTTCTACCTGGAATTTTTATACGAGGTTTCTTTTAGGTATATTCTAAATACATTCCGGTTAGTTAATATGGAATGTTACACGAAGAACAACGTGTTTTTGTTATTACAGCATTTTTTGAAAATGGTAAAAGTTTTCCAAGATGTAATTAGGAAATTTCGAACAAAATTTGGTAGAGAAAATGCTCCAACAAATCGTGCCATCAAGCTGATGGTTGATAAATTTCTAGAAACTGGATCTGTTCTTGATAACAGAGGCAACATTTATCAACGTAGTGGCCGTTCAACCAAGAATGTAGCAGAAGTGTTGGAGAAGATCCAAAAACTTCCATTCGTCATCGTTCGCAGCAATTAAACATCCAACCATCCACATTATTCAACATTTTGCATCGTGATCTCCATTTAAAGGCTTATAAGATCCAGCTGACGCAAGAATTAAAACCAAATGACCATACATTACGTCGGCAATTCGTTTCTTGGGCAATCGAAAAACAAGAAGAAAATGAGAATTTTTTTAACAAAATAATCTTCACCGACGAAGCTCATTTCCAGCTCAATGGCTACGTCAATAAACAGAATTGCCGCATTTGGGGTGAAGAGAATCTAAGGGTTATTTTAGAGCAACCAGCACATCCACAAAAAGTTACGATTTGGTGTGGTTTATGGTCAGGAGGAATCATCGGACCATATTTTTTTGAAAACGCAAATGGAAATGCGATGAGGGTCAATGGAAATCGCTACAGGGAGATGATCCGAAGCTTTTTGTGGCGCGAAGTTGATGATTTGGACGTAGAGAATATGTGGTTTCAACAGGACGGTGCCACTTGCCACACAGCACGAGAAACAATGGATCTTTTGAAGGAAAAGTTCGAAGATCGCATTATTTCTCGTAGAGGAGGAGTGATGTGGCCACCAAGATCGTGCGATTTGACACCGTTGGATTTTTTTTTGTAGGGTTTTGTGAAATCAAAAGTGTACAGCAATAATCCCACAACAATTCAAGAACTTAAAAATAACATTATCGAGCAGATTTCAACCATTGAGAACAGTTTATTGAACAACGTGATTCAGAATTTTGGTAAAATATTGGAAGCCTGCCGAAGTAGTAGAGGGGGCCACTTGGCCGACATAATTTTTCATTATTAACCGGAACCTATTTGTAATAAATTAAAATAAAAATATATTTAATATTTCAAAAAAAAAGTCTTTTTTTATTAAAATTAAAATTATACCTCAATTTTGAACACCCATATCTGTATCAATAAGGCTATTACCGGTTATATTTGTATTAAAATATCCTTTTTCAATATTGGAGGTATTCTTATACATAACTCGCATTAATATAATATAATATTTAAAATTATATTTGCTATTTTGTAATTTAATATACATTTACCGCTTGGTATTAAATGGTACTATAGAATATTTGAAAAAGTTTTGGATTTATAATCTTTATGTGGAAGGTTAGAATCTGCGTTATGTGGAAGGTTAGAATTTGAAGAATGTATAAACATATAGTTTGAATATATGTACAACCCATAGATCTAGATTACAAAATTATAAAATTCACCCAAATTATTTTAAAATACTTAACTATTAAAAAACAATATTGTAAGTAAGCTTTCTTAACTAAAAGATTTAATTATTTTTGGTGAAGATCTCGCAAATCAGAAAAACAAGCATTTTTGATATTTCCACTTTCAAAATCTGGATAATGAAATGTTTTGTTGCTATCTAACTGGTTGAGCCAGTTATTTCTAATATTTTTGAAAACATGCACGCTGTCATAAAAGAGATAAATATGATTGTTTGGATATTGTGGATTTTTAAATTTAAAATTATTTGACGATAAAATTTTGAACATATTTTGGTTAATCCTATGAATGTCTGTAGTAATCGAAATTATATGAAATCCTAATGTTTGTAATTGAGAAATTATGTTGGTAGTGTAATTATGCAAATGTTTTTAACACAGTCACCATTGATGTTTTTGACACAGTTAATAGTGCTACTTCCTTCATATTTCCAATCACGGAATTAATTAAAAATGCTAGGACTGTTTTTCCTGCTTCATTTGAATTAGATTCAATTCAATTGATACACAAGAATTCTTATTTTTTATAATTTTATACAAAATCACTTTCATATCTAGTTCTGTTTCTATTTTTTCTTTAAATTCAATAAAGTTATCAATAATATAGGTACTATCAATAATTTGCAAATATTTTTTTAAAGTGTATTGTATTTAAATTTAAACAAGGCACAGCGTCTTTATTAAGTCTTTTTCTCTTCATATCAGTTTTATCATCTCAGACATTAAATGATCACTACATACTGTCGTTGACTTTTTGTAGTAATTTATGTTTGGTATGGCATTTATTCAAATTCTTGTGACAGATTTATCTTTAGGAAACTTAAATAACGTTTTATATTTGTTTTTATAAGTTGTCGAACAACCACTTACGAGATATGACGAAGGCATTTTATGTTTTCCAGCGACCTAAATTGTTTTTAAAATAAAATTTACAAAATATACAAAACTAAATGTAGCAATGCAAAATATTAATCATTTACCTTATAAACAACAAAATTTAAAAAATTTAAAAGGCATACATCCAACTCTTTTTACATTACAAATCAGACTACTAAGGAAAAATTAAAAGAATAAGAAAATTTTCTTTGTTATTGAAATTTACCGACAATTTCCACACGAATTATTAACGAAACTAAATTTCGGATAAAACTCGGAAAATCAATTGAGTGTTCCGGCTTGATGAAAGATATATAGAGGCATTGTTCGCAGTATAAACAATATGAGTATTGTGATGGGTTCTCAAAAAAAAAAAAAGATTTAGCTGAAATTCGTTTTCTGGACGTTTTTAAAGGTGTAGAATACAAAAAAACGAAAAAAAATTTTTTTTGAAAATTCCGCGTCGGTAAAAACTTGTTATCAGCATAACTCAAGGAATTCTTATCCGATTAAAATGAAATTTGGTATTGAAGTTAGTGTTGTGAATAGGACCTCTGCAAAAAGACGTTGAGGTAGGAAACTGTAGTTGTACCACCATCTATTCATAATGTTTGAATAAAATATTAACCAAAGTATATATGTATAAATATTACAAAGAGCAATAAGTAATTCTACTCTTTTTTACTAATTCTAATGCATTTTTCTTTCTTTTATTATTATTATTATTATTATTATTATTAATAATTATAATAATAATATTATTACCTAATACTTGCAAAAGTAGGTAGGTAAGATCTATTTTTCTTGTTTCACATACACTTTGTATAGGGCAAACCTATTCGAAAAAAACAACACTATATATTTTTATAAATGCAAATTAATTTGGGTACACAAATAAATGCGTTTGTGTGCGAGTATAAAGGAACAGTAAATTTTTGTAAAGGTATATATAGGCTAGCAAGAAAATTTTGAACACATGGTTATTGCAACTACTTATTGTAATTTGCAATAGATATACTTTGATTTTAACATTCTAGCAGATTGTATTTTACAAATAGATATGAATAGAATAAGAATCTAAAGACTATGGTTAATGGTTATATTATGATTATTTTTACTTTTTTTAAAACAAAACAAAATAATGATTTGAATTTATTTATAGATATGTAGAGGTCTGTGTATATCAATATACTATACTTTTTTCATTCCAAAAATATTTCTATTAAGAATCATCTAAGAGATTATAATATAATGCACTGTCGTTTTATTGCAGGAATTCTCTTTGTTCTCTAATTATTTTCTCTGGTTAATGAAACGGGATGAAACTCTTTATCTGAATGTTCTTGCAACAACACGGCTCCTTATCCAATGTGACTTGCATGAGTGTTCAGTTCTGAATTGAATAATTTTAAAACCAGTTCTTTGCTTAATAAACTTTTTAAATGGTTGAAAGCTGCTAAAACAACTGGACTTCCATAGAGTGAACAACTATTCTGAATATGCCTTGAATAATCCATTCTTTAACTTGTTCATCTATGATATTCTTCACTTTAGGTGCGTCTTGGTCTTTGGAAAACTAGAATGGCATATTTTAAATTTATAGACATTCACGACTTATCTGGTTTTTGTGGGTTGTAGTTATATTAGTTATTATAGTGGGTGGGTTATAGTGGTTTGGGTTATATTATCAAGTACTATACTGTTTATTTCGTTTAGATTGTGGACATTTAATTTTTAAATTCTTCTCATTTCTATTGTTACTGTTAAATGAAAAAAGTATATATATTTCTGTATATATTTCTGTACTATGTGATGTCGCTTCACAATTTTTACATCGTTTCATTGGTTGCGTATTATTTTTCTTGACTGGACATTCAGGGAAAATTTTTAAATTCTGGGTATTTTTTAAAAATTTGTATTTTGTTTTGTTCCGCTTTCATTTTTGTGTAACTTTGGGATACCATCGATAATATAGCCAATCAAGTTTTACTCACAGTTCCTTGTTTTGCAATTAATTTTATTTGATATAAATATTGTATACGTATACTTATTTCTATTTTGTTTTTGTTGTTGTTTCCTTAAAAATTTTATTTCATTTGACTGCAATAAATTATTTAACGTAAAAAATTTCCAAATACCACTTAACCACTACACCATATCTGACTCATGGAGTAGTGGTTAAGGCACAACCTTTCAATCCGAGGATCTTGTAATAATAATAATAATAATGTATATCATATAATAATAATAATAATAATAAAATAATAAATAATAATAATAAATAATAATAATAAATAATAATAATAATAAAAATAATAAATAATAAATAATAAATAATAATAAATAATAAAAATAATAAATAATAATAATAATTTTGTCTTGATTTAGATCAGTATTCATTATTTTCATTTCTATTAAAAAAATTACGACTGTTCGAGTTATTATTATTATTAAAATTATTATTGTTAATTCTATTATAAAAACTACTATTATTTACGTTATTCTTCCTAACATTATTACTATTATTATTAATATTAGTATTGTTATTATTTCTATTATTATAGCCCTAATGTTATTTGAATTATAATTTCTCGAAATTCCAGTTTGCACGAGCTAATAATATGCTTATTCTAAAGTAGCAACATTTTTAATTCTTAAATACACATTGGGTCAAATGCATATAACTGAGCTGAAACTCAACTCTTTCCCAAAGCGTTGTTTTTTGTTTGAAAAAGAACGATTTGAGTTGAAGCTCAGTTTTATGCATTCGACGCATTATTATCAGCTCGTGGTAATTTATTAATTAATAAATTTGGAGGTTCCCTATTTTTTTGGTTGATATCCACATTTTTCATACAAAATTTCTGAATGACGAGAATTTATATGAGTTTTTTTGCTTTTTTTGATTTTCTGTTTTTTGTTTTGTTTATTGTTTAGTGCTTTTGTATCTATGAATAATAAAAATTGTTGAGGATGATTTTATGAGTAATAGAAAAAAACTAAGTAAATAAACAATATAACGGTTGCGTAAAAAATTTATTTATATTATGATATTAGTATATATGCATATTATTATAAATATATATAATTAAAATTTGTATGACATATATATACTAATACCGTATATAGATATAGATATAACTGCGTATATGGTTGTACGTATTTTGTTTAGTTATAAAAAAAATTAATTAATGAAATATTTAAACAAAAAAATTCCATGTGCACGATGATTATGTACATAATAATATGTATATAATAATAATATATAGCATAATGCATTATACATATTATACATTATACATATTTTATATATAATATACAAATTTGCATTGTAGTAAGTATAAAATACAAGTTTAGTATTAATTTGTAGTAAAGTTGAAAGAGTTTTGTTTAGGTGATAATATGTACATATGCTCGAATTTACAGAGAGCAACTTTTTATTTGGTCTATGTATAAGTAAAACATACCAATAAAAAGTTATACTCTTATATATTTTATCAAATTATTTTAAAAAAATTAAAAAGATAATATTATAAACAGAGTGATAGACATAATTAATTGCCCAAATTTATTGCTCAAAATATTTCAATATATACATTTCTTATCTAATATTGTTGTTCTGAGTTTTAAATTATGTACAATTTTTAAGATATAGAAAATTTAGAAAAACAATTCTAACATATTTATTAAGGAAAATGGCAAAAATCTTATTTGACTATTTAGATAAAACTTAAAGCTATTTAAAACTAGATTAGGCTGCCTTAAAGCTAATTTACGTAATGAAATAGATTTTTAATTAACTAGTTGTTTGAAAATTGTGTTTTGTAATTAAGTTTATTATTAAGTTTATCAACTTTATCCCTAATAATATACATGTAGACTTTTTGGGGTAATTTAGATGTTGAGTAAAAAAAGGGTAAATTGTAAATTTGTAGTTTGCTGATATGAGTTTTAGCACATGTTCCGCAGATGGTTGAACCGTACAGCAAAATACGTTGGATGATCGTTTTAAATATTAATAATTTGTTGTCGGTTGATAATAGAGAATTTTTATTTAGGAATGAGTAAATCGTTTTAATGCATTTACTGGTTTTGTTCACAGATTCGTGAATGTAATCTTATAATGTATGTAAACCGATTATAATGTATGGGAAGAACTTCTACTACTTCTTTGGGAAATTCGGTTTTCTCTAAGATCACTCTCAGGTTGCCTGTTTGTAATTTATTGAATATTTTCTCGACATTTTGGAGAAGCTTTACTTACTTTTACTACCAAAGATTATTACATCGTCGATATATACACGTAACAGATTCTTCCGATGTATTCCTTGAGTACGTCTTCAATTATGCGTTGGAAGATCGTGAAATGTGCTTGTAAAATGTGATTTTTGATATATCTTTTGGTGTCATCCTTATTTAACGAAATCCAGAACAATCCTTATCCAGGTGGAATTTGTTACATCAATTGTAGTCAAACAGTCTGGCTGTTGTTGATTTGTATCTGGAATTGGAAAAGTATTGGAAACTGTAATGGAATTTAATCTTTTGAAATCGATGACAATACGGTTTTTTTATACCCTATAAATCCATTTTTTTTTTTCACAATCACTTTGGGAGATTTATATGAACTTTTGGACGGGTCTTATGAAACCTGTATGTATTCTTGATAACTTTCGTCAATATATTCTTGACAATTCTTCAATATATTATTGGTTGTTTCCAGATTGAAGAGTCTCTGTAGATTTGGATGGAATCGCGTTTGAAGTGTTCAACTAAGGTCTGTAAATTTAGATTTTTATAGGATAGACCTCCATTGTTGGTAATTTTTTGGGTTGTCACCAGTTAGTTGTCTAATGGATGCTTTGATCTCTTTTAATATGTTATTTCAATTAATTTTCAAAACGTTTTTGATGATATGTAATTTTACCTAACTAGACCAAAATATACATAAGAAAGTTCAGCTTCTTTTAATGTTTATTCAAAGTAAATCATATTATTTCCTTTTATCGTATGATGAAAGATACTGCAATACGGCTTCATTTACTACGTATTCTGGATTGTATTCCCGTGCATTCAGCTACTTGAATAAGTCTAAAAAAGAATAATTTATAAGAATAGTATGTATTATCCAGTTTATTGATTATAATACAGTTTATTGATTATAATAACAAAATTAAGCTGTAACTGAATTAATTAATCTAACATTATTAATTATTATACTATTTAATTGCTGCATATATTATAGGAAATTGTAAAAGATAAGAAATAAATTTTTTAAATGATTATGAAACCGGTATAGAATAAAATATATTCTAAATTTTCTCTATTATATCAATCTATTATATTAAATACTCAACGTTTTAATATTTTTAGATTTTTAACTTTACTGGAGGAAAACGTGACACAAAATCGGTTGATACAAATCGTTGGAACAACAAATTATCATATATGCAGAGACTAATGGTAATAAGAATTCTCAAAAGAGAATCTTTGATACCTTATGTGAATGATTATGTTACAGTTACTATTGGAAAATACATTTACAAAAATCTTTCTACAGATGTTTTCAAAGTGGCGTAAGTAAAATATTGAATTATGTACATATCTATTTTTTACTTTATTAATATATTTATATATTATTATGTAAAATATACTCTAAAAACGAATGTATCGCAGGGTATATTTCGTTTATCAACTTTATCAAACTCCTATACTGCTCCTATACAAACCTGTTTACTTTTTTCATCAAATTTAATAAATCGGTAAAAATGAAACCAGGCAGTATAAAAGTAACGGTTTTTAAAGCTTCGAATGAATACCTTGAGTGTTCTTTTTGCAAAGGAAACCCTAGCCCCCTATATAATTAAAAAATAAGTCCTACAAATAGCGGAAATACAAAAAAAGTTGGTTCATCAATCTGTTAATATTTTCAATTAAATTACATACAAATGTTGTTTTTCCACATCCAGATGGTCCTGCTATCATCATTGTAAATGGATGAATAAAATTAATCATTTTTGATCTGTGTCTGATAAGAAACTGAATTTAAAATACAAATTGAAAAATAATATAAAAGCAGCGAACATATTCATTTTGAATTATGGAAGTAGAAGAGTTCTTACAGAATAAGAAGAAACTAATATTACATCTATTTAAACACATTAAAAATTGTTCTGGAGTAAATAAGTACACTTCAATTTATGGTACTCATTTTGACCTTTGGGCATATGATAATTCTATTGGCATATGATAATTTTACTTCTGGACCAGACACATGTGCATGTTATACAATAGAAAATTATAGAATCACTTTTCTCGTACTATTTAATTTTAATTAAATAGTACGAGAATAATGTCAAGGTTACAAGTTGTATCAGAAATTCATAGAGGTGCTAGAAGAAAGTTTATTCAAAAGGGTTTAATGATACTTGGCAAATTGATTTGGTTGAAATGATTCCATATGCAAAATTTAATAAGGGATATAAATAATTTTCCAAATTTGCGAATGCTGAACCGGTTAAAAACAAAAGCGCTGATAATGTTTTAACCGCAATGAAAAATATTTTTAAGCACGCTGGTAAAAAACCAAAAAATTTACAATCTGATAAACGTACGGAATTTTTCAATAAAAAATTTCAAAATCTAATGAGGAAATAAAATAATATGTAAAAAAAATATTTTTTAAAATATGCTTTTATCGAAACCAAATTCGCCCCCTAAAAAGTAGAAAATAAAATTGATTGCAAAACTTTAGCTTTTTTGACTGTTATAATATAATAGTGAATTGCTAGTGCAAGCATTTTGGACTGTTATAATATAACAACAAACTCCACACTTTTGAAACCTGTACACTATCCTCTGCACCATACTACACTTACAAATGTTGCTAACAGATTACGAAGATAATAAAAAGCGTGACAGAATGACAAATAAATAAATAAATAAATAAATAAACCGACAGCGACGAGTTAATATAAAAGCATATAAAAAGTTATACTCTTATATATTTTATCAAATTATTTTAAAAAAATTAAAAAGATAATATTATAAACAGAGTGATAGACATAATTAATTGCCCAAATTTATTGCTCAAAATATTTCAATATATACATTTCTTATCTAATATTGTTGTTCTGAGTTTTAAATTATGTACAATTTTTAAGATATAGAAAATTTAGAACAACAAAAAAAATAAAAAAAATAAAAATTAACAGAGAAAATTTTTCTTTATATATATTACATTTAGTATTCTAACATATTTATTAAGGAAAATGGCAAAAATCTTATTTGACTATTTAGATAAAACTTAAAGCTATTTAAAACTAGATTAGGCTGCCTTAAAGCTAATTTACGTAATGAAATAGATTTTTAATTAACTAGTTGTTTGAAAATTGTGTTTTGTAATTAAGTTTATTATTAAGTTTATCAACTTTATCCCTAATAATATACATGTAGACTTTTTGGGGTAATTTAGATGTTGAGTAAAAAAAGGGTAAATTGTAAATTTGTAGTTTGCTGATATGAGTTTTAGCACATGTTCCGCAGATGGTTGAACCGTACAGCAAAATACGTTGGATGATCGTTTTAAATATTAATAATTTGTTGTCGGTTGATAATAGAGAATTTTTATTTAGGAATGAGTAAATCGTTTTAATGCATTTACTGGTTTTGTTCACAGATTCGTGAATGTAATCTTATAATGTATGTAAACCGATTATAATGTATGGGAAGAACTTCTACTACTTCTTTGGGAAATTCGGTTTTCTCTAAGATCACTCTCAGGTTGCCTGTTTGTAATTTATTGAATATTTTCTCGACATTTTGGAGAAGCTTTACTTACTTTTACTACCAAAGATTATTACATCGTCGATATATACACGTAACAGATTCTTCCGATGTATTCCTTGAGTACGTCTTCAATTATGCGTTGGAAGATCGTGAAATGTGCTTGTAAAATGTGATTTTTGATATATCTTTTGGTGTCATCCTTATTTAACGAAATCCAGAACAATCCTTATCCAGGTGGAATTTGTTACATCAATTGTAGTCAAACAGTCTGGCTGTTGTTGATTTGTATCTGGAATTGGAAAAGTATTGGAAACTGTAATGGAATTTAATCTTTTGAAATCGATGACAATACGGTTTTTTTTATACCCTATAAATCCATTTTTTTTTTTCACAATCACTTTGGGAGATTTATATGAACTTTTGGACGGGTCTTATGAAACCTGTATGTATTCTTGATAACTTTCGTCAATATATTCTTGACAATTCTTCAATATATTATTGGTTGTTTCCAGATTGAAGAGTCTCTGTAGATTTGGATGGAATCGCGTTTGAAGTGTTCAACTAAGGTCTGTAAATTTAGATTTTTATAGGATAGACCTCCATTGTTGGTAATTTTTTGGGTTGTCACCAGTTAGTTGTCTAATGGATGCTTTGATCTCTTTTAATATGTTATTTCAATTAATTTTCAAAACGTTTTTGATGATATGTAATTTTACCTAACTAGACCAAAATATACATAAGAAAGTTCAGCTTCTTTTAATGTT
Source organism: Poecilobothrus nobilitatus (assembly GCA_947095535.1). Taxonomy (NCBI): domain Eukaryota; kingdom Metazoa; phylum Arthropoda; class Insecta; order Diptera; family Dolichopodidae; genus Poecilobothrus; species Poecilobothrus nobilitatus. The sequence goes on along the minus strand of OX352772.1, from coordinate 165,734,669 downwards.
TATTCAAAGTAAATCATATTATTTCCTTTTATCGTATGATGAAAGATACTGCAATACGGCTTCATTTACTACGTATTCTGGATTGTATTCCCGTGCATTCAGCTACTTGAATAAGTCTAAAAAAGAATAATTTATAAGAATAGTATGTATTATCCAGTTTATTGATTATAATACAGTTTATTGATTATAATAACAAAATTAAGCTGTAACTGAATTAATTAATCTAACATTATTAATTATTATACTATTTAATTGCTGCATATATTATAGGAAATTGTAAAAGATAAGAAATAAATTTTTTAAATGATTATGAAACCGGTATAGAATAAAATATATTCTAAATTTTCTCTATTATATCAATCTATTATATTAAATACTCAACGTTTTAATATTTTTAGATTTTTAACTTTACTGGAGGAAAACGTGACACAAAATCGGTTGATACAAATCGTTGGAACAACAAATTATCATATATGCAGAGACTAATGGTAATAAGAATTCTCAAAAGAGAATCTTTGATACCTTATGTGAATGATTATGTTACAGTTACTATTGGAAAATACATTTACAAAAATCTTTCTACAGATGTTTTCAAAGTGGCGTAAGTAAAATATTGAATTATGTACATATCTATTTTTTACTTTATTAATATATTTATATATTATTATGTAAAATATACTCTAAAAACGAATGTATCGCAGGGTATATTTCGTTTATCAACTTTATCAAACTCCTATACTGCTCCTATACAAACCTGTTTACTTTTTTCATCAAATTTAATAAATCGGTAAAAATGAAACCAGGCAGTATAAAAGTAACGGTTTTTAAAGCTTCGAATGAATACCTTGAGTGTTCTTTTTGCAAAGGAAACCCTAGCCCCCTATATAATTAAAAAATAAGTCCTACAAATAGCGGAAATACAAAAAAAGTTGGTTCATCAATCTGTTAATATTTTCAATTAAATTACATACAAATGTTGTTTTTCCACATCCAGATGGTCCTGCTATCATCATTGTAAATGGATGAATAAAATTAATCATTTTTGATCTGTGTCTGATAAGAAACTGAATTTAAAATACAAATTGAAAAATAATATAAAAGCAGCGAACATATTCATTTTGAATTATGGAAGTAGAAGAGTTCTTACAGAATAAGAAGAAACTAATATTACATCTATTTAAACACATTAAAAATTGTTCTGGAGTAAATAAGTACACTTCAATTTATGGTACTCATTTTGACCTTTGGGCATATGATAATTCTATTGGCATATGATAATTTTACTTCTGGACCAGACACATGTGCATGTTATACAATAGAAAATTATAGAATCACTTTTCTCGTACTATTTAATTTTAATTAAATAGTACGAGAATAATGTCAAGGTTACAAGTTGTATCAGAAATTCATAGAGGTGCTAGAAGAAAGTTTATTCAAAAGGGTTTAATGATACTTGGCAAATTGATTTGGTTGAAATGATTCCATATGCAAAATTTAATAAGGGATATAAATAATTTTCCAAATTTGCGAATGCTGAACCGGTTAAAAACAAAAGCGCTGATAATGTTTTAACCGCAATGAAAAATATTTTTAAGCACGCTGGTAAAAAACCAAAAAATTTACAATCTGATAAACGTACGGAATTTTTCAATAAAAAATTTCAAAATCTAATGAGGAAATAAAATAATATGTAAAAAAAATATTTTTTAAAATATGCTTTTATCGAAACCAAATTCGCCCCCTAAAAAGTAGAAAATAAAATTGATTGCAAAACTTTAGCTTTTTTGACTGTTATAATATAAAAGTGAATTGCTAGTGCAAGCATTTTGGACTGTTATAATATAACAACAAACTCCACACTTTTGAAACCTGTACACTATCCTCTGCACCATACTACACTTACAAATGTTGCTAACAGATTACGAAGATAATAAAAAGCGTGACAGAATGACAAATAAATAATAAATAAATAAATAAACCGACAGCGACGAGTTAATATAAAAGCATATAATAAAAGCAAATTTTCTAGTAAAATTTTTCAGACGCGGGTAATAAAGTTCTTTTTCTAAATAAAGAAGATAAATTTTGTGTTTATGGGCCCTTATCTTCTAACAGTAAAACTTTGTTATAAATTTTTTTTATTAATCTAATAAGATATTAACCCACATACATAAACTAGGTTATGTACAAAATTATTGACAGTTCTTTGTGACGTCACAGGAATCGAAAAGCAAAAATTATTTTAAAGCAGTGTTCCTATTAAAAGAAAAACTACAAGTATCGTTATTTTATGTTATTGTTTTATTTAATTTTCTTTTATTAATATTTTTTGTTTATTATTCGCATTCTTCCGTATAATCTTGTTTTGAAATATATTTTTTTTATATCTTCTTTACATATATCTTTCGATTTATGTAAATGGTACTATAAAAATTTTTTGTTTGTGATTAAAACATCACCATTAATACCTAAAAAGAATTGTTCATATTCTTTTATTTTTTCTACGAAATTTCCACTGGGTTCTTTTAGTCCTCCTTTTGAAATTTGATCTACCCATGTATAATGGATTTTTCAGAAATTTCATTCTCTAAATTAAATTTTTTGATTAAATAACCAGCAATATATTCAATTGCATCTTCTTCTAATTCCCCAATTTCTTCATCAAAAACAATATCACTATTATTTTCATTTAGTGAATCGTTTATTTCATCACAAAACGAATGTGATAGATCTCGTAATAACTCCCCTGTCAAATTTTCATTTTCAAAAACTTTATCTAACATTTCTATGTTACTATTCGTACTAACTTGCTGAGTGCTATCTGATCGCCCTGAGATTTGGAAATAATAATGCAATAATTAATTTCAAATAATTAAAAACGCAAATATAATTGTTAGTATAATTGTTATAATTATTATTATTAAGTCCCCATATGTTAATATTGTATAAACATATAATATGTTTTAATATCAAGTTTTTAATTTAAATACTAACCCAAAATGCTTAACCCTAGTATATACTTAAATTCTAACGAGCTGGGATGATCATGAACACCACCTCTAGATCGAATGAAACCAAAAAACCTTTCTAAGTCATCCTGACACAATCTTCTTGTTAAGATATATGATGTTCCGAATTTTTCATTTAAATAAGAGAACAATTGTGGCAACGAAGAATTATTTAATAGCATTGCTCTTTGAAAAGGCAACAAACTTTTTCTATTTCCAACACGCATATTCCGAAAAAAATCATTTATATGCTAAATTATTCTGTTGTGCTCATTCATAGCTAACCCATATGATTTTATTCTCTTACGTGAATCCTTTGCAAAAGACGAACTATTAATAAATCAAACCAATAATTGACTAGTTTGATAAGTTCGCTACACTCCATAGCATTATTTGTGGTCATCTTACCAGAAGTTAGACATCTTTCAATAGATTTCGAAACCGTGTGCGAAAATAATTGTAGAGCAAGTTTCATTTTTTGTCTAGCAGCATCACGAACATCATCTAAATGTTTCTGTGTTAATTTAATTAATTAGATTAGACACTATTGCAACTATTAGAAAATATATCCTTTTTAATTTGAGTATTATTTTATAAGCGTACAGGCTGTCATGGCAGTATCGTAATCATAATAAATAACTTGTTTCCAATTTTTATAAAGACCGCGAATCATTGCAACCTGAACGTAAGCGCTTGGTTTCATAACTTTGTCATTTTTTCTGTCGTATTCATACACAAATTTTATCTTCATTTCATCAAATGATGGAATACATAATTTTTCCTCTTTATTGTAGTTGCTGTAGTTTTTTAATACATTTAATACGTCTTCTATTATACCTGGTTTGATTGAAAATTTAGCTACCCATTTTTTCAAAACAGATACCGATGGTAGAGGGTACTGCCTTTTTCGAAGAAATCTGTATGAATTTACTCCAGCAGAATAGAGAGATATAGCTGCTGTAATGTTCTCTGGAAACCATTTCAATATTTTCCCATTTTGCTACAGTTTTTTAACTTGGCCTTTCGTAAATATGTTGTTGATAGAGTTATAGGCCATGCTGATTTTTTTGACTGCTTAGTTAACATTTTTATTATTAACCGGACGTTTCTTAAGTTTCTTTTTAATTTAATTATTTCTCGGTCTTTGGTAATTTCCAAGTTCCACCTAAAAATAAGAAATATTTTGTAGCAAAAAATAACGAACGTATATTGAAACGTGTTTATACTATACTAAAATATTTCAACTCACGTAGTTTGAACAGCGACATTTACAGCATTATTATTTATAATGTCCTATGCTTGGGGCTGATTGTCAATGAAACTAATGATATTGTTTTGGATTATTATTTATGTTGTAATGTTTCTAAATGTTTTTGGCAAGCCTTTCATGATATCCCAATGCTTCTTTTATTAAATTTTTCCGTCCCCCCTTATTTTTTTCTGCCACTTCTGCTATCTACATTTTCCGAAATATCCGGAATATTTTGCCTGGGTATAGCGTCTTTTTTTAAAGTTTTTTTTTTTTATTGATGTGTTTAATAAGATATCTTTTAGCCAATAATCACATTCTAAAAAATGATCTGAACACACTTTTACAGCATTTATGGAACACTGTTTATAAATAACACAAGCTTTCAACCACTTTGAGTATTTCCTTCATAGTTCTTACAATTTTTTACTATGCACTTTACCATTATAAAATATTTAATTTAATAAAATTCAACAACTCAATAATATTCACTTTGATTCTCCATTGCAAATGAAAACAAACGATTCCTATAACTCAACCTTTACAGCTGTTAATTGACAACTCATTTTGTACATTGCCTTGTTTATGTATGTGATATTAACCATATAAATCGGACCAATAGCTCCTTGAATCAAATTTGTTTGTACGTAGTACGTTTGTACGTTTGTTCGTTTGTATGTAGATACATAGATAAGATACCATATTTCCCCAAAACAATATACATTTTTTTTTCTAAACTAATTTCTGTAAATTAATTCTGTAATATTATAATACAAAAGCAATATTAACAATTTAACATTTGTTAATATAATATTCTTTTTTTTTTAGGCGAATTTCTCATTTCAAAAATTTATAGGCGAATTCTCATTCCGTAATCATAGTACCTATACATAATTTTATTCTTTTCTTAATAATGTCTGTAATTAATTCTGTAATGTAGCAAACTAGTTTTTTTTCTTTCAGTATTCATCGTTCAATTAATTTACAATTTTTTTTGTGTTGTATACTTTAGTAGTTAAAGAAAGAAGTCAATTTGTAATTTTTATACAAATATGTATGGATGTTTGAATATTTATTTTTTTTGTGTGAATTATAAAATTTGTTTAAAATATGCTTAAAAAAATTGGCACACAAATGCAGTTATTTAAAATCGGTCGATTTTTCTTGTTTTAAAAAAAGTCTGTTATAAAATTTAATATTTTTATGTACCCATCTACCATTTAAAAAATTTTTACATTATTTTATTTCATACTTTTTAGTTTTAAATGAAAAGCATAATTTTAATTTAAATAGGTATACATACATACATATAATATGTAATCAAGCATTAAGCATAATATTTTATCTGTAAATCATAAAAATTCGAAGGATAAAAAAAATATTCACACTTTTATCCAAATTCACCTTTTGCTTAAAAGTGAATCTACTTCCAGATGATGTACCCCTTTTCGGGATTTTTGAATGTGTAAAATAACTTGTAAGATTCCACGATTAAGTTTAATAAAAGCTGTTAATAAAATGAGTTTTTTATTAAATGAAACAATTACCTCTTTATTGTTTTTCTATATTAATTATAGGGCATTTCACAAAGCATTGTCTAAGGACCACAAAGATACAAAAGCGCCACTTCATCTTGCCCGGAAAAATTAAATATTCTTTCTATTTTTTTTACTATCATGAAAAAAAATTATTTAAATTTTCTCGTATATGTGTATATATAAATATGCATACATATTATCTACAATGCAATTTCTAAAAAAATTTTGAAAAATAAATGTTTTTCAGAAACTATAAAATTATGAACAATAGAAAAATATTTTAGAGAATATGTGACGAAATGGGTTACCGGAACCAAACTACGAATTGGATATGGCCATTAAATATAGCTACAGTAGTTCAATGTTTGATTTAGCATAATTTGGTTGCAAACAATTTAAATATATTGAGATGTCTGAACTGATAAATGAATTTTATTTAAATCCTATAAAAAGTTTTGGTAAGTAATGGAACAACTTCTCTTATTCAATTATTCAAATTAGGCAAGAAAAAAACTAAAAACCTTAGATCCGCACTTACGCGTGTCAGGATTTTATAAATAGTATTGAAATTGATAGCTATAGCTAGCAAATTTAACCATTCTACAATGTTTAAACGCACACACTGCTTAGGTCGGACAACTCTTAACAGAAAACTTTTAAAATCTTAAAAACTCTTAATAAATCCCAATGAAGAACAAAGGCCCATGTCCTTCCCCACAAAGTTTAAGCAAATTTTAATAAATTCTCTTGTCGGAACTGATAAAAAGATCGTTACTAAAATAACATTACGATAAATAATTGAGACACGACAACTAAACGACGAAAATATATTTGAATGACTAACGGTCCGAAACGATTTAGCTATGTATAATACTTCATATATTATTTTTATTTTAAGTAGAACTCACTGCATAACGTGATCCTACAGATACGTGCAATATAGGCTTAAGAAAAATAACTGGAAATCTTGAATATAGCTCCCCTTTTCTTTCGTCAATCAGTCCACCTTCCGAAGAAACCCACTTTGCTCCTTCAACAAACAAACCATGTACAAAAACGCCGACATCCGTTGTTCTCTAGTTTTGATATATTTGCGTAACCTAAAAATAATTTATAATAAAAACGTTGCAAAGTGTTGTAAATATGTTTAAATGTTCTCATACCGAAAGAGAAATCTGGCCATGAAAATACAAAAACCTATTAGCACAGACAAAATAATAATACAGACGTCTTACGTAGAAGGAAATATTTGAATAAATTATTTTAATGGCTAACATCGTATTAACTGACAAAAGATTTCACAAAAAGAAAAACAAATGAAAAGTTTCTTCAGTTACAAAAGTTTTATATTTTAATTTCATAGCAATTGATATTGCATAGTATTTATAGTATACACATACAAAACTTACTCACATATTTTTAAAATCTTTCAATTTTGTTGTGTTTAAAGGTGTATATATTTTTAAAAATTAAACACATCCTTAGCTACATATTATATGATCAATACATAAATGAAATATGAAAACAAAATAAGTAAACAAAACCATTTTTTCTTTTAATAATATTTTTAATAACAAATATTTTTATTTTTAATATTAATATTTTTCTTTCTATTATACATTCATACATAAATATAATCAAAATGAATGAGTTTAGAGAAGAACTTTTATTTTCCAAATTTTTATACCCGTATGAACTATGTTCAAGGGTATAATAAATTTGCCATTACGTTTGTGACACCTTAAAGGAGCCGAGCTAGATATAGTGTCAAAGGTATGGATCGGCTCAGAATCGAATTCTGAGTCGATTAAGCCATGTGCGTCCGTCCGTCCGTCCGTCCGCACGATAACTCAAAAAATAAAGGAGTTAGGAGGCTGAAATTTTTTTTACGTCACTTTTGCAAAATTGTTAGTTTTGCTATTTAAATCCAACATTTGCGGTCGGCGGGTTCGAGTAGCTGCCATACAACTTCTTTCTTTATATAGAAATAACTCAGTATCTATTCAAGTTAGGTTTCTGAAATTTTGCAAATGATGATCAAGTTTTATGGCTTTTTTAACTTCTGTAAAATTTGGTTGTGTTGGCGCGGCGGGTTCGGGTAGCTGCCATACAACTTCTCCGTTTAAATGAGAATAATTCAGTGTTTATTGAAGCTAGGAATCTGAAATTTAGTAAAGAGGTATCGAGTTACATGCCAACAACTTTTGTAAAATTTGGTTGGTCTAGAGCAGCCGGTTCAGGCTTCTTGCACCTCTTGGAAGTTAATAAAGCTAGGCGTCTGAAATCTTGCAAATGATGATCAAGTTTTATGGCAACAACTTCTGCAAAATTTGGTTGTGGTGGTGTGACGGGTTCGGGTAGCTGCCATACAAAATCCCTTTTTAAATGAAAAGAACTCAGTGTCTATTGAATCTAGCTATCTGAAATTTAGTGAAAAAGTGTCAAGTTGCATGCCAAAAACTTTTGTAAAATTTGATTGATCTAATGCAGCCGGTTTAGGCTTCTTGCATTTCTTGGAACTTAATGAAGCTAGGCGCAATAGATTCGGGTAGCTGTCATACAACTCCACAATTTACATAAATATATCTCTGTAGTTCGGTACTAAAACATCTGAATGTTTTTAAAAGATGATCAAGTTTTATAATAGGATATATTACGTTCATACGGGTATTCCAGAGTTGACACAGTCTACTCTACTGCACTCTTCCTCGTTTTCTATCAAAATAAAATAAATCTAATGAAATTATTAATTATACTTATAAAGTTATTTTATAAAGATGGAAAAAAGAGAGCACGTAGCAAAGGAGCAAGAGAGCACTTTTGCTAAAAATAAAATTCTGAATGATGCTAAAAAACTAAAATGCATATTTACTTCAATTTTTTAATTTTATTTTTCGGTTCTATATTTTAATTTTTTTTTTTTAAATTAATCTTAATTAATATTGTAAATATCCTTACATATGTACATATAATATGTACATATACCGTTTAAGTTTTTGATGCTGTTTTAGATTTTTCATATTTTTAATTGTTGAAATATAAAAAATTAATGGCAATTGTAAATATTAAATATGCATTAAATTTTTCAACTTTTGTTTTTCTATATTATTAGTTTTTGTATTAAAAAATTTGTCTATTTGCCACTTACAATTTTTCCAAAGCAAAACAAAAGTTCTGTGCTCATTAGATTCGTTATAAGCAGAGAACCAATCTTTAAAATGTTTATTGGTAATTTCTACACATTGTTTTACAATAGTTTGCCTAATATTTCTACTAAATTGCCTAAATTGCCTTATTTAGTTTATTTTTTAAATTCCGTAAAAACACTAATTTGGAGACTACATATTTTGAAAAATTTTTCGGAAGGCCATATTAAATGTTGCTCTCCGTTATTAGTTTCATATTCTCTTAACTCAATCAAAATTTCGGTCATATTGAAATTAGGTATAGCAGTTTTGCACATTTCACTTGCACATTAATTGGAGATCTTATTAATTTTCTTCATTGTCTTAAAGAAACAATAACCAGCGGAATATCTCGTTGCAATATCAATTGGGGAGGGTACATTAACTAATTTGTATCTTCGTCATAAAAACTTTAACTTCCATCATAAAATTGCTGTAGAATATTATGTTGCATCAATGTTTGGTCAAGATCAGAAGCAGGTGTTATAGCTTGAGTTAATGGCATCATATTTTCATTTAGTGATAAATCGAAAACAGTATTCCAATTAATTTCAAGAAATTTGTCACCATCTTCTACACAATTTGAAAATTTTGACCGAAATATGAATTTAATTGATAAAAATTTGGCAAATATAGCACCGAATTCTTCAACTGTTAGATTAACCTTATTGACATTTTGATCCCTTATTTTGCCGAAAAAATTTTCTAATGGGTCTTCTTTTTATCTTTTGCACTAATTATTTACATAAAAAAAATCATATTGGAAAATTCATTAAATAAAACGTTCTTTATTTGTATCACACTTTCTATTGTATACGCTAGGCCTTTAAAACAAAACGATTTGTTAGAATTCTTTACGGGATTTTATATTTAGTAAATATTTTTGCATTTCTACCAGAAATTCTACATTTTTATTGTTTATTTTTAATTTAAAATGTTTAATAATTTATTCATTTTTTTTTAAATTCTGATGTTGGATTAACATACTGCTTAAGATGAAGAAATTTATTTAATTTTTCAATCACTCCGATACCCTCAGCAACACTTCTACTCAATATTTGAACAGCCAGTTTAACATTCATTTTTTGGAAATTATTTGGATATACATGGTTAAATGTAATTTTTGAACATATTTTGGTTTGTGTGGTTTGCAAATTACTATTTATCAAATTGTTTCTAATATTTTTGAATAAATGCGAAACAAGGCATGTGGAATATCATACATATTCTTATTTCTATATGTAAAAAATGGATTCGTTTTAGAAATGTTTAACATGTTAAAAAGACGATTTGTTGCACCATGGTCGCAACAAATACTTCTAACAGTCAAACCTATTTCGAAGCATATTATTATGGAAACATTTGTGAACTTCATTTTATAAGATTAGTGCAGGTATATTGATAGGGCAGGCAAAGTAATATAAAGGTAATAAAAAATAAAAAATAAAGTAATATAAAAGCACTTTCAAACTGCCGCAAATCATAAAAATTCAAATAGATTTTGCGCAAATATTAGTTCTTTCTTGTTGACCGTAATCGACAAAACCGCCAATTATATCCTTGAATTTATTGTATGTTAAGTTACTTTGAATGCTCATTTCATTAAATAAATATAATTATAACATTTTTTTTCTAGGTAGTTTAATTTCGTGGCAGAATGTTTTATTTCTTCAATAACCGTACAGACAATTTCAGGTGAAAGGCTTTTGATTTTAATCCATATATGCAAAAATGGCGGATGAGGTAAATGAAAGCCTAAAACATTTTTTAGAAAATTGTAAGCTGCAGTAGATCGAAAAAAAAAATGCATTGAGATATCCACTTCTCATCTTCTGAAAATAAGTTAGTACTTTTTCTTAAAATTAATTTTGAAAAAATTTTGAAATTTTGACCAATGTCCTTTAACAAGTCTATTGATTGGTTTAAAGTGCCATTGCTTTTTGAATTTTCGTTTATAAAATAAGTAATTTAGTTTTATTCTAGTGTTTTTTTTAGTTTTTTCTTTGAATTATTTAATTTTTTTTTGAGTAAATTAATTTTTGTTCGGTAGAAAATAATTTTTTCATTTTTTTTGTAACATCATTTTGATTCATCATTAATTTTTTGACATGGAATACACTTTGCTACATTCAGCCCGGCTATGGTTATGTCAGAAGATATTTCAGTTCGAAACCGTTACATCATTTACTATACCTATAAATATTTTTTTATTTTTGTAATAAATGAAATTACTTTATCAATAAATGTTTTTAATATTTAAATAACATTCATAATTTTCACAGATGAAGATTTGTTAGAACTTACAAAAAGTGTAACAAATTGCTGCATGTATAATATGTAAGTATGTATGTGTTTTATTCTTAAAAAAATGTATGGTTATTAAAATTTCATGGTTATTAAAATTGCATTGTTATTAAAATAACAAACATTTGAAAGATTTTAAATTTGTAGATGTAAGTATATATGTATATGTTAATATGTATGTACATATTATATAGAATAATTCCTATGCAATTAGATTATTGCTTTGAAAATAAAATATAAAATTTTATTGTACCTAGCTGAAGTAGTTTTTGTTTGTTTTCTTATTTTTCTTGTTGTGAAACCTTTTGTACCTATAAGAAAAAAAAAATAATAACCTTTTGTATTTTTACTTTTATATATGATTTTTTTCTATAGATATAAGACATCTGTATTGTTATTCTGTCTGTGCTATTAGTCTTTCTTTTTTGAGCTTTAATTTTCCTTTATTTTTTACACACCACAAATTAGTAAATATTCTTCGGAAAAATTGAAAAAAGTGTAAAATAATTAAGGAAACCCTACATGAAGCTGCTAACACATGTAAAATTATAAAAGATTTCATTTTACCTTTGATAAATTACATAGCGGTGCCTACACATAGCGTATTTTCAAGTTTTGACTCATAGTAACTAACTCTTGAACGGAGAGAAGTACAAACATTTTTATAAGTAACTTATGTTAATTCTCAAAGATCTTAATACTCTTCAAATTTCAAGGGTCTGGATAAAGGGATCCGAAAGACTAAAAACTATGGTAACAAAACATTTGAAAATGGGTGTTTTTTAAACTTTCACGGTCTGTAAGTCTGTAATGGCTACATAACGAAGTTGTACAACATTTAGTTTTTATGAGAACATTTAAAAATAAGTTACACAGTTAAAGTAGCATAGCTTTGCTTTAAACTGAGTAGAAGTTTTGTACAGACGGTAGGATGGGCGGCATTTTCTTTTAAAATGTGCTAAGAAGAAAGGTCTATAAATGAATCAAATAAAACAAATAAAATTCCAATTCGATCAAGTATTTCAAAAAGAGGAAGCGAGCTAAGAAAAGCTATTAGATAGTTGGGTTGTCCATTTAACGGGCAAACCACCTTATTGTCTTACTGATTACAAATAAAATTCCTTATCTACTGGATTGTTGCTACAATAAAAACGAGGAAGAATACAGTTGACTTTGTCAACTCTTAGATACCCGTACGAACCGTTAGTATGTTCACAGCCTGTCACTCTGCTTACAATATTATTTTTTTAATATTTTAGTATTTTAAAATAATTTGGGTGAATTTTATAATTTCTAGAACTATGGGTTGTACATATATTCAAACTACATGTTTATATGTACATTCTTCAAAAGCAGATTCTAACCTTCCACATAACGATTATCAATCCAAAACTTTTTCAAATATTCTATAGTACCATTTAATACTAAGCGGTAAATGTATATTAAATTTACTAAGTACAAAACAGTAAATATAATTTTAAATATTATATTATATTATATTTAAATATTCCATTGACAGAATAATTTCTTATAAGTACAATAAAATACATATATGTATGTAAATACGGCGCTATATAATATACATCTATACTCTTATCATTCATGCACTAGTGACATATACGATATGTAAATAAACATGATATTATATAAGTATGTATATATATCAATATCATATAAATAAAAATTCTTCAAGCAACCGTTATGTTGTTTATTTAATTACATTTTTTTGTACTACGCATTATATCCTCAACAATTTCAAATTATCGAGTAAAACAATATGCAAAAAAAATTCGTTAAAGAAATTTGTTAGAAAATTTGAAAAAATCAAGTAACACTTTCGTCAATTATAAAGTAACCCTATATTATTAAAAAAAGTTGTTAACAGAAATAAAAGTATAATGTTGGAGCTTTAATTTTTGTGTATTACTTCAAAAAAATTTTAACAGGTGTTCAAGTTACAGGTGTTTAAAAATAGGAAATTTTCAGTTTTTGACCCCTTACAGCTCCTAAACGGGGGGTGATACAAAAAAAATTTCTGAAATGACTCATACTTATTTTCAAAGATCTAACTTCTGTCAAAATTTCAACTTAAACCATTTAGAAGATAGAAGGGTTGAAGGATTTTGCAAAATTTGAGTTTCACATAACGGTAAATTAAGACACCGTATGCCACAACTATATATTTATTGTATATATACTTTTAAAGCTAATAAAAGTAGTAATCGTTTGGCGTTTTCAAAATGAAGATTTACCTTATATAACTTGTGCTATAACAATTTAAATATAGAGCTTTTTTGAACCTTTGGGGAGCTGTAGCTCCGTAACGGGTGGGGCTACAGAAAAAAGTTATTAAAAATAAAATTAATATTTTTGTGAGATCTATCAGTAGTTAAAATTTCATAGCTCTATTGCAAAAAAAATGTGGGGATCTAAAAGTTAGGTGTTCGAGAGCTACCCTAAGGCTTGGTCCAAACTCAACCAAAAAAAATAGGGAACCTACAAATTACTCCCAAAATATTTTGTGTAAATTTCAAGATTCTAGCTTTCTTAGTTTTTGAGTTAGCGTGCTGACGGACGGACGGACGGACGGACGGACATGGCTCAAAAGTCTTAGAATTTTTTTCTGATCCGATCCATACCTTTGAAGGTATATCTAGCTCGCTTATTTCGAGGTGTTACAAACGGAGGAGTAATTTTATTATACCCGATCCTATCGTACGGGTATAAAAAATATTGCCAAACTTTATTAGACTTAGGTTGCTCTTTTATCTTATTGAATCTGGTACAAAATAAGCTACATTTACGGACGATACTGCAATACGATATAATGGCAGTAGAATCCAATGTTGAGGAGGCTACAAATGAACTACCAAAAGCAAGTGTAAAAAAAACTTTATGCATAATCGACGAAACACAGTCTAATTAACCAAAATCGACCTACATCGATCCTTCTAAGAAAGTATTCCAGCAGAGACAACTGACTTAACTTCATTTTTAGTAAAGGGTCTCTCAAATTGAGTTTTCAAAAGTAAATAATTAAAAGACATAGAATTAAGTTTTTATTTTTCTTTGAAATACAATGTTTGCCATTTATACTACGAAAATGATGTCCCCCATGTGACCACCTCTTGCGTCTCTATAGTACCTGATTCTTTTATCAAAATGATCGGTCACATTCTGGTATAGTTGCGGCTCTATCTCACCAATAACTCGAATAATTTCTGCTTTCAAGGCTTCAACGTTTCGAGGATTATCCTTGTAGACCTGTCCTTTCACATAGCCCCAGAGAAATGGAATGTTTTGTTATAATATTTTATTTAATTATAACCGTTCAACTTAAAACTTAAATGTATTCAAATCAAGTTTTAAAACTTTTTTTAATTTTTCATTTAAATATATATTAAATTAAGTTTAAACTTTAATAATAATTTTGTATTTAAAGCAAACTTTAAAAAGTTTTCATATCGTTACCAATATTCAGCACTATAGCTTAAACTTTCTAAATTGTAAATTAAAACATAATTGATATACTAACCACTAAGTTAAATTTAGAATAATCAATAAACTTTAATATTAATAAACTTTAAAAACTTTTGAGCCAAACTTTGAAAACTTTTCATATCTTCACCGTACTAATTTTTTTGCATAAATTGTTATAATAGAATGTAAATTTGACCTTAGGCAAAGACTATACAAGACTATACATATATAAGACATTCCAAGAAAAACAAATTTTTTAGTATAGAAAATATAAATAAGGCTGTGCCCCAAATAGTCGCGACATTTATGAAACTATCAATATGAAATTTATTTATCTTTTATGTTATACTAAATTCGTTTTTTTTAAATTTTAAATACTATAATAATTATAATAATTTAAGTTTTAGTTTAAAAGTTTTCTAAATAAAATAAATTGGTGTGTGTTACATTATAACTTCGTATTGCTATACTAGGATAGATACTGGTTGAATTGGAATTGAATAGGATTGAATACTGGTAATTTAATGTAGGTTTTTGTAAGTAATTTGTATTCGATTGTTAGTTTATATGTTTATATGTATATTCTTCAAAAGCAGATTCTAACCTTTCACATAACGATTATCAATCCAAAACTTTTTCAAATATTCTATAGTACCATTTAATACTAAGCGGTAAATGTATATTAAATTTACTTAGTACAAAATAGTAAATATAATTTTAAATATTATATTATATTATATTTAAATATTCCATTGACAGAATAATTTCTTATAAGTACAATAAAATACATATATGTATGTAAATACGGCGCTATATAATATGCATCTATACTCTTATCATTCATTCACTAGTGACATATACGATATGTAAATAAACATGATATTATATAAGTATGTATATATATTAATATCATATAAATAAAAATTCTTCAAGCAACCGTTATGTTGTTTATTTATTTACATTTTTATGTACTACGCATTATATCCTCAACAATTTCAAATTATCGAGTAAAACAAAATGCAAAAAACAATTAGTTAAAGAAATTTGTTAGAAAATTTGAAAAAATCAAGTAACACTTTCGTCAATTATAAAGTAACCCTATATTATTAAAAAAAGTTGTTAACAGAAATAAGAGTATAATGTTGAAGCTTTAATTATTTTGTATTACTTCAAAAAAATTTTAACAGGTGTTCAAGTTACAGGTGTTTAAAAATAGGAAATTTTCAGTTTTTGACCTCTTACAGCTCCTAAACGGGGTATACAAAATGATACAAAAAAATTTTTTTGAAATGACTCATACTTATTTTCAAAGAGCTAACTTCTGTCAAAATTTCAAGTTTCCAACTTAAACCGTTTAGAAGATAGAAGGGTTGAAGGATTTTGCAAAATTTGAGTTTCACATAACGGTAAATTAAGACACCGTATGCCACAAATATATATTTATTGTATATATACTTTTAAAGTTAATAAAAGTAGTAATCGTTTGGCGTTTTCAAAATGAAGATATGAATGATACCTTATACAACTTGTGCTATAACAATTTAAATATAGAGCTTTTTTGAACCTTTGGGGAGCTGTAACTCCGTAACGGGTGGGGCTACAAAAAAAAGTTATTAAAAATAAAATTAATATTTTTGTGAGATCTATCAGCAGTTAAAATTTCATAGCTCTATTGCAAAAAAAATGTGGGGATCTAAAAGTTAGGTGTTCGAGAGCTACCCTAAGGCTTGGTCCAAACTCAACCAAAAAAAATAGGGAACCTACAAATTACTCCCAGAATATTTTGTGTAAATTTCAAGGTTCTAGCTTTCTTAGTTTTTGAGTTAGCGTGCTGACGGACGGACGGACATGGCTCAAAAGTCTTAGAATTTTTTTCTGATCCGATCCATACCTTTGAAGGTATATCTAGCTTGCTTATTTCGAGGTGTTACAAACGGAGGAGTAATTTTATTATACCCGATCCTATCGTACGGGTATAAAAATAAAAGAAGGCATTCAAAGATTACAAAACATTCCAAAACTTGTGTTTCGTATATATTGACAACATTTCTTCCTGAATCGTACAAGCGATGTTTCGTTCTTTATATCATTTGGGAGTTGATTAAAATATGAGAACGCCTTATACGTTATACAACTTTGTTCAAATGAACTACCAACGAGACTTATCCTAATATCATTTGTATTTCTTAGCAAATATGGTTGCGTCTCTCCTGTACTTGATACGGTATAGGATAGATAATCTGGTGTTAATTTATTTTTCATTTTGAATATGTAGGTCATAACCATCAATGTAATTCTTTGTTTTACGTTCATCCATTTCAATGTTTGTAACATCCATGCAATTGACGTGAACCTATTACATTTGAGAATTATTCTCATAGCCCGATTTTGCCGTTTTTGGAGAACATCCAATTCATAGAGTGTACATAAATAAATAATTGTAGTACAATATTCGAAGTGAGGTTGAACTATAACATATTAAATGCTTATAGCGCAAGACAAAGATATTTTATAATCAATATGTTTGTGGAATTTCAGTTTATTGTCAATGACAATGTCTAGATAATTTCTTCTACAACTTCAATATTTTCGGCTCCAATAATTTTCCATATATTCCATATTATCCATTTTCCATAATTATCGAACAGCATATTAAAATTCATGTGTTGGAAATCTCTTTTATTTTTTATTTTCATACAAGTCATTCTTAATTCATCAACAGATATTTCTTTGAAGTGAGAATTTGTGCCAAATTGTGGTATATTATTTAAGTAAGGTACATATGGAACTGAATTACTGATAATGCTTGTTATGAAGAAATCAATAATTTTTTCTACTATTTGCTCTTCATTAGTTATAATGACATTGTTGAACTGTATTACATTCAAATTTGTACAATCATTCCTTAGTGCATATTTTTTATTTCACTCCACATTTCTTTTTGACCCTTTGCATTGCTGATTCTAGTTTCTACTGATTTATTTTTAGCTCTATTTTTTTCACTATTGTACTTCTTCTTTCTACATAATTGTTCCAGTTTTGAATATTATTCGCTCTAATTATACCGGGTTCGATTCCCACGGGGAGATAGTAATAAAAAACAATATAAAATATTAGAAATATGAAAATATATAAATATAAAATCAGTTCTATTTTTTCTTGTAGTTGTGATTTTGTATTTTATAAAATTTATTTAAAATAATGTTTATTTAAAAATATGCCTTTACTTTAGTTTTGCTTAAAAATTTGAGATGAAAGGCGACTTCTTAATTTTTACTATACATATTCTTTAATATTATCATTTTAAAATTTTATTATAACCGAAATTTTAGATTTTCTTTCTTCGAAACATTTGCAGATCTTCAGGAAATTTTATATCAAAATTTACAAGCAGCTTTCGATTTAGGTATTAATGTTAGGGCAATTATATGTAACCAGGGGGCCAATAATAGGAAATGTTTCAAAATGCTAGGTGTTTCCATAGATAAGCTTTTTTTTTTCTATTTTTTTCAAGGAGTTGGAAAGAAAATTTTCGCTCTATTTGATCTAGTGCATTTATTCAAATCTCTTCGAAACACTCTTCTAAAATACGATCTCATTATAAATGACCGAGTGGTTTCATTTAAAATTATACAGTCTCTTTATTTGCATGAAAATAATAATACAAAAAAAAATCTAACGAGGGAAACTTAGATATAATAGATGACAATATAACAAATATAGTAGTTAATTATTTAGAAGAAAAAAAAAAGAAAACCCTCAAGAATTAGATCAAGAAAATATAGTTTTGAAAAATGTCGAAAGGTACATTTGTGTCTACGTTATCTTCAAATTAATAAAAAAATATTTTTGTGATCAATGCAATAATTCATTTATAAAAAACTCAGAGACTTTAGTACTTGATTCGGAGCAATTTATTTTTTAAAAAAATTACAAAAATGATTCGGAAATTCTTAATTTAAAAGCTCCGACAGAAAAATTTTTTGAAATTACTCAATTCCACATTCATATGTTTGATAACTATTTTTCACAAAAATTTCATAAAAGAAATTTAAAGAAAAATATATTATTATGTTGCTTCGAAGCCACAAATAAATCACCCAAATATGCTAGTTGGTTTAATACAAATGAAAAATGCTATACACATAAGATAACATTTCTAGAAATATTAATTAGCCTCTTATTAAAAAAGCAAGTGAAATGGTTGAAAGAAAAATTGTTAAAAAATGAAGATAAAAGTAGTTCATATAAAAGTAAAAATAAACTTAAAATTATTCATTAGTTTTCTATTTTCAATCCCCAAAAATTTATTCTCATCACTGTTCGTACTTTACTTGTACAATTTACAGTGATTAAAACTATACATTTACATATTTCCTTTTCATGAACGAGCAAATTGGTACCTTTTGGAATGAAGCTGGTCTTCATATTTATGGATTTATTTATTTTTTATAATATAAGTATTTATTTTGAAAAAAAAAATTGTTTTGTGTAGTTTTGAAAAATTTGTATATACTTAATATCTATAATATAATACACAAGATGTTGGCGAGAACTTGCCAACATGTAAAAATTTTTTTTATTTCTATAATAAACCACTCACACTAAATGTAAACTAAACTGGCAATGATGATATTGCTGTATATTTATTTAATAATTTAAAATTTTATTATCAGAGACACACAATTTTTATTAAAAGTAAGAATCTTAAAATTTTTTACTTTTTAAAAACTAATTTCAATACAAATTTAAAGCAAATTTTTATTTTTTAAATTTGACTGCCACATCCATTATGAACTGGTCGCAGCGCAGCCGCCAATTAAAAATAAATTATTAATCTTCTGTTGGCAGTTTTTAAATAATTCTTTGTTTTGAAAAAAATTATTATTTTAATAAAATTAAAAGGCCTGAAAGAGAAAAGAGTTTATAGTAAGCCTCATATTTATAAGAAAATAATAATAGACCGATTTTATTCTTGATTTTGTTTTCACTATTATAAAAGCTGGTAAAGCTACGAAACAGAATTTAAAGTAGTTTTCTTTAAACTTTAGTACTTTTAGGTTGAAATTTTGATTTTTAAGCTGAATTTTTGATATAATTAATTATTATTTGATATTATTCAAATTTTTTTTAAGACTTAAATAATTATATTTCAAAACAGAAATCAGAAACTTACTAAAAATTATAGAAATGGATATTTTTCTTTAAAAAAAGGGAAAAAATAACATAGAAAATATCATTTTAGAAAACTTCTCTCACAATAGATTCATAATTTTGTACTAATTTATTATTAGACCATTAATAATATTGTTAGCCATGGAAAAAAATTTTATTAATAATTATTAATAATGATTATTAATGATTTATTCGATAATATCATCAGATGGCTGTTACGTTATCATAGAACGTTATCACTGTGGGAATACAACGAGTTGCTTATCCAGTAACCATCCAAAATAAACCACAGAACGCTATCACGCTATAATAGCGAATTGAAAAATTCAATCTTCATCGTCAAGTGATACTAATCTGCGGTACGAGGCTTATGAGAGATATCAGAACATTGATACATCAGTTATCTGGCCTAACGCAGAAAAATCATACAATTGATGAGTTTTATGCGTGAACTATCAGTCATCGCTAATAATCAACAAGATTACAACCGAGTCATACAGTGCAGAAACAATGAAGCGAATAGTAACAACGCCCTCGATGGGTTTGTAAGAGAACTTAATGGTGGGTTCTCTACAGTGCTTATGATACAGAAATTTCAAGCATTAGCGGATGCATATTCTTCCTGGTTTGAAATCCAAAATACGAATATCAGAAACATACCAATACACAACGAAAATTCAAGTGACAGGATGCCCGCTCCAATAAACTAGCAACCATTCGGAATATTTCAACCATTCGTAAATGACACCAATCTCGGCTTTTTCATATTACCAGAATTAAAATTATTTGACGGAATTATCGGCGACGACACACTCAAACAACTAGAAGCCATCATTGATCGCAAAGACAACATACTTACAATTTCATTAAATGTCCAATACCACTAAAAGGAAAAAAATCGTCCCAGTGAACAGCACTGAAATTCGAGTAAATCATAAATGAGAAAATCATAAATTGATTTGCTCATTTGTTTTTTTTGACGTTTGACGTTTGTTTTGAATTGTTTGTAAAATTTATCGCTTAAATTTAATATAAATTAAAAAAATTATATAAATTTTAAATTGTGCAATTAAATAAAAATTGTTAATTATTTTTAAAATTAAAAACTTTCTACACTTGTTTTTAAGTGAACCTAAACAAAATCTGCTCATTAGTCAATTAAATCAGAAAAAAATGTTTGTTCTAAGAAAAAATTACATATATGTATGTATGTATATTTACTTTTGGCGGAAAGTGGGAAAGTGAAAATCTTTGTAAATTAAATATCGAACAAATTCTTACTTTTAGCGGAAGGTAAAAATGACTAAGCAATGTAAGCAGTGTAAGATTTGTAATAAAAGTATAACTGATAAAACAAAAGCAATACGATGTGGGTCGTGTAATGCAAGTTACTATGGATGCGTTAAAATGTCAGCTTTTTGAGGCTGTTAAAACAAATGGTGTTTTATGGAAATGTGTAAGTGTTAAAGATATTGAAGAAGATAACGTAAATTCTAATTCTAGAGGTGTAATTAACTCTGAAGAAGATAACAACAATTCAAATTCTAACTCTAAAGTTGTAATTAATACTGAAGAAGACAACAATAATTGCAATTCGCACTATTGTTTTGAAGAAGAACTATCATTTAAGCATACCAAATGCACACTGGAGGAAGTGGCGAAATTTTTGAAAAGCCTTGGTAGTGTAATACTAGATATGCATAAGGGACAAGCCAATTTAGCGCTCAAACTCGAAGATGTTAAAAATCAAAATATAAATCAAAAATCAAAACATCGACTGGATAAATTTGAAAAAAATAACACTGTCCTAACAAGCAAAGTAAACAATTTGGAATACCTTTTAGATAAATCGAACCAGCATAGTTTAAAAAATAATGTTGTCGTATTTGGTTTACCTACAAATCTGGAAAATCCTACCGAAACAATTTTAGCTCTAAGCAAAAACATTGGTGCTGAGCAAGACATAGTTGATATAACAAAAATTAATCAAGGAGGAAAAAATGGTGCAATTTTAAACCAATTATATGCCGTGAAGTTGAATTCTGAGTCTACTAAAAATGAAATAATGTCAAAAAAGCGTAATTATAAACACATTTTTACGGCTGAGTTAAATATGACTAAATTTGGAAACAAAGAAATTTTTTTTCGACATAACCTATCAATAGTGCAGTCAAAACTTTATCATGAGACAAAGAAAATTAAGCTCTTGCACGAATTTCAATTTCTTTGGGTCAAGGAAAATACAATTTTTTTTTGCGGAAAACACAAACTAGCAAAGTCTACAAGATCTTATCATATAATGACATCAACTATATTCATAAAATATGTGAGGGGTAATAAATAAAATTTCTTCTTTCAAGTTTTTACACACAAACATGATAAATAGCAAAAACTTAAACTTTTTTTCATTTAAATTTCTCAATTATTTAATTTTTTTAATATTATTGATCAAATAGCTCGGGATCCGGGCAACAGTAAAAATTTATGGAACTTTTATAAAAAAATAATGTACAACAAAGATACCAAAAGTTCTACCTGTCAGGTAATAAATTTTAAACAAAGGTGTAAATATATTTAAAAACGATACAGAAATTGCTAATGAATTGAACAATTTCTTTGTCAACGTAACCAACGAAATAAATGTTTGCAAACTCCCTATAGACAGAGAGTACATAAACAGTTTTATGCAAACCGGTATTAGTAACTTTCAGTAAAACCCTACTAATCAAATAGAAGTAAATGCTGCCATTGATAAGTTAAAAACAGCTACAGCCACTGGTGACGATAATATTTCTTCTAGGTTTGTTAAAAAACTACATTAACCCCAATTCTAGTGAAATTCATAAACATTTCATTCCTAACATCTGTTTTTCCAGACTTACTAAAAACTGCAATTGTAACGCCCATCTTCAAAAGTGGTAGCACAACTAATGTAACTAATTACCGTCCCATTTCCGTGTTGAGCTGTTTCTCGAAGATATTTGAAACAATAATAAAAAATCGCTTAGATAACTTTATCACTACAAACCAAATTATGAGCAACAAACAGTTTGGTTTTGAGAATAAATCTAATACAACAGCTGCATATTTAAGTTTGACCAATTTAGTTTCCAAAAGTATGGAGGAAGGGAACTATGGCGAGTGTCTATTCTTGGGCCTACAAAAGGCGTTTGACTGTATTGACCACAAAATTATGCTACTTAAACTGTCAAATATTAATGTTCATTCAAACGAACAAAAGTATTTCTCATCGTATTTAGTTAATCGTCATCAAAAAGTATGTGTAAATAGTGTCTTTACTGAATCCCAATTGATAACAAAAGGAGTTCCTCAAGGTTCTATTTCGGGACCACTCCTATTTAAATTATACATAAATGATCTTGCGTACTTACATTTAAAAGGCACAATCCAACTTTATGCCGATGATGCAGTAGTTGCATATGCAAAAAACAGTGAAACTGAAATAAGATATGATATAGAATCCGACTTAATTATTATTGAACAGCGGCTTACTAAACACAAGTTACTACTCAATGTAAAGAAGACAAAAATGTTATTTGAAAATAAATATTTTAGCAATTGAAATTTTGGAATCAATGGAAATATAATCGAAGTTGTTAAATTATTTAACTATTTGGGATTACTTTTAGACAGTTAAATGTAGTGAAATGCCCACATTGAACTACTTATAAAAAAAAATTACACAGTACATTTTTATTATTAAACGTCTCCGACGATGTTTTACTGAAAAAGTTCTCAAAATAATATACTCCTCTTATATTTTATCTAACATTAATTATTTAAATCCCATCTGGAATAATGCTTCACAAACTTTGCTGAATAAATTAGATATTGTTCACAAAAAAGTTATTAAAACTATACACAACTATACATTACTGTATCCCACCCATAATTTGTACCCAAACGATTACCCAAGCTTTACAAATATCTGCAAATTAGAAATGTATTTATTAGCTTTTAGGATAATAAATAACGAAATAAAACATAATTTTCTATTGGACAGAATGATTGACATACATAACCGCAACACCAGAAACAAGTCGCATTTTTACCTAACCTAATTTTTACCTCAATAATCAAAAAAACAATTGTCTTAAACTCTATAATGAATTGTCGAATTAATTGAAGGTGCTGGATAATTTATATTTCTTTAAAAAAAGCATTGAAGAACATATCTTAGGTTCCAGTTTATATCTTTAGTCTTTTCATTTCTGTTTTATTCTTACTATTGATACTTATCGTCATCATAACCCATTCTAAATTGTGAAATTGCGTCCAGTCATATACATAGGTATTCAATATTCTTCTCTTTTCTGGTAAAATTATATAATTTTCTGTAAAGTGAATGTAAAGTGTAAAGTGAAGCATGTTTTATTTATGCCGCTGAAATTTGAGAGGATTTCGACCATGGGTTCAGATTTTAGAGGCTTCCGAACGAGCCCCAGAGCAAACGAACATATCTCCAAAACCAGTAAAAATAGAACCTTTATATTTGGTACAAACAACGGTATTTTGTTATTCCTTTTCTTTAAAATTTAAAACTGACATTTGAGATGATTTGAACCATGTGTTTGGATTTTGAAAACTTTCAAATTAACCAAAGAGCAAACGAGCACATCTCCAAAACCAAAAAGACAGCACCTTTAAAATTGGTACAAGGGTGTTCTGTAATATTTCCTCTATTTTCCTGAGATGGATTTCTTGAATTGTAGTGGCAATTCGGGTACCTGACACACGCCATGGGCCAACAACCATATCTTCCAAATTAATAAAGATGGAAACTTGAAATTTTGTACAAGATTGTTAAGGGATACCTCTTTTGCGTTCTTGCAATTCGAGTTGAATAAGGAGTAAAGGAAAGCGGTTCAAGCAGCTGCCAGAAAACTTATGGGTTTTTAATTTAATTGGAAGTATTCAGGTATAGGGTATTAATAAATCGGCGCCATCGACTTACTGTTACATTTACTTGTTTTTTTTTTATTTTTCCCTTTTAACTTGAACTTGTAACTTGAACTTGATCACATTCTCAATTTGTATTTCATGATTACAGTTTATATTATTAACTATATAATTTCAATTGCTTAAATCAAAGCTTTTATTAAAGGAAAAACATATTTACCAAAAGTTAAAATTACAAATATTATAACAAAACATTTAATTTAAAAAATTATTATTAATTATAAAATTATGTTCTGTCATGTTTTCTTTATGAAAAAGGATGTGAAATGTTCAAAGTTGAAAGGATGTGGTCCATGGGTTCAGATTTTGGAAGCTTCCGAACGAGCCCAAGAGTAAACGAGTATATCTCAAAAACCAACAGAGATAGAACCATAAAAACATATGGCAAATAACAAAAACAAAAAGTTAATTTTTATATTACATTATTTTAATTTTAATTTATCAAATTTACAATATTCACACAACAAATTTTTATTTTATACTTTTAATTATAAATTTAGAAACAATTTTAGAAACAATAATGCTAGAATTTTAAATTTTGATTTTTATTATAATTTTTTCAATATAATTTTCACTAATTATAATTACTTCTTAATCTATACTAAATTGATGAACTTAAATTTAAATTTTTTATTTGATATTTGCTTACTGTCACTTTACAAATTACATATAAAACAAGTAAATGTAACAGTAAGTCGATGCAACCGATTTATTGATACCCTACTCCTGAATAATTCGAATTAAATTAAAAATCCATGTGTTTTTGGCAGCTGCTTGAACTTCTTCCCTTTTCTGTCTTATTCAACTCGAATTTCAAGAACGTAAAAGAGGCATCCGCTTGGGATATGCTTGACATCTTGTGCTCGTCAGGAAGTTTCCAAAATACGAACCCATGGTTCAAATTCTTTCATATGTCAGTTTCCAATTTTACAGAAAAGGAAACATAACAGAACACCTTTGTACTAAAAATAAAAGTTCTATCTTTGTTGGTTGTGGAGATATACTCGTTTGCTCTGGGGCTCGTCCAGAAGCTTCCAAGATTTGAACCCATGGACCAAATCCTCACAAATTTCAGAAACATAAGTCAAACATGAAGGAACTCCATTCTGCCTAATTTAAAGATTATATCTTTGTTGCATTTGGGGACAATATCATTTGCTCTGGGGCTCGTTCGGAAGCTTTCAAAATCCGAACCCAAAGACCAAATCCTCTCAAATTTCAGAGACTTAAATAAAACATGAAAGAACACCATTCTGCCAAAAGTAAAGGTTATATCTTTATTGGTTTTGGAGATAATCTCATTTGCTCTGGGGCTCGTTCGGAAGCTTCCAAAACCAAACCCATGCACCAAATCCTCTTAAATTTCAGAGACATAAATCAAACACGAAAGAACACCATTGTACCAAATTCAAAGGTTCTACCTTTGATCGCATTGGATATAATCTCATTTGCTCTGCGGCTCGTTCGGAAGCTTCCAAAATCCGAATCCACGGTTCAAATCCTTTCAAATTTAAACCTATGGCCAAATCCTCTCAAATTTCAGAGACCTAAATCAAACATGAGAAAACACTATTCGGCCAAATTTAAAGGTTATATATTTGTTGTTTTTGGAGATAATCTCATTTGCTCTGGGGCTCGTTCGGAAGCTTCCAAAATCCAAACCCATGGACCACATCCTCTTAAATTTTAGAGACATAAATCAAACTGGAAGGAACATCATTATGAAAAATTTAAAGGTTCTATCTTTGTTGGTTTTGGAGATAATCTCGTTTGCTCTGGGGCTCGTTCGGAAGCTTCCAAAATCCGAACCCATGGACCAAATCCTCTCACATTTCAGAGACTTAAATAAAACATGAAAGAACACCACTCTGCCAAATTTAAAGGTTATATCTTTGTTGGTTTTGGAGATCATCTCATTTGCTCTGGTGCTCGTTCGGAAGATTCCAAATCCAAACCCATGGACCAAATCCTCTTAAATTTCAGAGACATAACTCGAACGGGAAGGAACATCATTGTACAAAATTTAAAGGTTCTATCGTTGTTAGTTTTGGAGATAATCTCGTTTGCTCTGGGGCTCGTTCGGAAATTTCCAAAATCCGAACCCATGGACCAAATTCTCTCAAATTTCAGAGACTTAAATAAAACATGAAAGAACACCATTATCCCAAATTTAAAGGTTATATCTTTGTTGGTTTTGGAGATAATCTCATTTGCTCTGGTGCTCGTTCGTAAGTTTCCAAATCCAAACCCATGGACCAAATCCTCTTAAATTTCAGAGACATAAATTGAACTGGAAGGAACATCATTGTACAAAATTTAAAGGTTCTATCTTTGTTGGTTTTGGAGATATTCTCATTTGCTCTGGTGCTCGTTCGGAAGCTTCCAAAACCCAAACGCATGGACCAAATCCTCTTAAATTTCAGAGACATGAATCGAACGGGAAGGAACATCATTGTACATAATTCAAAGGTTCTATCTTTGTTGGTTTTGGAGATAATCTCGTTTGCTCCGGAATCATTCGGCAGCTTCCAGAATCCGAACCCATGGACGGATTTTGTCCAGATGCGAACTTAACCTTTCTTTCGTAATTAGTAACCTACTATATAAATTTCATCAAGATAGCTTCATTAGTTTTTGAGTTATCGTGTAAACGGACGGACGGACGGACGGACATCGTTAAATCGACTCAGGAGGTGATCCTGATTCAGAATATATATACATGTCTATATCTAACTCGCTTCCTTTTGGTGGTTACAAACACCATACCAAAGTTAATATACCCTATACTTTAGGTATAGGGTATAAAAAGGTACTCAGTACTCACCGATTTTGTAGTAAAATTTAAATATAAAAAAAAAAAATAATAAAAAATTCAGCTTTTAGCCCGCCCCCAAAAAACAGAATCCAAAAACTAGAGAACCACTTTTCGGCACTTTTTATAATTCTTTGCTTTTTTTCTTTTACAGTATTGGGAACTACGTGTTTTAAATCTTAATTTTTTACTTATAGCTTTGTATAGTCAAAACCTCAAAATAAGAAAGTATTGACGGTTTAAACGAGGAAGAATACAGTTGACTTTGTCAACTCTTAGATACCCGTACGAACCGTTAGTATGTTCACAGCCTGTCACTCTGCTTACAATATTATTTTTTTAATATTTTAGTATTTTAAAATAATTTGGGTGAATTTTATAATTTCTAGAACTATGGGTTGTACATATATTCAAACTACATGTTTATATGTACATTCTTCAAAAGCAGATTCTAACCTTCCACATAACGATTATCAATCCAAAACTTTTTCAAATATTCTATAGTACCATTTAATACTAAGCGGTAAATGTATATTAAATTTACTAAGTACAAAACAGTAAATATAATTTTAAATATTATATTATATTATATTTAAATATTCCATTGACAGAATAATTTCTTATAAGTACAATAAAATACATATATGTATGTAAATACGGCGCTATATAATATACATCTATACTCTTATCATTCATGCACTAGTGACATATACGATATGTAAATAAACATGATATTATATAAGTATGTATATATATCAATATCATATAAATAAAAATTCTTCAAGCAACCGTTATGTTGTTTATTTAATTACATTTTTTTGTACTACGCATTATATCCTCAACAATTTCAAATTATCGAGTAAAACAATATGCAAAAAAAATTCGTTAAAGAAATTTGTTAGAAAATTTGAAAAAATCAAGTAACACTTTCGTCAATTATAAAGTAACCCTATATTATTAAAAAAAGTTGTTAACAGAAATAAAAGTATAATGTTGGAGCTTTAATTTTTGTGTATTACTTCAAAAAAATTTTAACAGGTGTTCAAGTTACAGGTGTTTAAAAATAAGAAATTTTCACTTTTTGACCCCTTACAGCTCCTAAACGGGGGGTGATACAAAAAAAATTTCTGAAATGACTCATACTAATTTTCAAAGATCTAACTTCTGTCAAAATTTCAAGTTTCCAACTTTAACCGTTTAGAAGATGGAAGGGTTAAAGAATTTTGCAAAATTTGAGTTTCGCATAACGGTAAATTAAGACACCGTATGCCAAAAATATATATTTATTGTATATATACTTTTAAAGCTAATAAAAGTAGTAATCGTTTGGCATTTTAAAAATGAAGATATACCTTATACAACTTGTGCTATAACAATTTAAATATAGAGCTTTTTTGAACCTTTGGGGAGCTGTAGCTCCGTAACGGGTGGGGCTACAAAAAAAAGTTATGAAAAATAAAATTAATATTTTTGTGAGATCTATCAGTAGTTAAAATTTCATAGCTCTATTGCAAAAAAAATGTGGGGATCTAAAAGTTAGGTGTTCGAGAGCTACCCTAAGGCTTGGTCCAAACTCAACCAAAAAAAATAGGGAACCTACAAATTACTCCCAAAATATTTTGTGTAAATTTCAAGATTCTAGCTTTCTTAGTTTTTGAGTTAGCGTGCTGACGGACGGACGGACGGACGGACGGACATGGCTCAAAAGTCTTAGAATTTTTTTCTGATCCGATCCATACCTTTGAAGGTATATCTAGCTCGCTTATTTCGAGGTGTTACAAACGGAGGAGTAATTTTATTATACCCGATCCTATCGTACGGGTATAAAAATAATATAAATCAATTTAATTTTAAATTCCATTTCATTTTGTCCGACTATCGAAATCGCAAAAAATTATTAAAATGAAATGAAATTTTCCATTTTCATTTTTATGAAATGACTATCGAAATCAGGGCATATATATAATATACATATATACTTTGGCTTATGTTTGATTGTTGGAATTGAAATAAAAAAAAATTTTTTAAATTTATAAAATAAATTTGAATAAAAATTTTCAAAGGTTACTTCGATTGTTTTTGAATTTTTTTTTTTAACTAAAAGCGCTAATTTAGTGAAGTACCAATCCCTTTATCTACATATTTTTTGTTTAGTTATATTTCTTTTTTGTTTTTTTCTTTTTGTGTAAAGAATGAATGTGAATATAATATGTAAGTATTAGGTATATTATGATGTACATTGAAAATTGTATGAGGTTTTTTGATTTTGTAAAAAGAAAAACTAAAAAATATGTGCATTGTATATAAAAATTTGCTATTATTGGAATGAGTATTCGTAATTATTCTAATAAAAATTCGTCGCTTCCATTGGAGGTATGTACCTAATATAATATGAAAAATGGTTTGTATTTTTATTTTAAAAGTTTAATTAAATTGTAAACCAGTAAAAAACAACTACATATTATGTATGTATGTATTTTCGAAATTTTTTTAAGAATAAAATTTAAGGGTAGATTTTTAAGATTTATAATAAATGGACAAACTTCAAAATAATTTTCATGCAATTCACAAAATTATTTGTTGAAGTTTGCATCAAAATTAATATTATGCATCAAAATTAATATTTATGTATTAATTAAAATATGTGACAAAGTTCAAACCATACTAGAAAATATTTCGCCAGCCCTTAAATTTTATTTTTAAAAAATTTCAAACTTATTTGTTTAAATTCAAATTCTCTTTCCAAAGAAGCAGTGTTAGTTTTTGATGAAATAGCTATAAAACGGGATCTAAGCTATAATTCGGTACTGGACGAAGTAATTGGGTTTTGCGACTATGGTCACGAAAGAGCAAAAGAAATTGCAAAGTATATTTGCGTATTTATGCTAAAAGGGTTAATTCATAATTGAAAATATGAACTTAGTTATTACAAAAACAAATAACGGTATTAGTAGTATAGATCTCCAAAATTTTTTAAACTTACATTTAAATACAGCTTTCAATCTAAATCTTAATGTTAGGGCAGTTTTTTATGATCAGGGTCCTAATAAATGTTTTAAAATGTTAGGAGTTTCAAAAGAAAGTCCCTATTTTATTTATAATTTCAATGGGGTTGAAAAAGGTTTTTTTAATTTTAAATTGGCTTGTCAGATTTTTTGTCAGCTGCTGCTGTTATTAAGACACTAGTTTCAACAAATAAATTAGTTGCTAAAAAATCTTGTGTTTTATTCACCGCAGCTTTTATATTTAAAATTAATAGTTTATCTGATTTTCTTAACAGCAAAAAATTATATGATAAGAACCCATACCGTGCAGCTTCATAACAAAATAATCAAATTTTTGTCTAATACAAATGAAAAATTATTTTCAAAATATAAAGTCAATGACAACTAAAAATTTGTTTTCTTTAATTCGTTATACAAATGGTTGTAATAATAATCCATCGGTCGCTGAATTTAGTAATGTTTTAGCAAAAATGATGTCTGTAAAATTAATTAATTATAAAATTGAACACTCGAATTGTGAGGAAGATGATGGTGAGTTTATTTCCGACGATTTAATAAATTATCAAATAGAAGATTATAAATTAGAATCAAATGAAGAAAAAGTTGAGGAACAAATTGATGATAATATTACCAACATTGTCATCAGTTATTTAGAGGAAAATTTAAAAGAAAATGAAACGGAAAAAAAGGATGTTATTTTGAGTAATGCTGAAAGGTGTATATGGTGTTGTTTCGAGTAATGTATAAAGGTATATATCATTTTTAAAATTATGAAAATTTTTTGTGGTCAATGCACCGATTTATATTTAAAGGCTTCCGATAACCCGTTATTACTTGATTCGGAGCAATTTATTTATCAAAAAAACTATAAAAATGATTCAGAAATTCTTCATTTAAAAGCTCCAACATGAAAATTTTTCGAAATAACTCAATTTTATATCCATCTATTTTATCAGTACTTTTCTCAAAATTTCCATAAAAATAATTAAAAAAAAAATATTTTATATTGTTTTTTGGAAGCCTCCAAAGTCTCCTAAATATTCTATATGGTTCAAAGAAGATGAAAAATACTTTACGCATAAAACCAAATTTTTAGAATCATTAACTGATTAAAAAAAGAAACAAAATGGTTAAAAGAAAAGTTAATAACTAATGAAAATCAAAGTAAAAGTAAAAAAAACTTAAAATGATCCAAAATTAATTATATTTTCCTACAAAAAATTTTTGTTTCACTATGGTTGTACCTAATCTTTTAGTAATAAAATATTTTCATAAACTTTTTTTTTGTTTTAATTTTTGAATATATTATTTAACATTTTCTTTTTTTCCATCGACATTATTGTTCAACTGAAAATAAATCTGGTGCAATAAAATGAGATTATTAATTTAAGTTTGAAATTAATTTTATCACATTATATTTGTATTTTTGAATTATGAATTTTTATTATTCTCTTATTTTATTTAATAAAAAGAGGGTTTTTTATGCCAATTGGAAAATTAATCAAATGTAATATTTTAATACTTATAATATGTAATAAAATTTTTCAGTTGGCTTTTTCCCCGTCTAAAAGGAATTTTATTCTTTTCTTTCTTAATAACAAACTTTTTTTGTCATTTTGTTTTAGCTTTTATTATTACTTATGAATATTTTATTTATTATCGAATATGCATAGGCAAAAAGAGTGTAGGTCTAGGTACTCGCAGAAAAGATTAAACTGCATTTGAAAAGTCCTCAGGATATTGTTAATATTGGCTCTTGTGTGACTTAATATTATCTGTCTTACAAAATTATGTAAAATATTATAAATATTTTAATTTTTTTTGTTAATTATCAATGTAATTTTCATTTAATTTCACTTGAATTTTATTCTTTTCACCGAATATTAAAAATAATTTTTTTTTACTGAATTAGCTTTTTAAAAAAACATTAGAAATTTTATTAAATTGCACATATGTATACATATAATATTAGTTTCATGTTTATTCGAATAAAAAATTAAACTCAATTTAAGTAACAAATTTTCTTTCAAAATAATTAAAAACCTTATTTATATTAAGTTTATTTTCAATTTTGTAAATAAAATTATAACTAGTTTGTCTGTTCCCTAAACATTTAATAATGCTCACAAGTCCATTACTATACAAAATATTATAATTATGTAAGTACCTGTTCTTTTTTTTATTTTTATGCATGCTTAAAACTCAATAAGAAAAGATAATGAGAAGAATTATTTCAATATGTAGATAAAAAATAAAATATCAACAAAACCAATAACAAAAATTGACCGCTCTATACTTAAATGTTAATATACAAAATTTCCTCATGGTACATAATTTATATTGCATAAATTCAGATAGCCATTCACATAAAATACACTCACACTTCTGTAAAAATTACATTAAAAAAATAGAATTCTGATCATAACAATATCAACAAGTTTGCAATTTTATTAAAAATAAAATTTAAAGACTGGCGAAATATTTTCTAGTATGGTTTGAACTTTGTCATATATATATTTTAATTAATACATAAATAGACCTCTTATTGAACGGTTATTTTCGAATACTTCTATTTTCCGCAATTAGATTTCTAATTCTTAACAAATTTTTAAGAAAAAAAAATATTTGATTTGAATGAAAAAAGTGCAATATTATTGAATTTGTGATGCATAAATAATATACATATGTATCTATGTATCATAATATTAATTTTGATGCAAACTTCAACAAATAATTTTGTTAATTGCATGAAAATTATTTTACATTTATCACCTATAAATTTTAAAAATCTAGGCTTAAATTTTATTCTTAAAAAAATTTCAAAAATACATACACTAACTCAAAAAATTGTCCGTACGGCGATATTAAAAATTTTTGTTAAACAAAAAATGTATGATGGAAATATTTACAGTTATTAATGTTTATTTATTATACCCTACACCTAAAGTATAGGGCATATTAACTTTAGGTATGGTGTTTGTAACCACCAAAAGGAAGCGAGTTAGGTATAGACATGTATATATATTCTGAATCAGGATCACCGCCGGAGTCGGGTTCGGATTCTGGAAGCTTCCGAATGATTCCGGAGCAAACGAGATTATCTCCAAAAGCAACAAAGATAGAACCTTCAAATATTGTACAATGATGTTTCTTCCCGTTCGATTTATGTCTCTGAAATTTAAGAGGATTTGGTCCATGGGTTTGGGTTTTGGAAGCTTCCGAACGAGCACCAGAGCAAATGAGATTATCTCCAAAACCAACAAAGATAGAACCTTTAAATTTTGTACAATGATGTTCCTTCCCGTTCGATTTATGTCTCTGAAATTTAAGAGGATTTGGTCCATGGGTTTGGATTTGAAAGCTTCCGAACGAGCCCCAGAGCAAATGAGATTATCTCCAAAACCAATAAAGATATAACCTTTACTTTTGGCAGAATGGTGTTCTTTCATGTATGATTTAGGCCTCTGAAATTTAAGAGGATTTGGTCCATGGGTTTGGATTTGGAAGCTTCCGAACGAGCACCAGAGTAAATGATATTATCTCCAAATGCAATAAAGATATAACCTTTAAATTAGGCAGAATGGTGTTCCTTCATGTTTGATTTATGTTTCTGAAATTTGTGAAGATTTGGTCCATGGGTTCAAATCTTGGAAGCTTCCGGACGAGCCCCAGAGCAAACGAGTATATCTCCACAACCAACAAAGATAGAACTTTT